>ML685905.1:587455-618139 GCA_007922175.1 Pelusios castaneus
CCTGCAGTACCCGCACAGACCACTAATGGGCCACAGACCACCTGCAGCACCCGCACAGACCACTAATGGTCCACAGACTACAGATTGGGAACCACTGGTCTAATCATTAATGGTACCTTCTACATTCTTAGAGCTTTGAAAGGACCTCCTTTCAACCACAGCTAATTGCCAAGATCTCGGTCACACAAAGGAACATTCTCCCTTGGCCACCCGGCTCCCAAATTGCTTGACATTCCCATGCTAGAATTATACACATGCCAGTTGTTCTAGCATCCAGGATGGTGCAAAATTAACATCTCAACCAATTCAACATTAAGAACACTCCACTCCAATGAACCTAATGGTGGAACTCCAGGGGGCTCAGCTTTCATCATCAAAAAAATGTACCGAAGAGGTGTCAACACTACAAACAGAGGACTGGATTTGCTTTGCTTTGTCAGTACACGCCACTCTCCTTACACTGGAAAAGACGAATCCTGCAGGAATAGCCCCTTTGGCCGATCACCTTTTTCAGAACCAACCTGCCTCTGCACTTGCCTGCGCCGCGCCTCTGCCCAAATTCAGAAGACAGTTAAAAATTCATTAGATTTTTTTTTTTTTACCAGCACGATTGTGGAAGGGTGTAAGTGAGATCCAAGTTTGTTTACAGTTTTCAAACGTACACTGAGATTTAAGATTGCATCTCAGCCAACTCATTCCCATCCAGGTAGTAACATGGTGCTCATTTCTCCACGCTGAGTTACAGAGGTTTTCTTTTGAGGTTTGCTGTGATGAACCCAGATTCATTATAAAGCATTTTCCAAAATGCACACCCTGGAATGCAAGCATCCCATAAAGCCAATGCTGCTCTAGTTATATCCTAGCACCTCACTGCCACCAATGGATTTCAACCCTTACAGTGCTGTGAAGGTAAATAAGTATTATTCTCATTTTACAGATGGTCAATCATGGCACGGGACAGATTAAGTGACTTCCCAAAGTCACATCAGCAGACTGTGGCAGAGTAAGGAATTGACTCAAGTCTCCCGGCTCACAGTCCAGTGCCTTATCTAATAAGCTATCCTTCCGTCCTGTATGAGCTGTATTACTGAGATCTTTGCACTTCCAGCAGTCGAGATTTCCCTTCCTGCATCTGGGTCAGCAATCACAGTGTCACTACATTCCCCCTCCCCGACCCCCTGATGAAACTTACGAAAGAGACAGGTTTATGAAAGAGACATGTTCCCCCTGGTGATTTTAAAGGCCCAGGGACCAATAAGAAAGATCTTTGTCCTGACACAACCCTATCAGTACTTGTTTCGTCTAGACCACCAGCTTCCCCAGGGGTTCTCACATCCTTTTGAAACTCCTACTCTATGTCCACACTATTGACACAAACCATGCTGATACTTCTACCATTAAGAGTCAAGCAAATTAAAAAAAAAAAATCAGTAATAATGGCAAAGAGATTAAATCTGTAAATACATTTTATCGAAAAACTGGAAAAGTTATTTTGTTACAGGTGCTTTTTAACTCACAGAAACATCTTAATTTGGAGCCAACTTTAAATGAGTGCTGATTCTTTGTGTGGATGGATTGAAATCTTCCACAATCAGCATTTGTTATTTCTCCTGTGATGACCCCCAAGAACCTCAATCTCTAGAATTAGGGCCCCACTGCACTAGACAACATTCAAATAAATTAGACCTTCTCTTTTCCAAAGAGCTCCCAGTCTAAGGCCATGTCAACACATACAAGTTTACAGTTGTTCCCCTACAGCCCTGTCTGTCAGAGCTTCATGTGGCCACGCTATGCCAAAGAGAAAAACTCTCCCATCAACATAATGAAACCAGCTCAGCAAGCGGGCAGCAGCTACATCAGCAGAAAAGTGTCTTCTATCAACATAGTGCTGTGCACACGAGTGTTTATCCTGGCAAAACTTGAGTTGCTCAGGGGATGCTTCCTACCCCACCCCCCAAAGTTTTGCTAGCATAAATGGTAGTATACATATGGCCTTAGACAAAAGCTGATTCATAACAGACACAAAGGGAGGTGAAAAGATGTTAAGTTAGTTGTAACAGTGATCATAGCATTCACACATGATCAGTAGTCACATGGTAGTGATCTACTCTGTAGGTTTTGCAAAAGTAGGCTTTAAGGAAGGTTTTGAAAGAAGGTAAGATGGGGGCTCTGCAAATTCTGAGGAAAGATTTCTTCTCACGAATAAAGGACAAGCGTGGGAGAAAGCACAGTGGGAAAAGCAGACATGCAGGTTTATTAATATCCTATTATCACTAGCATGTCATTAAGGCAATGCCCATGCACCATAAGATAAGAATGCCACTAAAACTGCACCATGTGCAAAGGAGACAGCTAACCCTCACGATTTAATCTGGATTTATGGTTAAAAGGAACTAGGAGGTTTTGGAACACAGAAGTGGTCAATTTGTTTGACTTTCCAACAATACCATCCAGAAGCGTGGGGGGAAAACCAAACCCACATTGCATGAGCTATATATGCATTCTGAAATTAGCTGACATTTTAATTCAAAGCTAAATTTCCACATAGGCAAAGACTGAAAAGATTTTTTTAATGGAAATAAAAGCTACCTTAACGGATGGTGGTAGGTCAGCTTTGACTCAGAAATTAAACAAGCACACGGGGTTTGTTTCCTTTAAAAAGCCAGTTTTATATCGAGAACAGATATTTCCACTGATTTTTAGAAATTCAATAGGAACAGGTTGCGTTTAGTTTTGTTTAAGTGATTTGCAAAAGGGTAAAAGTGTGTTTGATTGTTTCTTCTTTACATTGTACAAAAAAGGCCTGAATTGATTTGTGTTTTAATGATGGGTTTTGTATTTCTGCTTGATTTTTTTACATGAGAGATTAGAGCTCTTGCAGAACACACTCACTGAATCACTACAGAATTAATAGGATTTTGATATCAACCAGAGGGGTTTAAAAGAAATTGATTGTTTTCTGTGACTTCCAGTTCATTAGGGTTGGTGACTTCTCTGTTCTCATCCCTCTCCCTCTTCCACTGATTCAGTTGTTGATTCTCACCATTCTTCACTTAGTCACATGACCTTTTTACCCCCTGCCCATTTGAAGGTCTGCCCTTCTTCACCCCAACATCTGCTTCCTCGGCTTCTGTCCATGCATTATGAAGTGTATCTGGCAAACCTGCATGACCAAGTTGATTGCCTCCAGTATAAATCCATTCCCTCCTTCTGTTCTGCCATCTTCCTACTTCAACCGCTATTTATCCAATTTAAATGAATCCGACACCTCCGATTCCCACTGCCTTTTCACCACTTTTGGGTATGTCTACACGGCAAAAAGAGAGCTATATTCTTTCTTCAGGTCAGCTAACTTCAGTTAAAATAGCAGTGAGGACACAGCAATGGCTTTTCATGTTAGCATCCTGCGTTCAAGTCTATAGGGCAGCCTCGGATGAACTTGCACAGCTAACCTAGGCTAAAAGCCAAGCTCATATCTTCATTATTATTTTAAGGCACATTAGTGAAAATTAATTAAGAATACATCTTATTTTTTGGCAGCTAAGCCCCAGACCACGTCTGTTTCTCTCGACACAGGATCTTATCAATTTCTTCCCAGGAAAAGTTACAAAATATGGCTCTGTCCTTGGTCCTCTTCTCTTCTTCTACCTTACAACTGAGTAATCTTATTTGCAAACAAGTTCAACTGCCATCTCAGCTCAGATCTAGCTTAAGAACTTTCAAAATTCATTAATGCATTTTTAAAGCTAATCCTGACAGAGTTGGGTGAATAATTCTCTAAGATTCAGACACCTCCACGCCCATTTAGGTTGAGAAGACTCCCAGTTCTCAACCTCCAGCAAGAACAGAGAAGACAAGCCTTGCTATTCGTAATTGGAAGGTTACAGAAAACAGATGAGACTTTAAAAGACTCAGGATGCTGGTTATGAGTCATAAAGCAACAAAGAGGGAACAAGCCGTCTCCCCGCCTTTAAACAAAGAAAGCTTTCCCAAGAGCATTTCCCATGACGAAGTGGGATTTTCTCCCACGAAAGCTCATGCGATAACTAAATCTGTTAGTCTTTAAAAGTGCCACAGGACTCTGTTGCCAAGAGCATTTGTAATCCAAACTCTGGAACAATGACAGAAAGGCAACTCAAAAAACAAAGTAGAACAGCCTAATTTTGGTTATTAAGGTGCAAGAAGTGAATAACCTCAATGGTGAAGATCAAACTGAATTTCTAGCCTGTCTCCAGAGTTTGAGCTGTTCTTGTTAACATAAGAAAGGACATTTGTTTAGCACGGTATCAACGATTTGTGACTCAAATGCCTGGCTCTCTACTGCAGTGAGCACTGTGTGAATAGACTCTCCTTTAATCAGTAAATCTGCACAGATCCCTCTAAATGGTCCTGATAAGGAGCCATCAGCATTTTACAAATTGTTTACTTCATAAGGGGAGAAATTTCTTCCCCCATTTCAGCCCAAGCAAAAATCCAGAATCACTGAAACCCATCTGCCCAGAAGGGCCCTGGCAAGGGCTTTACAGAGGTTCAAACCCAACGCACAGACTAAATGCAGAGCACAATTCTCAGACACCACAGGCAACAGGGGCCAATGCAAGGGGGACTCAACAGACAAAAGGAGGCTGAGCAACAAAACAAAGCCACTTCTGGAGCAAGGAGTGAGACCTGAAACTAACCATTTGTGGAGCAAGGAGTGAGACCTATCAGCAATGGGGGGCCCGCGTGCTGGGGTCTCAACACCCCAGAGAGAGAGAAAAAACTCCATGTAGAGACCCCCAGCACCACCACCGATCGCTCCATGCAGATACACACATGAAAAGTCAAACCCGTCCGACTCCTCCTAAACTCTCCCCTGCCCCATCTGGATTGGCCCTGGTGCCTCCTTCCCCCCGCCCCCCGCCGCCCAAAGGGCCTTCCCCCCTCCCCCCCCCCCCCCCCCCCACTCCCGCCCCCCAGCCCTATCCCTGCCTCACTGCCCGGCCCGGCACTCACAGGAGCCGGTGCTGAGGAGCAGAAGGAGGATCCGGCTCCGCACCCCGGACCCAGCCATGGCCACGCACCCAGCTGCTCCCCCGACACCGCAAGAGCCGACGAAAGCGCCCGAATGACCAACCGCCCCACGCCGCACCCCTCAGCGCTGAGCCCGACCCCGCCCCCGCAGGTGAGGCCCCGCCCCTCCGCCAGGTGAGACCCCGCCCTCTCAGCCCCGATTGGCTCCGGCCCGCACGATCCGCACGTGAGGCCACGCCCCCACGTGCTGATTGGAGCCCGGCGCGGTATTGTAAGCTAAAATGATGTCAGCGGCGTGCGGTGATTGGCTAAGTAACAGTTGTGGCTGCGCCCTGAGGGCTTAGGTGGGAGGGAGGAGGAGGCGACCAATCAGAGGCTAGCAAGAACGCCATGGTTCAGCCTCCCCGTTGGCCCTTAAGCCCGCCCCACTATGTATGTTGTCCCCTCCCTCCCACCTCTGGTGTTGTCATGGTGATAGAGGCCAGTTCTGGCCCCACTCGAGGCGCACCCTACTAGGGCGGGGCTGCAGCCATTCAGAGAGGCTGCTGGGAAGGGGAAGAGCTCAGCAGCCTCCTGCACCTGGCTGGGTGGGTGGATTGGACAAGCACCTCACCCCATCACCCTGAGTAGTCCTTCCTCTGGGCAGGGCTGGCACTGGAGCAGCCCAGTCACCACCAGGCTGCAGATTGCTCTGCCACTCCTGTGCACCACAGGGTGGGGTCATCCATCCTCTGTGGGGCAATGTACCCTGTGGTGCAGGGATTCCTTCATTGCTTGTAGGGCCTCGCCAATCTCATGGCTATGAAAACACTCAGGGACCAAGACTCCTCAGTGCTTTCTGGGAGTGCCCCAGTCTCTAGCTGATAGTCCTGGCCAGGCTGGGTCGCTCCCAGCAGCATAGGAGAGATCAGTCTCACCCCTATTACCAGATTCCAAAGGGGTAGCCGTGTTAGTCTATTGTAGAAAGACAACAGAATCCTGTGGCACTTTTAAAGACTAACAGATTTATTTATCGCATGAGCGATTTCTCCCTTGAAAGCTCATGCGATAAATAAATCTGTTAGTCCCTATTACCAGAGGCAGCCTTAGGCTATCTGGGGCCCTAGGTGAAGGCCCATTGCAGGGCCTCCTACAGGATCCCCGCTGCTTGCCCTGGCCTCTCTGGGGGCCCACCACCCTTCCAGGGCCCCCAAAACACTCACCCCCACAGCTAGCCCCAGGTCTCCATGGCCATCCCCCCGTGGGCCCCAAAACACCCCCATGGGCCTGGAGCCCCACTGAGGGCCCCAAACCTCCCACTGGGGGCTCCGGATTCTGGCCCGCTACCATGTGTCCTGCAGAATGGAAGGCAGACACAGCTTTTGAGGTGGGGAAGGGGCCCCTTACTTCTTGGGACGCTAGACAGGCGCCTGCTTTGCCTACCCCAAAAGCTGCCTCTGCCTATTACCCTTCAGAACCTGGAAGTGAAGGTGGCAATCCTGCTATCCCTCACAAGAGGTTTGTGATACCTCCCCCCCATGCTTACAACACCCAGAAATTTCAGATGAAAACATTTGAAATGGTGACACTAACCAATTTTCAAATTCTTTGGCTGTGAAATGGACTAGAATGAACCCTGGATTTAGTAGGGTCCTAATTCTGATGTTATTTTCAGATACCAAATTCAGTTTAAATACACAATAAATGTTGTATTGCAATCTGTGTTACAATATGAAAAGTTGAAATGAAACATGCTTTGACCCTGGCAGAATAGCACATTTTGACATTTTCAGAACAGAGACATTCAAAACGTGTGTGTGTTTGAGGTACCTAGTGTGCTACAGTAATGATGCTATGTAAATACCCAGCTAGATACTGCATCTGCATGTTTCCTCTCCCTGCCCCACCATGTGATCTTGAGGAAAACTGCAGAAAGGAACCAGCCAGAGACTCCAGTAGGTAGAGGCAGAAGCAGGAAACTGGACATGCAGAGAATTTTCTTCAGTTTTCTCTGGTCTTCCTCAGTCCTCTGCTGATTGGCTGTTTGCTCCAATCCTTCTCCTCTTCTAAGTTTCTTCACCTCAGCCCAAGAAAATGGCAAATAAATAAATAATTAAATAAATATAATTAAGTGCAATAAGTGTAAAGAAATGCACGCTGGAAAATATCATTCTGACTATACATGTAAAATGATGAGGTCTAAACTAGCTTTGTTACTATTCAAGGAAAAGATCTTGGAGTCAGTGTAGATAATTCTCTGAAAATATCCACTCTGTGTGCACAGACAGTCCAAGAAGCTAACGATGTTAGGAACCTTTGGGAAAGGAATAGGTGTTAAAGATAGTAAATATCATAACACCACTATCTAATTCCATGGTACACCCATACCTTGAATACTATGTGCAGTTCTGGTCACTCCATCTCAAAAAAGTTAATTAAGAATTGGAAAAAGTACATATAGAAAATTGGAGTAGATGGGATTAGATGGGGCATTTGTGATTGTTCTAGGTATGCTCTAGGTATAAGGATAAGTTTTAGTTAAAGCTACTATAGCTGAACCAGACTTCGATGGCCTATTCTGCTTAACGACAAGACCAAAATAACCTTATGGGCCTAGTCTGCCCTCCAACAAGCTCCCCTGGACCACAGCCAAGAACTCAGGCCTTCTGAGAACCAGGTGCATTGAACCCACACCCCGAAATTGCCCGGAAACTCAGCAAAATGTGTGAAGTTTCCCACCGGTTAAAACAAAAGGTGTTAAGTTTCCCACCAAGAGGTGTGAAAGACCCCCAAGAGGTGTGAAGAAGCTTCCCATGGGCAAGGTGGGGGCATGAGCGATCTGATCCCTATAAAACTAGGGGTTCGTCCCCAGCATCGGGGCTAGTGCCGGAGCTTCTGCAAGCAAGTGGCAGAAGTTTTAAGGCAAGACTCTTTGACTTCAAGCCAATGGGGTCACTGAGTCAGGGTAGAAAAGAGTCAGCAACCCTGATCCAGACAGGTGAAGGGACTGGCGAGAAGAGCGGGCTTGAAAGGTCGATCCAGATCCTAGGTGAGACGGACCTGACACGTTAGCTGGGAGCATTGGTAAGTAACTAGTTTCAAACAAGAAACAAGAACCACTGGGCCTAGAGGAAGGCTGGTTCAGAGAATAGAAATAGTAGCTACTGGGGAAACCAAACAGTAACGGGAAGCATTTAGAACCCCGGGTCCCGGAGTAGGGATCAAAGTAGTTTAGTACCCCTGCCTGGGAGTTCAGGTCGGCTTAGGGATAAGGTTAGGGACAAGTAGGTTAGAACCCCGCCTGGGAGTACAGGTCGGCTTAGGGCTGCTCTGTCTGTTTCCTTAAAGGAAGGGGCATCAGCAATATAATAAGAATAGTTTTAGTAAATAAACCATTTAATGCGCATAAAACACACATTCAACACACATTTAAGCTTGTAACAAACATCTATTGTTCAACTGCTACAACAAGAAACCGCTTAGAAAGGCACAGACATACACATAGAAAATCTTTGCTTTGAAACTGCATCTCTGTATCTCTGTTTCTGTTGCCTGTCACACTGTGAAGTCTTCTGGACAGGAAGCGTAAACCTCAAAACTTGTAATCATAAACATGAAAAATAAACCTCTTGTATCTGCCACTCTCTTGGTGGTTATTTCTGTGCGATTTCTCCTGTCACTATTAACCTCCCTTGTGGCCACTTCATTTTCATTCCCTTTCATGGGAAAAACACCCAATCCTACTAATGTTTGTGTGGGTTATCGGCGGGTTCGATCCCATACTCTATTGCTCATACACCCTGACTTCTTTTGCTTTAATAAAGGCCTCCAAACAGTCACCAAATAAAGGTAGAGATATAAACTCTACGGCCAAAAGAACCCTGGTCCCCACGCAATCCCCGATGAATAACATCCCGGGGATGGACCCTAAACATTCCAGCGGTGTCGAGTACAGAGAAAATTATGACAAAAATTATGAGGGATATATGTGACATGCCAAGATGCCACCTGGACCAGTGAAACACTGTGTCACTCCTACCCTGCAACCTGGGGTGCTTTACAATACCTTGTTGCAGTATCCCTGTGACAATCTATACCGCAAAATAGCACCCAGGAACCCCCATATTCTCCACTGTGATATATTTCGTACAATGCATCCACCCAGCCTTTTGCCTTGGGTTAACAAAACATATTTTTCATTACACCCTTTAAAACGGTACAACTTGGCACCTGTCTTATCCCCTTTCTCTTTCTATCACTTCCTTCTGTTTCCCATATTTCTGTCTTTCTTTGGGCTCCCTCCATCTACCACCTTTTTAACTTCCCCTCTACCAAAGGTTGTGGTGTATAATTGAGCTGGTTTTGATTAAGTAACATCGTACAAATATATCCATCATTTTTATTTAAAATGGAAAAGCCCTTTCCTTTCTCCTCCCAACTAATTCAAAGAGGGGTTTTCCCTCAACTTTGCAGAAAAATCCACACCCCAGACACTGTGATGAAGCTATGTTGGCCTAACCCCCTTGTTGAAGCTAGGTCAATGAAAGAGTGTTTCCATCAATCTACCAACTTACTGTTGTTCACACGGGGAGGTGATGTTTCTACAGCAACAAAAAATCTTCCATTGCTGAAGGCTACAGCTACACAACTTATAAACTTATATGAGAAATTCTCCTCTGTCTTCTTTCAACCTTGAAGACAATTGTCTCCAGATGAGCAATAGCAACAACAAAGTAGGAATTCTAGCACCCCGTAGATGCCTACTCAACCACCTCAAAGAGCTGTGAATGTCAGCACTTAGGTCCTGATTCTCATTTATGGTGGGGCTCCTTTACATCGCTCTAGCAATATAAATTACTGCTACATGTACAGTAATGGCTTTTTACACTGCCAGAGTGGCATGAATTGGATGAGTGTAAATGGGAATCAGACCTCTACAGGGGACTATTGAAATGTGAATGCTGCAAAGAATAACTCAGTGGAGAATAGTGCAGAACTACTCCGGGGAAGCTCAAAAACCAACAGGAGTTGGTCCAGGAAAATGTATTACTCTCCCACCTTGTATTTTTAATGTGGAAAACAAGCACTCTGCTGCAGCGTGGCACTTCAAAACTTTGGGCCTCTCTCCATTCTCAGTTACTCCTCAGGAACTTAAAAGACTTCACTTTGACACTGCCTTCAATCAGGATCGACTGATGTGATTTGGCAGCATAAATTAAAGCAGAATAAAGCTCTCACGTTCTCCTGTTCTATGCTGGGAAATATCCCTGTGTAGACTAGCCGTAGCTAGTAAAGACAGGGCCATAGAAGATTCCATGGGAAAAGAGGCCTGTGAAGTGATGACAAGCCCATCTTCTCATCACTGAAGGCACCAGGCCTATTGTGTAGCTCAGTCAAAGTCCCATCTCTAGATAGTTCCCACTTGATTGACTTTGCTGCCCATTGCCCCGAGTCAGCCAACCTGTTTGGAAATGGTCCCCTAACCCAGTGGTTCTCGAACAGAGGGTCAGGAACCAGTACTGGATCGCAGACCGTCAAGTACTAGACCGCAGTGCCCTCTGCTGGCACCACCCAAAGACTGGGACGCATTGCTGAAAGATAAACAAGGAGTCCTGGGGCACTTTTAAAGACCAACAAATTTATTTATCGCATGAACTTTTGTGGGAGAAAATCCCACTTTGATAAATAAATTTATTAGTCTTTAAAAGTGCCACAGGACTCCTTGTTTGTTTGGCTGACCTAGACTAACACAGCTACCCCTCTGGAAATTGCTGAAAAATGTAATTATCGGGGGTGGTAAGGGGGGAGCATATATATTTTTCAACTGTCGTGGGGCAGCAGCAAGACTTGGGGACCAAGGGTAACTGCAGGGGTGCAGGAGGACCCGAGGAGGCTGCAGGGGCCTGGAGAGGCGGTGGTATAGGGCAGCGGGCAGCAAAGCCCAGGGTGGCTATGGAGCCGGGGGGAGGGGAGGGGGAGAGCAGGGAGGAGGCCAGTGCAGCAATAAGGCCTGGAGTAGTGGCCAGGCCCAGGATGGCTGCAGGGGTCTAGCAAAGAGGGCAGCGGCAGAGCCCGAGGCCAGCCTGGGCCAGTGATGTAGCTGTGGGGCCTGAGGTGGGTGCAGGGGTTGGGGAGGCCGTGAAGCTTGCGGGTACCCAGAAAAGCTACGGAGGCCTGAGATGGCAGTGAGACTCTGGTCGGTGGCAGCCAGGTCTGGGGGGGGGGGGGGTCTCAGGAGGCGTCAGGGTCTGGGCGGAGGAGGGGGGCCGGGAAGGGGAGTAATGGTGTCCAGTGCCTCCCCATGGTCCCCTGCCACCCACCCTACCCCTGCCCTGTCATGCTCCCCTGCATCCCATCATTCCTCCCCTGCTCTGTGCTTCCCTCCCTTCCTTCTCTGCCCTTCCTACCATCACACCCCTTCCCTGTCACGCTCTCTTACCCCCCCACATGAGCATTCCCTCCCTTTCTTGTTCTGCCATGCTACCTTGCCACCCCTCCGGAGTCCCCCCCCCCCCAACTCTGCTTGCCCAGCTCTGCTCTTCTGCCATCCCACCACTGCCATGCTCCCCCCATTCTCCCTTATCACCCCAATCAACCATCCCTGCCCTACCGTACTTCCCCACCCATCCTGCCCTACTCCCCCGCTTTCCCCTACCACCAGAAACGGCCACCCCTGCCCTGCTTCCTGTGCTCCCCACGCTTTCCCCTGCCACCCAACACGGCCACTCCTGCCCTCCCTTTCTCTGCCATGCCTCCCTGAGACCTGCACACACTGACACTTCTTGAAAAAAAATAAAAATAAGCCCATTTTCCCAAAACGTGGCTTATTTCACAAGTGAAAACCTGTTGTGTATAGCTGTGAAAGTGACACTTATCTAAAGGATACTGTTGGGGGAAGGATGTGTATTACCTGAGAATTGTGTTTAGGTACAAAGTGTAAGTTCCAGCTTTTAGAGAACCAAACCGAGTTTGTAAACTGCTGTTTATTTTTGACAGTTTAAATTTTATTAATATTAAGATCAATTTCTACGCCTTATCTATCCAAAATTTATTCACTGGCCCCCCAAGTGAGAAAAAAATTGCAAAGTGGCCCCACACCCAAAAAAGGTTGGACACACTGATCCTGAATCCTCCCAAGCACTCTCAGATGCGAGGGGAGTGACTGCATTAGGAGCAGGTGCGAACACGGGGCTGGAAGGCGAGGCAGAACGCCAAATGCAGCTTCTCAGGCAAGTGTCCATCTCAGCACCGGTTATCCGTGGCAACGGGAGACAACTGTTGGGGTAAGGAAGCGAAGGAAGAGTCCTCAGAGCAAAGCTAGCTGCTGCGGGGGGAAAGGAAGACACCAGCCCTCAGGGAGCCCTTCTCTCTTCACTTCCCTTCCTTCTCAGACCATTCCTCGTAGCCGCCTGCGTAGTTCCGAGCCCTGCAGAGACAGGAAGTGAGACACGGATTTGGAATGGGAGATGGGATAGGACAGACCCACTGCCTCCAGGGTGGGAGACTCAGACCCAGCTCAGCTGTGAGTGCTCATGGGGCTAGACTCCCCAAGTGGGACCTGGACATCAGAGGGAGCTGGGCCCAGAACTTTGAGAAATAACCCACCTGCTGAACAGGGTCACAAGGATGAATTCCAAGGGGCCCTGAGGAACCATGGTTACCATAGGAACATGCCCCCAGGGTTAGCTAAGAATTACACTATCATTTCTCTCAGTTGCTACCCAAGACTCTGTCTCTCCTGCCCTGTAGAGAATCTGAAGCATCATCATCCCTTCCTGTGAGTTTACTCCAGAAAACACCAGTTTAAACAATTTCAGAGCCTCTGCCTGGGGTGCCAAGGGATATCCGGAGCCTCTCCTCCACCAGACCCAGAGATTCTCCCCATTAGTAACCCTACACATGGGCACTTGGGGGTAGGGGGAGGGAGGGCTGGAATCCATAGGATCCAGGACATTTTATGCACCTGCAGCCCTTGCCTCCAAACCCACAGAGCCCATGGCACTCTCCCAATCTCCCGGCTCACTTGGTGTAGCCGAGGGTCATGGCAATCTCTGTGGCTTGAGCTGATCTACTGCCCTTCTGGCAGTAAAAGATCAAGTTTTCGTCATCCTTCTGTGGCTTGTCCACACCATACTTGGTCTTAAACGTCTCAGGGTCCATCTTCAGTGCTTCCTCAACTTCCGCCACTGGGTAGGGATGGGGGAGAGGGGAGAGAGAGAGAGAGAGAGAGAGAGAGAGAGAGAGAATGATTGCTACTACCAGCACTGGTGTTAACACCTGGGAAAGCCCCTCTACAGACTGGGTCACTAGGGATAAAAGCCTACTGCTGCTCCTAGCTAGTGGAGTTACTCTTTTAGCTCAAGTGGGTAAAAGTCTGTGTCTTGATGCTGAAGTTGCTGAGTTAAACCCTGCTGAGTGCGAGGACTGCTCCATGAACACAGGTGATAATGCTCTTGGTTTATGCTTGACAACCATGAAACCCACATGCTTTATAAAGGGACAAGAATGAACACTTTTCCCACTCCTGAAATGCACACCCCCTTCTTTCCTCCCCCCGGCTGTGGCGGAACACTGCAAATGACCAGGACAAGTGCATGTCCGTGTAGGACAGGAAATGAAATAGAATCTTGGGACATGGAAACAGCTCACGTCCACTTAGCACACAAAGTGAACCAGAATCCTGCATCCCACTGAAACCAGAGCTGGAATTTGGCCAGGGCGGCAGGGTTACACCCATCTCATTGACCACACATAAGGTCTTTAATGATCCTGCTTTGGTCTCAGGTCACTTCCCCAGCGCGGCACCGATCCACTGGGGAGCAAGAAGGAAAGAGCAGACACTGCTGAGTTACGAATTTCCCTTCCTCCGGGGCTCCCCATCAGGAACCATGGGTCTGAGTCCTTGCAGTGACTTTGGGCTGAGGCAGTCTAATGAGCCCAGCTTGGCTACAAAGAGACCGCAGGTGTACACTTAAAGCAGGTCACTGGCTCCTCCGCAGCTGCCCCTGTGTGCGCCTCATTTCCAGTCCGGTTCCTGACTTCCGAGTTCGGCACTGACCACTGAACTGTGAGTCATGCACCACTCTGGGACTCCGTGCTGTCCTCTGCATTAGGGGTTGCTCTCCCAAGTTGCAATTGAAGCCATGATTGCTGGCATCCATGGCAACCCCTCACCTGGAATATTGACCGAGTTGGCAATATGGCCATTGGCCACCTCCTCTGGCAATCGCACATCTATAATGGGAGCCTTCCCGCTGGCGACCAGCACCTTCATGTCCTCATAGGAAATGACGTTTCCTTTGTGAGAAGAAGAAACCAGTGGTCAATGCCTCCGCTCCCCTGACTCCTTCCCCAGAAACCAGGGCAAACACTGCTGCCCCCCATCACGGGGTCATTGCCGCAGCAGGAGAGTTGGGGTGGGAGGGCATCCATAGGCTGTAGCAAATAAACCCTTCCAGTCCGTCAAATCCCTACCCACATCAAGACACTTTATGCTGCTCTCACTGAATAATTGCACTTTACACTCCTTTATGCTGCCAGGGACACTGCCATATAAAACAGCCATTGTCATATATGACAATTCTGATTAACACAATCTAACTGAATTCTATTTTGGGAGTCCATTGTATTGAAAATGCAAACGTTTATGTGCTGAATGCTGGGATCGTACAGAACATCCCAAGGAGGGTGGCTCTGACTCATACAGTCACTGGAAGATATTAGAAACTTCAAAGGTCACTATGGGACAATATGGTGAAGTGGATTTCCCAGGAAATTCTTGAAGCGTGGGGGATGAGGAAAATACAAATGACCCACCTTCATCCATCCTTTAGAAGCTGCACATTGAGCAGAGGTGTACTTTGGGGCGGATTACATGTCCAAGGTCATTTCAAAGAACAAAACTAATAAATCAGTGACACACGGAGCCATGGGTTGCTCTTCCTTCAGAGCAAAGGGCGTGATGAACTTGACACCACAGGGAAACTCATGGGCAGGATTGATCCTGCCAAATCCACATTGGAGGGGTGATCTCTGATAAGCTTATTAGCAGGCATATAGGTTCTTTAATTGTTGCTTCATCTGTTTCCCTCTGTAATGTCTTTACCTTAACAGTGAATAGGCTGATGTAGGATGAACTGTGTGGTAATTTATAACTGTGGCAATTATCCTGTTAGTCTGTGGAAGGCGAAGCCAGCATGCTTCCAGCATGCCTTATCTGGGCAGATTATCTTTTGCTGGGGAATAACACCAGAAAGACAGGAAGATGCACTGCCTGGAGATTCTCCTTGCTGGCCAGAGTAAGATACATGTCTCTATCCAAGAGAGGCAACAAACCAGCAAAGCTTCAGAGCGGGCACCCTTGCAGGGCCATCAAGAAAATTATGGGTGAAGATGCCCTGACCCATAGCAAGAATCAGGTTCTTTGCCTTTAGTAGCAGTCAGTCGTGCCAGGTGGGGCAAAAGTCAGCCCCCTAGAAGGCAACGGTAGAGCCAGGTTGTTCCTTCAACCATTGATTTTCCAAACACAGAAATCCCTGGATTCTGACATGCTGGAGGAGGGAGCAGGCTGTGCAAGATGCCAGAGGCCAAATTCTGTTCTTGTTTGCACAGCATAAAGCTGGGAGCAACCCCACTGATGGCCGTGGGCTCTATCCAACAGCATAGAGAGGTACTAGAGATGGGCCTGGGTACAAAGCATGGGGGTGAATTTTCCCCACAACTGGCCCTGTAGACAGGGCCTTTCCCAGTACTGTGGGTTGTTTGGGGAGATCTCTCTGAGTAGATCCAGAATCTGGTGCTGTGTCTAGAATAGGAGGAAAGGTTTTGAACTCTCTCTCACACTCACACACCCCAGAGATAGCTCATCCCCCGCCCCCCCGCACACCCCCCCCCCCCCGCGAGGGCCCCCGCACACACACACACACACACCCAGGAGATAGCTGATTCATTCCAAACCCTAATATCTGCACAGGTCATGCTATAATTTGGGCCTTTTGAGGGGCTCTGTCTACACACAGGAGTTGTCCGAATGTAACTAGGACAGTACAGGAAGGGGAATAAATGACCCCAGTAGGAGGCACCCTCAGGCCAACGTAACTGCTGTCACAACAGAATTGTGCCAGAATGACCATTTATAAAAACAGCACACGCACCCTGCAACAGCAGAGTTGCCAAAATGAACACTGCATAGGTAGAAAAAAAACTACTGGTTTTCCTATTGCTTTTCACCCAACTGAAACCACCACTTAGCACCAATGCAGACACAGACTAAAGCCTTCAGCTCAATTTGAAGAGGTGGAGTTACAGCCTAAACTTTGATCCAATCAATTCAGCACATGCGACAGGTGAAGTCAGTTACTCTGGCCTGACTAGTTAGAGCTAACTGGCTGAACCCCACTCCTACAAACAGACAGCAATGGGCCTCAAGGGCACCCCTCTCTCCAAAGAGAAAAGTCATGGCAATTAGTCCCAGATTATAAGGACAGGAAAGCATCAGTACCTTCAACGATGAGGTTAACTTCTGACTTTCTTAATTCACCACTCGAGATGACCTCGCAGATGTACTTCCCCGTATCTTTCTGAGTCACCAAAGCCAAACGAATCCCCATGGGTGTGTACTGAGCACGGTCTTTGTAAGGGTCTGCAAAGAAAGAGGAGACAGCCAGAGGGTGAGAGCACTCCAGGGTGGAGGAATACAACTGTGAACCAGAACAAGCTGCTGGCACTGGAGATGAGGAGGAAGGGCAGCTGCAAGACCCAGCCCAGAGCAGAGAGCAGGGTGAGGAGCAGAGCTGATTAAATGGGGTTCAGTTCACGCACAAGAAATCTCCCTGCTGGAGAAGAAAGCTACACATCCCTATATCCAATAGCCAAGCCAGCCCAATCACAGCTGGTCAGGGAGATAGAGAGATTTGTTGCAGGGATTATGGGATGGGTTCTGCTGTGCTATGCCGTGGAAGATACAATGTAGTTAGGGGAGGAGACTATTCCATCCCATTTCTTTCCTCATAGCTCTCCCCACGATCACTCAGTGCTTTTCAGAAACAAGTCAGCAGTGGTAACACTGATTCCAGGCAGAGCAACCTAACATTGCGTGTGTCAGAGCGTGGGTTACTCCAGTCATGTGAAAAGACTGTTCTCAGCTACAAAGGAAGCGACAGCGCTACGGCAGAGAACACATAATGGCTGTTTGGGTCTCACTTGCTTTTGTAATACCTGAGCACATCTACACAGCACAGCTCAGCCTTGATAGCACCAGTGCAAGCCAAGACTCCTGAAACACCTACCCCCAGGGTCCAGCTCTGTTACTGGGGGAGGAGCTTCTGGCTAATTTCCTGTGGCACACTGCATTGTGGGAAAGAGCAGCTGAATCAGGGCAACTGCTGCCACTCTCAGTGGCTTCCTACCCACGGTGGGAAATTATAGACTGAACTGGTTCAGAAGGACCTGAGCTAAAGATCTCACTTCAGTTTAATTATTAACTCCAATCCAAATCCATTTTTAATATTTAAATTAGATAGTTTTTTTAAAAACTAACCTACTTAAAAATTAATTTGAAATGACGACTTGTATGATAGCCTAGCTTACTATAGTCTATTCAAATCATTTAAATTAAATTTTAAAAACAACAACAACAAAAACCAAACAGAATGTTTCCTGCTAAAATTTTTAAGAAAGTCACATCTCTGAACAGGTGGAAGCCGCTGGCTAAACCCCTGGAACCAGAGTTGCTAAACCAGCATTGGATAGCAGTAGCTCCTTCTGCAAGTGCAGAGAGAATTTTCATTTTTTTTCCATTTCAGTTTATTTAGCTGGTTTATCTGAATGACTACTAGTCCATTCAATAAGCTGACTGGGAGATGAAAAAGCAGGAAAGCTTATTTTCCTCTTCCAATCTATAAATAAAAAGCTGGGGTGAGAGGATGAGATCTACTAGCTCTAAAATCTTGAAGGCCATGGTGACCAAAAACAATCAGTTCAAATCACTAACTACAGATAATACTTTCTTTGTTTACTGTATCAGGTTTAAATTTCAAAACACTGTCACACTTTTCTCCCTATGAATCCAGTGCATGAAAGGTAGTTTCATTGAACTGCTAAAAAAAAAAAAAAAAGTTTAAATACTGTTTTTGCGCCCTTTTCTTTGAAGTCCAATCTCCATCCAAACAGAATTTGACACAAATCACAAAAAAAGTTAATCTAGTAAACAAGAAATGCATAATCCCCCATTTTCTAACATATTAAAAATGTAAACTTTAAGAATCTGAATAACTATGTTAAGCTACATAATTGCTTACAAAAGAATGTGGCTACACTTGGTTAGCAAAAAGCACCACCAAACCTAGAGTAGAGCTATATTATATTTAGTTGCCTGTTTTAATGGTTCCAACCAAGAATAATCAACCCTTCTTTAGAAAAATAACCAGATGGATGTAACCTCCAAATTTAATGAGTGAATTAACCAAGTAGCACCAACCACTTGCAGCAGCACCCCTTACCCCAGCACTGTGGCTTTAATCTTAGTCCCCATGTGGTGGGAAGGCTGGAGAGTGAGTCCACCCCACTCTCATCCCCACAGCAGTGGCTCCTGGCCTCACAAGGCTGGCCAGCTTTCCACTCCTGATATTGTGACCTGCTGCATGGAGTTGTAGCATCACTTCAAGTTTGATCTCTCCAGCAAATAAGACAAAATCTGAGTGGTGCTGCTGCCCCATGCAGCAGGTAACAACTTCAAAGCAGAACAGCAGAAGCTGACATTGCAAGATGGGTGCAAGTTGAGTTGTCTCTGCAACATCTCCCCCGTGGGGCTTCCCATCCACATCAGGCTGGGAAACAATGTACGTTGGCCTGTTTTTATACCCATGGTTTCATGATTTCTGTACAGCAAATGAACCATAAACCCAGCCTCCAGTCACCACTGAAAATAACTACAAAATAAAAATGAAAAAGATAAAAATTGATAATTTAAAACGCTCTTATTTAAAGCAACCTGTCACACTGTCCAGATTTAGTGGACCATTTATGATACTATTTCTTATTAATATTTTATAATTGCAATAATCCATAGGAACTATACCATGTTTGGTACCAATAGAAAGGTTGTCATTTGCTGGGAATGATTATATGGTTTAGGAGTAGGGATTGTATCTGTATTAGAAGTTAGGAACATATTTGTTATATCTATATTTCAGCCAGTGATTCTGGGAAACTCCCCAGACAGGATGTCTACAGCCACTGGCCCATTAAGGAAGCTCCCAGGTACAATGGGTCCAGGGAGAAACCTGTTGAGCCACTAGGACTTGAACATGTGAATCAACTCCATTTTGACTGGAAAGAACTGCACACAGCATGGAGAAGGCCAGAGGGGATAAAAGGCAGCAGCCCCAACTCCATCTTGTCTCAAGTCCCCAGTCTACAGCCAACACCAACCTCTGGAACTATTCATCTGCATCTGGACAAAGGACTGAGGCCCACCCGGGTGCTGGGTGTTTACCAGAGGAAGAAGCCTGCAAACTCCAGAGGAACAAACCTGCAAACTGCTTTACATGGACTCTAAATCATTTGTATGTATGTGATTCGCTTTGACTTTTTAACATCTCTCATATTTTGTTTCTTTTCTTTTTATATTAAACCTTTAGTTGTCGTTACTAAAGGATTGGCTATCAGTGTGGTATTTTGGGTAAGATCCAAACCTATATTGTTCTGTGTAATGTGGCTGGCCCTTTGGAATCAGGAGAACCTATTTCTTTCAGGGACCGTGTGTGTGGCTAGGTGGGAGCCAGAGGAGCTGGAGTGCAATAAAGGGGGCTGTTTCTATTTGGGCAGGCTTCTTGGGAACCTGTGTGGGGAAGCAGAAGCCTAGTTGTGACTGATAGGGAGAGTGGTTTAAGTACCACCCATTAGTGTTTGAAGAGTCTGGCTCCCAGTTTTGCAGCTTGCCCTGATTTTTGCACATTCAGGAGGTTATCCCAGGAGGCCCTGGTCACACAACCCACCCTTCCTCAGATGCTGCAAACAGCTAGTACAACCAGTGTTTACCCAACACCTAGCCCAGAGACCATAAAGGGGTCTCAGACATTCCACGCAATGGGGTTACGCACCTGTAAATCTGGAATTGTAATAGAACAGCACTATTGACGAGCCCTTTTCAAACTTCCACTCCACCCTGGGATTTCCGTATTGCGGTGTGTACGCACCGCAGGGTATTTCAACCGCTAGAAAGAAACAGCAATTAGTCAGGATTTGCACTGTATTCCAAAGCTCGGATATAATTAGATCCTATCTGTAAACAGCTGGCAGAGCTAAGCCACCAATATACTTGTTTTAAAAGGGACTCAGAGGCAGATTTTCATTTATACCCAGGACCAACTACAATGTACTGTGAAGGGACCATCCATCATTCCTGAATCCCAATGGTTGGAAATATACATCTTACAGGGTGAGGTTTAAAGCAAGTTAGTTCATTGAAAAGAAGATTGAGAAATGACATAACTATGGCATATAAACACCTTCTCAGCAAAAACACAAAAAAACCACACACCACACCAGCTACAAACAGCTTTCCACTGAGGAACAGAAATGCAGAACAAGAACCAGCAGCTGGAAAAAGCTGTATCTATTGAAATCAGGCCCAATATTTGATTGCTTTTAAAAGAGTGATTAACTATTGGAACCATCAAGGGAAGTGGTGGATTCCTCAACTCTTAAGTGTCTTCAAACCCAATCGGGCTGCTTTCCTGGAAGAGAAATGTTTCAGCCAAACAAATTACTGGGCTCAATACAGTGGAAGAGGTTGAAATTCTCTGGTCCGTGTGATGCAGGAGGTCAGAAGAGATGATCTAATGGCTCTTTCTGGTCTTAAAGTCACCATCTTAAAGTCACATGGGTCACCATCTTAAAGTCACATGGGTCTGAAACTTCAGCCTGCTGACATGGAATGCTAAGATCAAAAGAATAAACCCACTAACACCCTTTTCATTCATTTTGTGCATTTGGCAGCACTTTGGGCATAGTCCGTTCAGTGCTGTCCGTCTGATCAATCTATGTGGGAATTTCACCCAGGAAAAAGGCAGAAATTCACTTAAGAAAAGTTAAAGCAGTAAATTGACAGTGAAGCTGTAGAAATTAACAGGGACAAGTATTGTATCTGAAACTTCTGGGAACTCATTGTGATTTCCTAGATTTCAAAGCAGGGTTCCTGGAAGTCTCCATTTCCTGATTTGTTGTTAATTTTGGATAGACATCCCCCTGTCAGCCCGAAGCAGAGTTGAGCTGCAAAACAAAGGTCCTGCCTGAATGGCTGGGAAACCAGAAAGGAGTCATCAGTGGCAACTGACAGTTAGAAAAAAAAAACTAGGGGTGAAATTTTCAAAACATACCTAAATGGTTTAAGAGCGTCAGTTATTTAAAGCCAGATTTTCAAAAGTATTTAGATACCTAAAGATATAGAGAAGCGCCTAATGGGATCTGTAAAAGCGAAACAAACAGAAGTTCTATTCTTAGCCCTACTAGGTGCTTTTGATTGCCTGTAGGGATGTTCGCATGACCATCTGGCCTTCCTTATTATTTCCTACAACTATTAGCTGGGTTTTTGCAGGATCTTTGATAGGAAGGGAGTGACTCTCTCCCAAATGACAAAGATGCATCTAGTGAACAGGGACTGATAATCTGCAAGTTGGAATGAGGCTGAGGAATGCCTTGTGCCCATGGAGATCCAACTTTTGGGGTCTTTTTCCTTAGACGCGTCTTTCATGGGCTGATTTCTCCTGTACTGCCAAAATAGCCAGAAACCCTGCATTTGGATGGACAAAAGGGTATTCAAAGCCCTTTGGGGGCATTGGGATCTCTTTTCCAGCCTTTTCAACATGGGAGGAACAGTGTCTAGCATTGCCACAGTCCATTAGTGGGTTCCAGAAGCCCCTTGTTAAGAGGGAGCATGATTCTCACCACCATCATCGTTTAAAACCAAAACTTCTCTTGTACAAATGTAGTCTCAACAACAATAGTCTCTGCGATGCTGGAAAGGAGGTCTTGAAAAGCTTTACAATCAATGGCTGGGCCCAGGGTTGGGGTCACTGTCTTGTCCCTGGGTGGACACAGGGGTCATTGGGACCACTCTGTTGCTTCTTGCTCTTGGGGGGTCCATGTCCAGTTCTGCTGTGGGTAGCCTGGTTAATGATACCAGTGGGAACAGGATCTCCTCCTTTCTGAAAACATGGGACAGGTTCTGCCCCCGGACACAAGAGCTGATGGTTCCCAGTAAGGCTAAGATCACACGTCATATGGGTAGCAGGCTCCCCAGTAACCTTCTTCCAAAGGGGAGGGGGATCTCGACTCAGTGTGAGCCAGGAGGAGTACGTAGGTCATGGTGAGGCGGAGGATCTCTCTGAAGAGCAGTGCCACAGGGCAATTTGCCACTGGAGTCGGCTCCTTTAGTCTCTTCAGCACGGGGAACATGTCTGGAGGTGACCCAGGTTACTGCAGAGTGGACACCTGCTCTGAGATTGGTGCCACCTCCCTCATTCCCTGTGCCATTCATGGTCTGTGTCAAGGACTCAGAGGCTCCATCCTTTGAATGGATATTTTGTTTCCTGTGTTGGGGCCTTCCTTCACATTTAGGACTATATTTTGGCTCTGTCCAACCCCACGCGTGCATCTCATCAGGGATGCCAGTTTTACTGCCTGGGAAGCCTGGGCCAGAGCAACTGACGTGGATAAAAAGGCCATCCCTGCGAAGAGTATTAGTACCATGGCTTTCAGTGCAGAGACTGTTGCTAATATTGAAGAGGTGCAAATCAAAGTCACTTGCGCCAGCTCTGCTGATGTTCTCTTCACCTCCTGTCCAGCACTGGATCCTGCAATGTGACATATGCTCAAGACAGTCCAGCTGATACCGACTTAACTAGCTTTACACTGGTAGTGGCCATCACTTCTGCGTCTTAAGTGACCCAAGTGAACTGCTCAAACAGACATAGCCTCAGCCAGATGTCCCTAGATTTGTGGGTTCCAAAAGAAAAGGAGTTGTCCACAGAGCACCCATGTGGAAGCTGCATTGATTATGTCCAGCCTTGACAGGGATGAATCTACCACAGGATAGGCAGGTTTTGAAGTCCACCATGAACCTCACACAAGCTGCCATGTCATCTTACACCAGTGTATGGGGGTCAACAGGTTTTCCAATAAGTCGAGGTTTTTTATAAATGTTCTCATGAAAGGAGTATGAAGATGAAGATTTTTTTCACAAGCCTAATTAAAATATAGCGGTGTTCACAGCTCCTAAGGAGAAAAGTGAAGTCAGACACTTACTAGGATCCCACCTTGCTGCAATGGGGATCAAAGGGAAGTGAGGGGGGATTGTGTCTGCTCTGCCATTGAATGGGAGCGTGAAGGGGCCTGGGGGGGGGGGGGGAAGATGATGAGGGGCTCCACAGACACTGCTATTCCACTGCTATAAGACACCCATGTGCAGCTGCAATTGACATCAAGTTGAAGAAGAATTCATCTTACAATTTCTTAGGTACAAGTGGTCAGGATTAGATCACATTCATAACATGAAAGAAGCATCACATCTAAAACAGTTATATACACATATATATATGTGGGGCTTCACAAGGGCCAGTTTCACAAAGCTTAAAACATGTGACTCAACTGATCTGGATGGAACCGAGCCAGGAATAATCCTTACAGTTTGTGAGCTCCAAGCCACGAGAGCTCCTAAAAGTCACAATGGTGGCTTCTGCTGGAAGGAAGCAGGGCCACAGTGGCAACTGTCAGGGTACAGACATTCCCAATGGTAATGGGAGGAATTCTTGCATCACTGTACTTAACCCACCTCCTGGAATTCTTCCATCAACCTAATGCTGTCTGCACCAGGGCTAAGGTCGTCATAGCTCTGGATTTTCCATACCCCTGACAGATGTATACCAGGGTGAGTTTCCAGTGGAAAGCAGCCCTCAGCCAGAGGTCATTCCCAAGCTGGGAAAAGCCAGTGGTTTGCACAGGGCAGCAATCAACATAACTTCTCCATCACTGGCAATGTTTAAATCTATGTGTTCTAGAAGCCCTGTTCTAGTTCAAACAGGAATTAATTCAGGGGAGATCTATGGCTTGTGTTATCAAGGAGATTTTTCTTGATTGCAGTAGTCCATCCCTTCTGGTCTTTAAATCTATGATTTGATTGATTAATTTTGCACACCACACTTACAGCTTTTCTCAGGCACTTGAATTGTTCTTGTGTCCTGGCCTGATATCAAGGACCCTATGGGAAGGAAACAAAATGTGATTAGGATATATGTTCATTTACAAATCACAGAAGCCGTCAGAACAGCTGCCAAGCTCAACCCCAGAGAAGATTCAAGTGTCCTCTAAAGGATCAAAAGCTTAAGAACATTCTTTTCTACCCCATTTCCTTGCAGAACTCATAGCCTCACAGTAGATGCTATGGGACTACACCCATTTATGGGGAAAGAGAGTTTTTAGTCAGACTGCTTCAAGCTTTGCTTTCTGAGTGGCTTTTTGTTAAGACAAAGTTAAATGTTTGCAGACAGTAAGGCCTTAAGGCCCTGAACAAGAGCCAGGGCCCCCAATAGGCTAGACACTACTGATAGACAGAAAACAGTCTCTGCCCCAAGGCGCTTACAATCTAAAGACAAGAAGGATGGGTATAAATTTTTTCTGAGTTCCCACTTCAAACAATTGTCCCCACCTCACATTGCCACCCCAGCCCCAGCAGCACTCCTCTACTCCACAGGAAACCACTCAGTGGCTGTCTACACTTGCACATTAGTTCGAATTAAGGAAGCTTAATTCGAACTAACTTAAGCCTTGTCCACACTAGGCTTTCATTAGTTCAAACTAAGTACTTGAATTTATTAGTTCGAATGAAGGAAGCCGTTAATTCGAACTAACGGGTAATTCGAACTAGTTAGTTCGAACTAAGTCCAATGTGGCCATATTAGTTCGAACTAACTGCTTAGTTCGAACTAATTGGCATATTGACCTTCCTGAAACTTACTAATTCGAACTAAGCAAGTGCCCTGCATGGCCCTGGCTAGTTTGAATTAAAATTCCAGTGGGGCCATGCTAGTTTGAATTAACTTAATTCGAACTAACTAAACTTAGTTCGAATTAGTTAGTTCAAATTAACTAATTCGAACTAGCATTTAAGTGTAGACATAGCCAGTTTACCTAAGATATACTGAGAAAGAGCCCAAAGTGACCCAAGTGTGATTTCCTTTCCCAGACAGGAGGAGAGGGTGAGTTCCATCCACATCTCTAAGGGAAAGGGGCATACAGACCATATAGCCCAAAGTCTCTATGACTAATAAGCAGGACAAAAGAAGCCTCTGGTAAAAGGTTCAACACCCTCATCTCTGCAGTTAATACAAAATTCACAGTAAGACCTCCAAGAACTCCTGCAGTAAAAATAGGGGAATCCAACTTGACATTCCCGATGTTAAGGTAAAAGTAGAAAGCAGGGTATTTTGGAGTGATATGTCATGAAGAAAAAAAGATTCAGAAGCCAAGATTTTTCAAATGATTTGGAGGCATCTCTAAGCAGGAACTCTAACGCTCATTTTGCCAGAGATCAATTTCAGGTGACAAGACGTATGCTGGACTTGCAAGAATTCCTGCTTTTGCAGAAACTGGCAGCTCCGAGACAACTGCACTGAGCACTCCAGATCATTTAGACTAGCTCAACTATGAGATTTCACATTGGAGGATGAAACTAAGTATTCCTATTCCCACTGCAGGCAACATCCTGAACATCTGGCTTGGCTTAGATCAAGTATCTGAGAAACTGCTCCCATCTAGCTTCCCCCTGAAGCCCTGCTCACTCCTTGTTGCCTCTGTGAAAAGGAACAGAGTCCTCTTCCACCTAAGGACCATCAGCTGTCAGCTAACAGGAAATCCATCTCTGGAAGTGATCTATTCAATAAGCAGGTGGACACAGAAAGTATAACAGAGCAGGCAGGAGATGGCATATTTAAAATATCCTGAGAAACAGCAACAGCAGAGCACAAGTTTGTTCTGTGTTCATAGCTTCCCCCAGCCTCACTGCACTTTCCCATCATAACAGTCATTTCCACTTATGTAATCACAGCTTCTAGGCGTGTTACAACACTCTTATAACACCTACGGCCCTTGACATCAGTGTAATCTATGAGTCCAGCATGACTGATGTCAGGGGCGGAAGCCAAAATCCTCTAGTCTTACTAGACAAACAAGGAGTCCTGTGGCACTTTTAAAGACTAACTAATTTATTTATCGCATGAGCTTTCATGGGAGAAAAGCATTTGACAGAGTGGAATTTTCTCCCACGAAAGCTCGTGCGATAAATAAATTTCTTAGTCTTTAAGGGTGCATCTACACTTACAAGTTAGGTCGACTTAAGCCGGTATGGACGGGGATTAGCACCTAAATCGACCACGTTCAGTCGACTTAATAAGGTCGAAAAGGGGTTATGTCTACACTAAGAAAGTTAAGTCGACTTAACTTTTCTAGTGTAGACATTGCCTAAAAGGGCCATAGGACTCCTTGTTTGTTTGGCTGACCTAGACTAACTCAGCTACTCCTTTGGAACTAGTCTTACTAGGATCAACACCAAACACACGGTTGGTTTTATATTACCCTCCGAGAGCCTTGGGGCTCTGATTCTAATGGTGAGAGAGTTCCAGATGGGACGGGGATTTCCACTAGGAAAGCTCTGTGCTGGTTCTAGGCCAGCAAAAGCTGATCTCAAATGGCTGGGTTGAGATCTGACAAGGGAATGTTTTCAGTAGCTGGGTCCCTGACAATTCAGGGGTTTAAAGATTCTCCTCAACACTCCGAATTGCACTTTTGCCCCTAAAGGGAGCCAGCACACTGCTCTGAAAACAGTTCAGCGTGTCACACCAACTGGAGTTTCTGGGTGAAATTGAAGAGCAGTCCTACACAGTGCTGATTCCAGCCTGGAGGGGCCAAGGATACAGAAGGTCACTGGCAGGCAAGGATGGCCTTATAAACCTAGTTCACCCCAGCCGTCCGTCTCCCATCTATATTGACTGTTCTGTGTGCAATTTCTAGTGCTTTGTCCATGGCCCAAATGATGGGGCTTCTCCATAGCACAGGGCATGACACAGCCTTCATTGTGAAAGGTGGCTTTGTGGCCTGGCAGTCAGATCCCCTGGGTCAGCGCTTCACAGCCAGGTGGGGGATTTAGTCAAACTCCCATTTGTTTCAATAGGAGCTGCCTTACTTAATCTCCGAGTCAGCCTGGAAATTTGCACACTGTCCCTGGCTCAATGATTTTGAACCCATCATCACTTCCCCTTCAAGTCTTTGACTGTAAAAGAAGGAGATGTGAGCAATTTGAAGTGCTTTACAAAATACAGAAACAGATCAGGGTCCTCTGATGGAAGGTAGCAGAGAAGGACATCTACCACTTTTATTTACCCTCCCTTCTACAGCAACAGGAAACTTTCTGCCACTGTTGCAAGTATCTACATTGCAGCAACATAGCTTCAGTGTTGCAGATATGCCACTGGAGCGCAGACTACCTCAAACTAGACGCTTCTGCGCATGCAGCTTAAAACAACATTGACCTCTAGTGGCATGGTTATTTCAGTGTCTGCTAGGAACAGTTCAGTCTCTTAACATCACTGCTAAATTTCTACCTCCTGCTGGGTATATTTCACTCCAGATTAGATTGCACTGTTGTAAGAATATTCTCTTTTTGTTTCTATATGTCTTGAGGTTCCTCTATGCCAGTGGTTCCCAACCTTTATAGCTCAAGGGCCACAAATACCATTTTTTCAATCCTGAAGGGCCACCAGTCTCTCAATTCATAAAAAAAATATTGATGTATTTGTATAGTACACTGTAGGCCATTAGGATACTAGAGCTCTACATATTTAAAGTAAACATTTATTTAGTACAAACCAAATTTTTTTAAGCAATTAAACTGTTAATTTTACCTACAGCAGGCAGGCGAAAGGCAAATGTCTGCAGGAGGCTGGAATGGCTGAGAGCAGGCAATAGGCAGGAAGCCAGTGGCTGCAGCCCAGCTCCCTGCTGTGCTCTGGGACCAGGTGGGAAGCTGGCCCCTTTGGCCAAGCTCCTAGCCAGCGGGAGGGGACCGTGGGCCATTTTAAAAAAGCCTGGGTGCCCAGAGGCAAAGACTTGGGAAGAACTGCTCTATGCTATTTATCTGCCCTCACTGCTGTTTGCTACTCCTCCTGAGACTGCATCATACAACCTTAATTAACATACTGTTTCTCTCACCCAAGAGACAACTGGAGACCTTTCATTTGTAAATTCTATAGCATGCTCACAGTTTTACAAAAAATCAGTGTTTTACCAAGAGGCCCAAAGCTGGCTAAAGGACTAATTGTAATGGGATGGGAACTAGACATCACTAGACCCACACTAGGCAGTCTAGGTAGACCTGTTTTACAAAGTGGCAATATAAGCAAAGAGAGCTACTTCAATTGTTAGGTGTTTGGGACAGGAAGAGTCTTTATTCCGTGTTTGTACAGTGCTCAGCTCTTTGGACCTTCTAGATACTTTTGAAACATAAACCCCGATATCAAATACCCCGGACCAATATGCGTCTTGCTTAATCTGGCACAAGAAGACTGTGACAGAGCCAGGGACACAACCCTGATTCTAACCATCAGTCCTGGGCTGAACTTTGTCGTTCTCAAGATAGGACCCAGCCCTGTGGCACCCAACAAGACAGTTATCAAAGTATTTATCTGACCATGTCACTATACCCAGGAGTCCCACCACCTTGCCATTTACCCTGCTAGTTTTCAATCCATAGCACAAGGAGCACAGACAAGCTGAACTGAATTCATTGCAGAAGAAGACTGAGACAGGCTAATCAAGTATGAAAATCCACTTCATTCCTCCACTAATGTTTTGGCCCAAGAAAGCAATCAAACAAAGCTGTTACCAAAGTGGAGAAAAAGAGGAAGCCAATAAAGTGACAGGAAAGACACTGTGTCACCAGTTAAAGGGAAAGAACCTTGAACCGGAATCAAAACTTGTTATCAGCAAGGATAGTTACACACTAAACAGGCAAGATAAGCCAAAAAGAAGCTCTCACAGTTGGTTTCTATGAACTGCCAGGTGGAATTTCCTGTCCTACCTGTTTTCTATCATTTCCTCTCACGCAGCCCTCACTTTGCTCAGTTTTACAGGGAACCTAGTCCATATTCGGACTCCCTCCTCAGACCTTAGGCTATTAACACTCTTAGCTATCATTGAGACACCACAGACTTCCTGAGAAGGATTCAATCCATTGGTGACCTTCCAGAAAACACCATCCTGGCCACTCCGGACGTAGAAGATTTGTACACCAACATCCCATGCAAAGATGGATTACAAGCCACTTGGAGAACTATCCCAGATGATGTCACAGCACACCTCGTGACTGAGCTTTGTAACTTTGTACTCACCCGTAACTATTTCAGATTTGAAGATAATTTATATCTTCAAGTCAGCGGCACTACTATGGGTAACAGCACAGACCCAGGATATGCCAACGTTTTTATGGCTGACTTAGAACAACACTTCCTCAAGTCTTGTCCCCAACTACCACTCCTCTACTTATGCTGCATTGATGACATCATCATCTGGACCTATGGAAAGGATACCCTTTGAAGATTTCCACAGAGATGTCAACAATTTCCACTCCACGATCAATCTTAGCCTGCATGGAACACTCCACACAGGAGATCCACTTTCTAGACACTACAGTACAAATTAGTGATGGACACATAAACACCACCCTATACCGAAAACCTACAGACCGCTATAGTTACCTACACCCCTCGAACTTCTATCCAGGTCACACACCACTCAATCAATTGTCTACAGCCAAGCCCTAAAATATATCCGCATTTGCTCCGATTCCTCAGACAGAGAAAAACACCTTCAAGATCTCTATCAAGCATTCTTAAAACTACAAAATCCACCTAAGGAAGTGAAGAAACAGATTGACAGAGCCAGACGGGTACCCAGAAGTCAACTACTACAGGAGAAGCCCAAGAATGAAAAGAACCGAATGCCACTGGTCATCACCTACAACCCCCAAGTCAAACCTCCACAACAGTGGTTTTCAAACCGTGGGTCGGGACCCAATATTGGGTCACAGACCTTCAGGTACTGGGTCGCGGCACCTGCTGCTGCCTCCACAAAAAAGAAGGATTGCATTGCTCAAAGATGTAATTGTTGGGTTACGGGCATAAATGATTTTTTTCAACTGGGTCCCGAGAAGAAAAGTTTGAAAACCCCTGCTCTACAGCACATCCAGGACCTACAGCCTAGTCTACAAGAAGATCCCTCACTCTCTCAGGCCTTAGGAGACAGACCTCTCCTCACTTAGAGAGAGCAGCCTCCCTCCCTCCCCAACCTTAAACAGATACTCACCAGCAACTACAGACCTAACAACAGAAACATCAAAACAGGCACCCATCCCTGCAACAAACCACAGTGCCAACTTATCTACACAAAAGACACAATCGTAGAACCTAATCAAGCCAGCTACTCTGTCAAGGGCTCATTTGTCTAGTTGTCTAGACACTACGACCTAGACTCACACCACTGTCCTTCCTTTTCCCTCCCACACCCGCTTCCCCCCTCACTGCCCCCACACCATTGCCCCTCCTCTTCCCTCCCCACACCCGCATCTCCCCTCACTGCCCCCAC
>ML685905.1:623139-706133 GCA_007922175.1 Pelusios castaneus
TCCTCTCCCTGCCCCTCCATGGTTACAGTCTGAGCAGATCTTATGACTTACAGTTCCCTTCATTTATATTGCTCCTATTCTGTAAGTTCCCCATCTTCAAGCATCTGACTGTGGGATTTTCTCCCACCAAAGCTCATGCAATAAATACATTTGTTTGTCTTTAAAAGTGCCACCAGACTCCTTGTGGGGGGGGACGGGATTGTTTGTTTTTGGTCTTGTTTTCTTTTTTTTCCCCGGACTAGACTAACACAGCTATCCTTTTGGAACCTGCCCCACCATGTGATCTTGGGGAAAACTGCAGAAAAGAGCCAGCCAGAGACTCCAGTAGGAGATAGAGGCAGAAGCAGGAAAGTGGACATTCAGAGAATTGTCTGCAATTCTCTCTAGTCTTGTGCCAATTGGCTGTTTGCTGCAGTCCTTCCCCTCTTCTAAATTTTCTTCATCTCTGGGCAAAAAATGGCAAAAAAAAAAAAATCAGTGCAATAAATGCAAAGTAATGCACACTGGAAACATCATTCAAACTCTACATACAAAATGATGAGGTCTAAACTAGCTGTTACCATTCAATCAAGAGACCTTGGAGTCAGCCTGGATAATTCTCTGAAAACATTCACTCAGTGTGCACAGGCAGTCAAAACAGTTAATATTAGGAACCATTAGGAAAGGAATATATATATATTAAAGTTAGTAAATATCATAACATCACCATCTAAATCCATGGTACATTCACTCTTTGAATACTACATGTAGTTCTGGTCACTCCATCTCAGAAAAAAGTTAAATAAGAATTGGAAAAAGTACAGAGAAGGGCAACAAAAATCATGAGGGATATATGTGACATGCTGAGATGCAACCTAGACCAGCATAGCACTGTGTCACCTCTTCCCTGCAACCCCAGGTGCTTTACAATACCTTGCTGCAGTACCTCTGTGACACTCTATACCTCAAAATAGCACCCAGGAACCCCCATATTCTCCACTGTGATATCATTATGATATATTTTGTACAATGCATGTCTTGGGAGGTATCATCTGAAAAATCTTGATCTGTTTAACATCAGTATCCTGTTGGATTGTAAATGCTACTGTTACATGTAAAGTGATGAAGCATTGCTGTATGTGTTACTGAAATACGTTGTGTGTGAGGTTGAGAGACGCTCACAGCCAGCATTTCAGGAGAGCCATATCCATAGTGGATATGCAGTATATACCCACAGAAGTTCTTTTGCTGCTATCTTTAAACCTCCAACTGACAAGCTATCCCAACGAGAGTCATCTACCCGGGGAAGGGGCTGCCAGCATGGTTATGTCAACTGGAATCTGGTTTATTTTTTTTCACATTCATTGCTATGCCAGGAAAACTATGTAGTGTAGACCTGGCTGTAGGCTCCTAAAACATTTAAAACAAACAAGGAGTCCTGTATCACAGAACTCCTTGTTTGTTTTGCTGAACTAGACTAACACTACCCCTTTGGAATTTTAAAACATTTAAGTGCTTTTGAAAATGTTTCCCTCATGTCTAATTGACTCAGTTAAAATGATATGAGCAATATTTATTCAGTTTTAGGGCATCTACCCAGCCTTTTGCCTTGGGTTAACAAAACATATTTTTCATTACACCCTCTGTTAAAACAGTGCAATTTGGCATGTGTCTTATCCCCTCTTTCTATCACCACCTTCTGTTTCCCATATTTTTGTCTTTCTTTCTTTGTTCTCCCTCCCTCCATCCACCACCTTTTTTTACCTTGGCTGTGGTGTTATAATTCAGCTGTTTTTGATTAAGTAATATCATACAAATACATTCATAATTTTTATTTAAAATGGAAAAACCCTTTCCTTGCCTTTCTCTTCCCCAACTAATTCAAAGAGGGGTTTTCCTCAACTTTGCAGAAAAGTCCATACCCCAGAGACTGCGATGTAGAAGCAGCTAGGTCAATGCAAGAATGCTTCCATCAATCTAGCCCCTTAGGCTATGTACACACGGCAGGATTGTCCCACAAGAAGCCCCTTGCGCTGTACAAGTCACGTGGCTTTTATTGCGTGGGAGAGTGTACACACTGTGTTCCTTCTAACGGAGCAGAGTCTCCACACTATTTTTTCTTCTTGCAGGTTATAGAGCAGTGCATGGTGGGCACCTATCACACCATGCACTGTAGCAGCCAGGGTTCCCGGAGCTGTCAACCAGAGTTGACAGCTGCGGAAACTGGGTGGCAGTGGGGCTCAAGCCACCGGCAGTGCAGGCCCTTCTGGTGGCTAGAGCCCCGCTGCCGCAGGGGACTCCCTCTAGCTGCCAGGGTCTATGAAGCCCAGTGGCTAGAGGGAATCCCCATGACAGCGGGGCTCTAGCCGCCAGGAATGCGGGCAGTGGCTTGAGCCCCGCTGCCTGGAGGATTCCCCCATGCTTGAGCCCCAATACCACCCGGCTTGAGCCCCGGTCCCGCGCCCAGGGCTCAAACTACCACAGCAGCTGGAGCCCTGCTGCTGCGGCTGGGGCTCAAGACACCCTGTTTGCCGGTTCCTGGGTGGTGGAGCCAGCAAGCAGGGTGGCTTGAGCCCCAGTGGCTTGCCAGCTCCATGGGCGGCAGCGGCTGCCACCCAAGGAGCCGGCAAGCTGTGAGGCACTGGGATTCTGCCCCGACGGCAGCTGAGCCCCGGGCGAGGAACCAGGGCTCAAGCCACATGTGGCAGTGGGGCTCCAGCCTCAGGGCTCCTGGCGGCTGGAGCCCCGCTGCCAGGAGTCCCTCAAGCCGCTCTGTTTCCCCGCAGAGAGCCGGGAAGCCTAGGAGCTTGTGTCAGCGGGGCTTCAGCCCTCAGGGCTCCTGGCAGCTAGAGACCCGCTGCCACCATGTCAATTTCACTGCTCTGCTAGAGCAGTGAAATTGACATATTTGACAGCTCCAGTGTCCCAGAGTGACCTCCATTGGCACTCTGGGACATTTCCGGAGGCTGACAAAAGCAGAAAAAGTGTACACACTGGCTCTGCCCCGGAAAGCCTAGCACACTCGTTTTGGGTGGTTTACCTGTTGCACACAAGAGGGTCTTGCCACACAACAAGCAACATGAACCTGTGTACGCTCACAGCCTTACCGTGCAATCAGGCTGTCGTGTGTACATGGCCTCACTGTTGCTCACACAGGGCGGTGATGTTCCTACAGCAACAGAAAATCTTCCATTGCTGAAGGCTACAACTACCACAGTGGGGTTATGTCGGCACAGCAACAGCATCATAGTTCTGTTGCTATATTCTCCATAGTCTTCAGAAACCTCTGAGCACACGGGGTTAAACTTATATGAGAAATACTCCTTTGTCTTCTTTCAACATTGAAGACAATTGTCTCCAGATGAGCAATAGCAACAACAAAGCAGGAACTTCAGCACCCAGTAGATATCTACTCTATCACCTCAATGAGCTGTGAATGTCAGCACTTAGGGCCCCTGGTGGGGCTCTTTTACATCGCTCTAGCAGTATAAATTACTGCTACATGAACAGACAACAGAGTCCTGTGGCACTTTTAAAGACTAACAGATTTATTTATCACATGAGCTTTCGTGGGAGAAAATCCCACTTCGTCAGATGCTTTTTACACTACCAGAGCTGTGTGAAGTGGGTGAGTGTAAATGGGAATCAGGCCTCTACAGGGGACTATTGAAATGTGAATGCTCTAAAGAATAACTCAGTGGAGAATAGTGCAGAAGAACTACTCTGGGGAAGCTCAAAAACCAACGGAAGTTCGTCCCAAAAAATATATTACCTCCTCCCCACCTTGTGTCTTTAATATGGCAAAGAAGCACTCAGTTGCAGCATAGCACTTCAAAACTATGGGTCTCCCTCTGTTCCAAAGGGGTAGCCATGTTAGTCTATTGCAGAAAAACAACAGAGTCCTGTGGCACTTTGAAAGACTAAAAGATTTATTTATCATATGAGCTTTTGTGGGAGAAAATCCCACTTCATCAGATTCTTTGAAGATGGGAAATTTATAGAATAGGAGGAAATTAAATGCAGAGAAATGTATGGCATAGGGTCAAGTCAGGCTGTAACAGCAAATCAAAATAGATGTTAGGATTCAAACACAGGGGAACAGCACATAGAGGAAGGTGAGGTCAAATCACCTGTTGTAATGAGAGAAAAATCCATAGTCCCTGTTTAACCCCAAGGCAACTGAATCGAATTTGCAGTTATATCTTAGGGCTTGACTGTAGACAATGGATCTTGTGGTGTGTCTTGGATGAAAGCTCGAGGGATGTAGGTAACTACAGCAATCAGCAGGTTTTCAGTATAGGGTGCTCTTTATGTACCCATCTTCATCATCTGGACCCATGGTAAGGACGCCCTTGAAGACTCTGTTGTCTTTCTACAATAGACTAACACGGCTACCCCTTTGGAACTTGAAGATCTCCTTAGAGATTTCAACAATTTCCACTCCACAATCAAACTTAGCCTGGAATACTCCACACAGGAGATCCACTTTCTGGACACTACAGTACAAATTAGTGATGGGCACATTGTCTACAGACAAGTCCTAAGATATAACCGCATTTGTACCGATCCTTCAGACAGAGACAGACACCTTCAGGATCTCTATCAAGCATTCTTAAAACTACAACAACCACCCGCAGAAGTGAAGAAACAGATTGACAGAGCCAGACGGGTACCCAGAAGTCAACTACTACAGGAGAAGCCCAAGAAAAAAAAAACAACAGAACACCACTGGTCACCACCTACAACCCCCAAGTCAGACCTCTTCATCACATCATCAAAGATCTACAGCCTATTCTATAAGATTATCCCTCACTCTCTCAAGCCTTGGGAGACAGACCTCTCCTTGCTTACAGACAGCCCCCCAACCTTAAAGGGATACTCACCAGCAACTACAGATCATACAACAGAAACATTAAAGCAGGAACATGTCCCGGCAACTGACCACGCTGCCAACTTTGCCCTCATATCCACACTAAAGACACCATCACAGGACCAAATCAAGCCACCTGTTCCATCAAGGGCCAATTCACCTGCTCATCCACCAATGTGATTTATGCCATCATGTGCCGGAAATGCCCCTCTGCCTTATATATTGGACAAACAGGACAGTCTCTGCGCGAAAGAATAAATGGACACAAATCTGACATCAGAAATTGCCACACTCAAAAACCAATAGGGGAACACTTCAATCTCCCTGCTCACTCCCTTGACGACTTGTTAATAGCTGTGTTGAAACAGATGAATAACAAATCACAGCTTCAAAGAGAAACTGCAGAACTCAAATTTATATGCAAATTTGACTCAGTTGTCTTGGGGTTAAACAGGGACTATGGATTTCTCTCTCATTACAACAGGTGATTTGACCTCACCTTCCTCTATGTGCTGTTCCCCAGTGTTTGAATCCTAACATCTCTTTTGATTTGCTCTTACAGCCTGACCTGATCCTATGTCATATACTTCCCTGCATTTAATTTCCTCCCATTCTGTAAATTTCCCATCTTCAAAGCGTCTGACAAAGTGGGATTTTTTCCCACAAAAGCTCATGCGATAAATAAATCCGTTAGTCTTTAAAAGTGCCACAGGACTCTGTTCCTCTGTTTTCAGTTACTCCTTGGAGACCTAACTGATTCACTTTGACACTGACTTCAGTCAGGATTGATTTAGGGATTGGCAGCATAAATTACATCAGAAAAAAGCTCTCAAGTTATCCTGGTATAACTATAGTGGTGTAATTATCCCAGCATAGCTATGCCGGGAAATCTCCCTATGTACACTAGCTGTAACATGATTCCATTGTTGCTGGTGGTAAGAGAAGCCTGTGAAGTGATGACAAACCCAGCCTCTCATCACTGAAGGCCCCAGGCCTATTGTGTAACTCAGCCATAATCCCGTCTCTAGATAGTTCCCACTTGATTGACTTTGTTGTCAACTGCCCCGAGTCAGCCAACCTGTTTGGAAATGCTCCTCTAGTCCAGGGATCTCAAACTCAACTCACCACCAGGGCCACATGAGAACTAGGATATTGGCCCAAGGGCCACGTCACTGAAACCTTTTCACACAGTGATACAAAAGTATAGTCAAAAATGAAAAAAGGAGTAATATAATATAGTATACTATTAAAAACCACGATGGTGGTATCATCAGAGTGACAAAGAGTAAGCAAATAAATACTTAAAATTTTACTTTATAAATTATAATTATTTTACAAATTCCGAGTGTCATTGCGAGCCACAGGAAGTAACTCCCAGGCCATATGCAGCCGCGTGCCGCATGTTTGAGACTCCTACTCTAGACCCTCCACTGATGTTTGTTCCAAGACACCGGTGTTTGTGGTTTGCTTAAAACAGAAGCAAAATCTCTAGTCTAGAATACCCCTTCTCTTGCTTCTCAACCCCGACATAAGGATCCATGGGTCATGTTGCCAGATCCTAGGAAACTAATCCCCCACATCACACTGGGGAGCCAGGCAAAGAAACATCAAACTGGAGGATTAGGCACTGCATCTTATACTGCCCAAAGGGGCCACAGCGCCAGACCCCTGCAGCTCACTGTTTGGTCCACACGAAGTATTTAAACCAGTAAACTGGCCCAGAGTGATGTCACAGAAATGCAGGATCTACTGTGTTGCTGCTACAGCCCTGGCCTCTTGCTCTGGATCCCTGCCTTTGACCTTGGCCTGGCTTGGTAACCTCTGGCTCCTGTCTGATGGATGCTATGGGCCAGCACCCTATGCCTTGGCCATTACTGCTTGTCTTCATTGGTTATTGTCTACATAGGTTATAAGGTATGGACCTCCAGGCATGGTTTTTGTCTTCATACCTCTCTATGAAGCACTGTTGCTGCTGTATTAATAAAATCCAGAATGGCAGGGAGGGGGCATTTATTTTTGCATGAATGCAACAGTAACATCTGACTGACTTGCCAGGTGGCAGAATTCTTCTTTACTTTTTAAATAATGCCCAAAGAAGGGCTGTCAGCTCTGCACAGGAGGAAATCTCTGAAGACATTGTAGTAATTGATACAAGGTCACAAGGGAGACATATATGGGAGAATTCATAGGAATGTAGGGTTGGAAAGGACCTCAGGAAATCTAGCGCATTCCTCTATGCTGAGGAAGGGTTGAGTACACCTAGACTACCCCTGACAGGTGTTTGTTTAACCTGTTATTTGAAACAGCCAAAGCTGGAGATGCCACAGCCTCCTTTGATAACCTGTTCCAGCCCTTAAGAAAATCTTTCTAAACATAAGGATAGTTAACATTTAATCTAAATCTCCCTTACTGCTGAGTAAGCCCATTACGTCTTGTCTGACTCTTGGTGGTCATGGAGAACAAATGATCTCCAGCCTCTTTATAACCTGGGTGAAGACACTCCTCTCCCCACTCCCCTCCAGCCTGATTTTCTCAAGTCTAAACATGCCCAGTTTTCAAGCCAGGGGTTGGTCAAAAGTGGCTCAGGAACTAATTCTGAGCAGCACGTGGTGCCCTTTTGCCAGCGACAGTGACGTCAAAAGAGCTGCCCCCCCAAAGCAACTCTCCTTCCACGTGACGAGGTGAGTCGTGTGGACAGAAGGGCGTGATTTGTGCCACCACTGAAACCTCCCTGGGCGCTGAGTTGTTCTCGGTGGCGGGTGGGGGATATGCTACACTGCAGCACCAGCAAAAGTATCTTTGATGGTCTTTCTTTCAGCAGCAGAGGGCACAGTTTTTTATTTTGAGCTGCCACCAATATTGCTGTTGGTGGCTAATTCTTTTGGCTGGGGGGGGAGAGGTTCTGCGTTGCTGTGTCCAGCTCCCACCACCAACAGCCCTGGGAGACGGTCAGCAAGAAGAGTTGGGCACAGAATTTAGAAAAAGTTGTCAACCCCACCTTTCTTCATAGGTCAGGTTTTCTAAACCTCTGATATTTTTGCTGCTCTCTTTCTCCAGTTTGTCCACATCTTTCCCAAGCAGGACACAGTACTCCAACTGAGGCCTCCCCAGTGTTGAGGAAAGCAGAGGGTCTGTCCATGCAGCATAAGAGACCTAAAATGAGATCCTTGTTTTAATTTTGCCAGGAAAAAGCTGGAGGTGCTCCTTTGATTTCAGTGGTGTGACCCTCCACACACACTGAACCAGAGTAATTAAGAGCAGATCTCTAGTGTTTTGAGATGCCCCCACAACTTTTTAAAAATGAATCTGCCACTCTTTTAGGGGTGAGCTAGAAGTGGTTTAATGAGCTTTTCATCCCGTGACATAATATTGCACCTCTCTCCTGCCCCAGGTACTACAAATGTTGCATATGCCTTGTCCCATTGGGTTCCAGTAGCCCGCTCCAGTCCTCCCGGTTCTGAAAAAGGTGGGAGTCATGTGTTGCAGAAATTCACTTTTTTTTCTTTGTTACTCTGCTGTGTCCCTACAAGGTGTGTTGATTGTTACAATATTATTTTGGGTGGGAAGATCACCTTGTAGGTATTGTGGACATCAGTGATGGATGAGCAGCAAGTTGAAGGCATGAAGGCCACTGAAGGTCACTGCTGGACAGACAAGGAAAAAGTTACTGAATACTTTCCCCTTTGATAAAGGCTTGTATCCATAGATGTCTCATCTTCACAGCACTCCTGTGGGGTAGGAGATTGTTTTGATAATCCCTATTTTATAGGAAGCACAGAGAAATTAGTTAATTTACCCAAGATCACTCAAAGTGTGTTGCTGAACCACATATTATTAGCCTTGGAAGATCATTATTAGCACCAGCCAAGATCAGGGCCCCATTTGCTAGCAACTAGATACACAAAAAGTCCTTGCCCTGGAAGGTTGCAATTTAGACAGAGGAACTGACTTGCCCACGGTTGTACAGAAGATGAGTAGCAGAGCAGTTTTTCTGACTCGCCATTTTAATGTCCTCTTTAGTAGGCACATTGCCTTTTCTATGCACAGGCCTGTGGATTTGACTGCAGGAGTGAGGCCTGTATGTACATGCACTGTCTGTCTGGAAGTCCCAAGCGTTTCAGTTCACTTAAGAGGTACTGCTGAGAAGCATATGGATGGGGCCCAAATTCCCAGGGGAGGTGGGAGAGATGGAGTGAATGGGGTGTGCAGATATGTCACTACCCCCAATAAAATCTAGCCTGCCGGAATCCCTCCCCACACAGCACTATCAAAGGCAGAGGGAGTGACTATGTTAGGAACAGGTGCAGACAGTGGGCTGGAAGGCGAGGCAGAACGCCAAGTAGCAGCTTCTCAGGCACGTGCCCATCCCAGCACCAGGTGTCCATGGACATTGGGGCAAGGACGCGAAGGAAGAGTCCTCAGAGAAAAGCCAGCTTCTGGGCAGGAAGGGCAGATGCCCACGCCTCAGGAAGCTCTTCCCTCTTTACTTCCCTTCCTTCTCAGACCATTCCTTGTAGCCACCTGCGTAGTTCCGAGCCCTGCAGAGACAGGAAGTGACATGCGGGTTCAGAATGGGAGATGGGAGGGGACAGACCTGCTACCTCCGGGGCTGGAGAGTCAGACCCAGCTCAGCTGTGATTGTTCACAGGGCTAGACTCCCCAAGTGGGACCTGAACATCAGAGGGAGCTGGGCCCAGAACTTTGAGAAATAACCCACCTGCTGAACAGGGTCACAGGGATGAAATCTAAGGGGCCCTGAGGACCCAAGGTTGCCATGGGAACATCCCCACAGAGTTAGTTAGGAATTACATTGTCATTTCTCTTAGTTGCTAACCAAGACTCTGTCTCTCCTGCCCTGGTGAGAATCTGGACTACCACCATCCCTTCCTGTGGGTTTACTCCAGAAAACACCAGTGTAAACAACAAGATCAGAGCCTCTGCCTTGGATGCCAAGGGATATCCAAAGCCTCTCCTCCTCCACCAGACCCAGAGATTCCTCCATTAGTAATCTTACACATAGGCATTTGGGGGCGGTGTGGGGGGGGAGGGAGGGCTGGAATCCATAGGATCCAGGACATTTTAAGCACCTGCAGCCCTTGCCTCCAAACCCACAGTGCCCATGGCACTCTCCAAATCTCCCTGAGGGTCTCCTGTGGTACAAGGGCCAAAGGCAGACTCACTTGGTATAGCCGAGAATCATGGCAATCTCTGTAGCCTGAGCCCCTCTTCTGCCCATCTGGCAATGGAATATCAAGTTCTCATCATCCTTCTTTGGCTTGTCCACGCCATACTTGATCTTAAACGTCTCAGGGTCCATCTTCAGTGCTTCCTCAATTTCCGCCACTGGATGGGGGCGAGGAGAGAGAGATGATTGCAAAAGAAGTGCTGGTGTAACACCTGGGAAAGTCCCTCTATGGGGCTGGGTCAATAATGATAAAAGCCTACTGCTGCTCCTAGCTAGTGGAGTTACTTCTTTAGCTCATGTGGGTAAAGGTCTGTATATTGATGCTGAAGTTGCTGAGTTAAAGCCTGCTGATGAGTGCGAGGACTGCTCCATTAACACAGGTGATGGTGCTCTTGGTTTATGCTTGACAATAACAAAATCCACATGCTTCACACGAGTGAACACTTTTTCCACTACTGAAATGCAGCCCTCCATGGTGGAACACAACAAATAACCAGGACAGAGAAACAAATGCACGTCCATGAGGACAGGAAGTGAAATAGAATCCTGGGACGTGGAAACACCTCACATCCACTTAGTACCGTATGTGAAGCAGGATCCTGCATCCCACTGAAACCACAAAAGGAGTTTATGGAAGAGACATCTACCAAGCTGGAATCTGGCCAGGGAAGCAGGGTTACACCCATCCCCTTGATCATACACAGATACTGTAATGACCCCACCCTGGCCCCAGGTCTTGTCCCCAGCACGGCATCAATCTTCTGGGACACTGGGGAGCAGGAAGGAAACAGCACCCCTGCTGAGTTACCAATTCCCCTTTCTCCAGGGCTCCCTATCAGGAACCATGGGTCTTTGTCCTTGCAGTAACCTGGGGCTGCGGTAGGCTAATAAGCCCAGCTGAGTGGAGGCAGAATCGTCTGCGTGGCTAGCCCAATCATGGCTACAAGGAGACCCCAGGTGTGCATTTAGAGCAGGTCACTGACTCCTCCACAGCTGCAACTGCTCCTGTGTCCACCTCGTTTCCAGTCCCGTTCCTAACTCCCGATTCCGGCTCTGAACACTAGGCAGGACTGTGAGACATGCCCCACTCTGGCACTCTATGTTGCCCTCTGCAGTAGGGGGCGCTCTCCCAATGTCAATCAAAGCCATGATTGCTGTCACCCCTGGCAACCCCTCACCTGGAATATTGACCGAGCTGGCAATATGGCCATTGGCCACCTCCTCTGGCAACCGCACGTCAATAACGTGAGCCTTCCCGCTGGTGACCAGCGCCTTCATGTCCTTGTGGGAAATGACGTTTCCTATGTAGAAAGCAGAAACCAGCAGTCACTACCTCTGCTCCCCTGGCTCCTTCCCCAGAAACCGGGGACAAACCCTGCTGCTCGCCCATCACAGGGATCGTACCAGTGCTGGAGAATCAGGATAGGATCCTGGCATCCACAGGCTGTAGCAGATAAACCCTTGCAGCCCCTCAAATTGCCTTATCTCCTTCCCGTGAGAGACAATTTCCACCCACACCAAGACCCTTTCTGCTGCTCTCAGTGAGTTATTGCACTTTACAACCCATTTACACTGCTAGGGACACTACCATATAAAACAACCTTTGTTATATATGCCAATTCCGATTTATACAATCCAACTGAATTGTATTTCAAGAGTCCATTGTAATGAAAATGCAAATGTTTATGTACTAAATGCTACTTCAAGGGACAATACAGTGAAGTGGATTTCCCAGGAAATCCTTGAAGGGTGGGGGGATGAGAGAAATACAAATGACCCATCTCCATCCATCCTTTAGAAGCCGTACTTTGAGCAGAGATGTGCTCTGGGGCGGATTACCTGTCCAAGGTCATTTCAAAGAACCAAACTGAATAGATGAGTGACTCACAGAGCTATGGGGTGTTGTCCTTTGGAACAAAGGGTGTGACGAACTTGACAACACATGGAAACCTGTGGGCAGGGCTGGGCAGGTCTGATCCTCCCAAACCCACATTGGAGGAGGTGATCGCTGATAAGCTTATTAGCAGGCATGTAGGTTCTTTAATTGTTGCTTCATCTGTTTCTTTCTGTAATGCCTTTACCTGAAGCTCACTCAGGATGAACTGTGTGGTAATTTATAACTGTGGCAATTACCCTGTTAGTTTCTGGGCAGATTATTTTTTCCTGGGAATAACACCAGAAAGGAAGGGAGATGCACTGTCTAGAGATACTCTGGACAGCAAGGAGAGAGATGCATGTCTCCATCCAAGAGAGGCAACAAACCAGCAAAGCTTCAGAGCGGGCACCCTTGCTGGGCCATCAACTGCTGTCACAGAAATGTGCCAGTACGACCGTTTATAAAAACAGCACACGCACCCTCCGACAGCAAAGTTACTAAAATGGACACTGCATAGGTAGAAAAAAAAAAAACCTACTGGTTTTCCTATTGCATTTCACCCAACTGAAAACACCACTTAGCACCAATGCAGACACAGACTAAAGCCTTCAGCTCAATTTGAAGAGGTGGAGTTACAGCCTAAACTTTGATCCAATCAATTCAGCACATGCGACAGGTGAAGTCAATTGCTCTGGCCTGACTAGTAAGAGTTAGTTAGTTGGCTGAACCAGGTAACTTGATCCAACACCACACCTTTAATTCCTGCTGTGGAGAGGGTGATGGGGGATCTGTTTAATCGTCTTTGAACAAATTATGCCATGGGAGATATCATTTGAAAACTGATCGCTCACTGGTTATATAAAATGGTGACATGTATGTGGCAACATTATATGTAGCATTATGAAATCCCACCCCCAAGGATGTTATTAATATATGTTCAGAACCAGCCAGCTCTCCCGAGACAACTGTTGTTGAACAGGTCTGTCCTCAGAGGAATGCTGTGTTTACCTCAACTTACGCAGAAGTAATAAACAGGGTCCTCCAGATGGGGAAAGGAGGGAGGGACAAAAGAGGGGAAGGGACAAAGCAAATTTAAATCTCAGCAAACAGGTGAAGAGAAAGATCAGGGGCCTCCTTGCCCCACCCCCCCATCACCCCCTCCAAACTGCAGGGCCCCACCTTCACTGTTTGAATAAAATTCCAAAGGGGTAGCCGTGTTAGTCTATTGTAGAAACTATTGTAGAAAGACAACAGAGTTCTGTGGCACTTTTAAAGACTAACAGATTTATTAATTGCATGAGCTTTCGTGGGAGAAAATCCAAGCTCATGCAATTAATAAATCTGTTAGTCTTTAAAAGTGCCACAGAACGCTGTTTGAATAAACTTCGCTTTGACGGGCAATCTTCAGAAGAATCTACTTCAAGGGTTGACTGGCCTATAAAAGAAAGGGACTGAAAACCCCAACTTCTCTCACTGTCTCTTTCCACTAAAACAAAGACATCAGCACATCGGAACCTCTGGGCAGGATCCTGACCAAGAAAATGGTCCATCACCATCCGGCTGGAAGACGGGGGTGACAAATCCACCTCAAAGCCTTGAACCAAAACTGAAGGGGGTGAGCTTTCGAGACACAAGGCATCAAGATCTGAAGAAGAGCTCTGTACAAACTTGAAAGCTTCTCTCTCTCCCCAAGAGAAGCTAGCTCAATACAGACTAGTATCTCACCCATCTTGTTTCTCTATTATTCTTGGACTGACTCAACACCACTGCCTACAAGAGTGGAAGATTACGTTATAGCCCTAGATTGCGTTTTCATTTTTATTTGCTTGTAACAATCCCTTAGCATGAATTCACTTACAGTCCCAGCCTCTTACCTGAACAAACTTGTTTTACTTTCAAATCTCAACCGAACCAGTGCTGTGTTTAAACAGAACCGTTTGGCAAGTCCGGGTAAAGTAGCAAAGTGTGGGAACATTGACTGTACAGGAGCAAGGAACCGTTAATATGGGAACTGGCCAGAAGAGGGCTGCACAGTGCAGAAGACAGGTTTTAGGGGAAATTTGGGACTGGGAGCGTCTTGGGACCCCACTGCACGTACTAAAGCAGATGGTGGAAGCCAGAGCGTGGAGGATGTGTGGGTGGCAGACTGCAACTATACACAGAATGTGTAACCTATGGCCTGACTGTGATCAGCCCAGGCTCGGAGCTACAACAGCGAAGCATTATTAGGCAACCCAAGGTTGCAGGGCAGATGGCGACACAGCCCTTGACTGGCCTGGATTGCATCTTGGGATCAAAGGGACTTTGGGGACAAAACAGCATTTATGCTGTGGTGTTTCAAGTGGAGCTTGTTACCCCGAGGAAGCCAGCTCCATTATAAAAGTCCCTTTTCCCTAGTTTGGAAAGGTCCAGCCCTGAGAGGCATTTTACAACCGGGTCATGAAACCTGGCTTTGCACAGGATTTGATGAGATGGTGACCATCTACAGTCAGGTCCCCACCACCACCATTACTCTGGCAACATACTTCTCCTTATCCCTGGAAAGCACCCAAGGAATATTATTGTTTCATTTAAAAAGCCAAATAACCCAGACCTAATTACTAGTTACAGAAGAAAACAGCAGATTTGTAGCCTTGGGTGACACATGCAACCTGTCAGTGCCTCTGATTCTCCATGGTCATTAGTTCCCGACAGGATCTCCCGGCTGGAGCATACAGCACAAGCGAATAAGCCCACGCTAGCCATTTGAGTGCTCTCGCCAGCAACATCTTGTAACTGGACCCCTTGGGGCTCGGGTCAGGTCAGACAGTCTCTGGTGGTCTCCTCCTGCTTGTGGGGTCGGCCCACTGGTGGCCACTCCTGCCAGCCACTGCCACTTAACTGTGCTAAGTGTGTGCAGACAAATCACAGCGTCTCTCCCACACCACAGACACTTTACACTCCAACCATCATTAAACGTCTTACAAAGCTCAGTGTTAACAGAGAGGTTTTGGAGATGTTTATTTCTATAAAAGTGGTGAGGAGGAAGCATGTTTGGAGAGCAAAGCAGAAAATGCAAACAAAAGGCTAAATGCTGAGAGAGCTTCACATCAAAATAGGCCCAGGATTCAGGCACCCACCTGAGAAATGGCAGATCCCAGTTCAAATCCCTTCTCCTCAGAGGAGGAGGGACTTGAAGGGGGGGGGGTGTTCTCCCACCTGCCAGGTGGGTACCCTAACCACTGGGTTAAAAAAAACCCTCCACCAGCACTTTTGTGTAAACTCACCCAGAGGGGCCGATCCATTAGGCAAGATTTGAGCACACCTACCAGATCAGGCTCTGCAGGTGAGTTAGGAGAAGGACCTGCCACTGCCTACTGTGCAAGTGGCCCAGAGCCAGAAATTTAGGCACCTAGGGAACCAATCCTGCAACGGGATTGTGCCCACAAAAGCTCATGCAACAAATAAACGTGCTAATTTTTAAAAGTGCCACAGAACTCCTTGCTTGTTTTCCTGCAGATATTTCCTTGCTGAGTAAATGTAAACAACTGCAAGATTCCGGCCTGACTCGGATTTAGGCAGCTAAAGTGGTAGACAGGTGCCTAAGTAACTAATCTAGTCCCTCAGCTAAAAGGCCCTGAGATCGGGATGGTGAAAGGGGAGGAAATTGACAGACTCTCCTCCCTGGTGAGTGGGTCCAGGGAAACTAACCACAAAGTCTTTGGCTGCTGGCCAGGCCCCGCGTGAGCGGCTTGGCAGGAGTTTGCAAGGGCGTTAGGGACAGTCCAGCCCACCCCATCCGAGGTCCCCCAGGCAGGATCGTGCCCAGCAGGCTCCCCTCCAGCGCTGCCACCCCCCCCCCCCCGGCGGAATGGGCTCCTGGAGGGGTTAATGGAGAGCGCCCCCCCGGCTCCCGGCACAGACCCTTACCTCTGGCCATGTTGCCCAGCCTCGGAGTGTTGCTCACACGTGCTAGCCCCAGCCCCCTGCCCGCCCAGCCCAGGAGTGTCCGTAGGCGCAGCATCACCACCCGCCCTGCTCCATTCACTCCGCCCAGCACCTGGCAAGGGGGCGGCCCGCACTAGGCACCATCCACAAACTCTTCTGCCACCCGGGCAGCGTTGGTGGCTTGCTGCGGCAAATAACGAGTTGCACACATACGCGCCAACCCACATCCCGGGGTGTCAGGGCCGCCAAGCACCCGTAAATTTACAGACAGTCGGTAAAAAAAAAAAAAGGACAATTCCAACACTGTCAGTGAACCCATAAATAAACAAAAATGTCCGAAAGTTGGGTAGAAATAAAACACATTGTATTTTGACATGGCCGGTCGTCGTTCAGAATCACTTCTTGTAGCGGAAAACTACACGGATCGTGACCGCATCGCTTCTGTTATTGCACAAAGTACCCAACCGAGCAGCGAAAAGAAGTCATTCCAAATTCCTCATACAGAATATTGGGAGTGAGTGCATGCTGCTGCTGTGACGTTATTATACATTATATTGTATTTGTAGAGGTCAGTAAACAATTTACCACAACAGTAAAAAAAAGAAAATCAACTTCAGATCTTCGTGTCAATAAAAACTAACATGGAAGGAGGGTAACCCTCACCCACAAACTAGTGCAAAACTCTGCCCTCTTCAAAGGCTGCAGCCATGCACAGAGGCCGGGTTACTTGACATCCGCTTTAAATGGCTGTCACAGGGGCAGAAATGAGGGCAACGTCACCCTGTTCTGGCCACCATCATTCCCATGAGTGTAAAATCAGTGTCACGGGCTGCAGTCCCAATTCATGCAGGTGGATGTGGCCATGTGCTGGTCACTAAACCAGGAAATGGGGACTCTGGCCTTGAGTCCAAGTGGAAATTGTTGGGGAATTTTAGGGGGGCCCTCTTAGGTCAAGAGGACCTTGATAGGCACCCCCCACCCTGAGGCTCGTTCTCCAGCTGAGACCAAATAGACAGAGACCGAGGGCGTGTGATCAGGCTTTATTCAGCTGAATGGCAATCTGACACTCAGAGTGAAACTCCAAGGTAGAGAGCCCCAAACAAAGGCTGGCTTACACTTTTATACATTTTTGGGTTACATTTGCTAATATTGACAGATGAGAGAAGAAACAAAACTCTTTGTTCTACAACCATGAGACATATACATGTCAATAGATGACGGATATATGCAAGATGTTTTTACTAAAGGATAACACTTGTTCACCGGTTATCCTCACAACTTGTTCTAAACACTCCCCAATGTTATTACAATTTACGGTACTCAGTAGCCTTGACAAACTTTTATGGTGCTGATGGGGAGGGAGTCATACAGAAAAGGATTCATTCTAGTTTCTTAACTATGCTTAATGACTGAAAGGAGACAGTAAGTCTTGCATCCCCATCATTCTAACAACAAGCAGAGCAGAATCAATTTACAGGCCAAGACAGGGTCAGAACAAGACAGACTCCATCTTGGATTTCCTTCTCAGAATCCTGGCTGGGATCTTCAATGGAGCAGAAGGGAACTGTGCACTTAAACCCCTATGAATCGAGGCAATGTACTACCTGCCTACTACAGGACAATTAGTTATTTAGTCTGTGAACTCTTCAGGGGACAGATTATCTGCAGAGCCAGGCCCAGATCTCACTCTGGGTCTGCATTGTGCCTTGCAGAAAGTGGCCCAGATCTCAGTCGGGGGCTGTACGGGGCATGTCACAAGGGGGCCAGATCTCAGTCGGGGTCTGCGCGGTGCCTGGCACAAAGGGGCCCTGATTTTAGCTAGTCCCTAGGCCCATCTGGAGTAATAGGGAACAATAAAAGGCACTTTAGAAAATCCCGGTTTAGACCACCCCTCCGCATCCCTTGGCGTTATTATCAGGCCAGGCGGGGGTATGTAAAGTGAGTGACTCGAGAGGAGCCGGAATGAGCTCTCAGGACACCCAGCCCCGGAGTAGGAAGCCGTGTCACTCCCTGCCCTGACTGGCTCTGGATCATTCATTCGAGGTCGCCATCGATCTGTACGTTTGCAGAAGAGGTTTGGAATTTTACCCCAGTCCCTGAGAGTCCCAAGAGGCCCAGCCTGCACAAGGCGGAACAAAAAGGCGGAGGAGATGAGCCGATTAGTCCCGAGCTCGGCCGGACGGGCCGTGGGGGCGGCGATGGGGCTGGCCTTGCATGTGCTGCTCAAATTTAAGCAGTTGTAGGGCCCTAATTGGAGTTCCCCGGGGGTTGGCGAAGAGCACTGCACAGAACAGCTTGTGCTGCTGGCACACAAGCCAGCTCCAGCTAACTTTCCTCCATCGTTTTAACTCGGTGCTGCTGGCTACTGCTAGATAGGGGCTGGTGGCCAGGCTGCGGGGCTCCTGGCTTCTAGTCCCAGTTCTGCTGTGTGACCAGCATATGACTGTTCCCTTCTTTGTGCCTCAGTTTACCACCAGCATCTGTGTGGAGGATGAGGCCCTTGGGGGCAGGGACAGTCTTCGTGCAGCACTAGGTATAAGGGGGCCCCAGAGTGTTGCAGTCTTATCAGTGCATGATAAAGTACTTTACATAGGTGGTAAGTAGCTTTATCCTCATTTCACAAATGGGGAAACTGAGGCACGGGGAGTGACTCAGCTGAGGGTGACACAGCCAGGCAGTGGCAGATTGGGGAATAGAACCGATATGCCCTGGCTCCCTGTGTTTTAGTTACAGTTGGTGCATGGCAAGCAGTTGAGAGCTCCAGCTGAGCCCCAAGCTCCCTGGGAGAAACTGACAACCAGGTTAACAAACAGCACAGCCCTAACATCAAAGCCAGGCCCATGAGGGAAGGGCTGGCTTTTTAAATGGGCAGGCAGTAGAATAAAGGACTGTATAGCTAACAGGGTTCTGCATACACAGCAGTCTGGCCACTTCTCTCTCTTCTGTCATAAAGCATTGATAAGGAGTGAGATTTTTTCCATCCCTCTTTCATTACTGTTACTGTGTAATTCCCATGTGCACCAGAGCAGTGTACATGAGACTCAGGCCCTGATATTACACGCAGACTAGAATCTTTACTCCCGGTTAGCTAATGGCTAATCCACACTCCATAAATGTTGGGGCCAAAGCACAGTTCAACCTTGTCTACACAAATGTACTACTTTAACTGCAGCGGGAGAGTTGCAGTGCCCCTAGAAAGGGCTCCATTGTATTAGAAGAGTGCTTAGGCCAGGATTGCTAACCCTTCGGGGAAGGGGCATAAAGACAAATCTAACTGAAGTCACACAGGGTTTGCCCCAAGCCAGAAAAACTATTTCACTAATAAAAGCAGTCCCCTCAAATGAAAGAATTATAGCAGGACAAACCTTGTGTCTCAATCGGACCTAATGGAGCTCCATGCAGGTGCAGAGGTCAAACAGAGGGACTGCCACCTTTCACAAACTTTGCAGGCCTCCTCATTCTTCTGGAGTTTGCCCACCAGTCCCAAAGGCCAGAATTTGGCTCTTCCATTCTATCACAGGCAGACCCTTGATGTGTCCCTCCCCCGCACAGCATTCAGTGCTGGATGGTCTGTAACCTTAAACCAGCAATCAAACTGCCTTAGTGCAGGGCAAGCCAACAGGGCAGACAGCTCTGCTCTTGTGAATGGCTGGTGCTCTATTGTTGTCAGTGAATCAATATGGATGTATCCCAGCTGAGGATCTGAGCCAGGCACAGCAAATCAGGAGTACGTGAAAACAAGGGGCGGTAACCTTACCGCTAACGATCTCTGCTGTGGGTGGTGGCGTAGACATCTATGAAGCATGGATCATGTCCCCCTTTAGTGGTTGTACCACATGCGGGATAACAGCTTACTACCACTGCCAGCAAAATGCTCAAGTGGGAGAGGAGTGGGCAGCAGTGCTAAAGGGAGCAGGGGTTCAAATGCAGCTGCTAACCCAGGGTGAGTCATCCCACATGTCCAAGGAACAGATCCCTTACAAAAACCACCACCTGGCACTGTGTGCTCCCCTCCCACATGTTGTAGACCTCACTGGGGTGGTCAGGAATGGCCTAAGCTAGGGAAAATTATCCCTAGAGGGGTCCCCTGACATTCAGGAGGAGGCCTGGGATGTGCTGGCGCCCGGTCTGGCCTGACCCCAGGTGAACTAGGCAACCAGCTAGAGCACCAGGCTTTAAGGGGCACCAAATTAGATGGAAGTTATTTTTTTCTCTTTTTAAAAAAATATTAATATTTTATCTCTTATAGACAAAAGTATCGCTCTCTGATGGGGACACCAAAGTCATTGTATGTCTAGGGTGCCAAAAACCCTTCGGCTGGCCCTGGCTGGCACCTTAAATCCACACTGGCAGGGGCCCTGTAAGGAGGGATTCATGAGTTGGCTGCTAAAGAGGGAGACTCAGGAGAAAAATTCCCTGGGGGCAGGTTAATCCTGGGGTCTCTTCCGCACTGGATGAGACATGCCATTGCTGTGCTCCAAACTGGAGTAACTGTCTCTATTGTCCTTCCACAGCTAGTAGAGATTCCCATTAAAATGGGGGGCTCCCCTCCTCAAGGGAGTGGGAACTGACCCTTGGCAGCTAGCACTGAGAAAGTGTGTGTGGGGGGGGAAACGCTGTCATCTGTGCTTGTTTCCATTGAGCAGTGCTCTGGATGTGTGAGAGGGGAGGGGACTAAACAGGAGTCCCGTCAGGAAGGGACAGAATGAGGCAGCCAGCAGGGAACTGGGCTGGAGCTGAGCACAACGTGGAATGGTGTTGCTGAGCGAAGTGCCCTAGCCATGGTCCCGTGGGAAAGGGTGAGACCCCACGGCCACCCCATCGCCCCCACTGGCCTGTGGCTTCTCCACTGCTACCTGTCAGGTACCCTGGGGGGGCACTGCTGGGGGCATGAGAGAAATCACCCTGAGATAGGAAAAGGGCTGAGCATGGAAAAGAATGAAGGGGCAGCCCGATGGGAGAAGAGAGGGTGGATAATTCTTCCCTGGCCAGGAGGGTGATCCCATGCCTTTGCCTCTGAGTACTACTCGGATCAAAGGCCGTGCGGTTTGCGATTAGAGGGGTGAGCAGGACAGCCTGAGGGCTGGACGGAAAAGGCTTTGCCTGTGGGCAGGGAAATTCTCAAGCTGAGTGCCAATCCTAGATCTTTCAGCCCACATCCCCATCCCATGCCCACGGCCAGACATCCCCATGGCATCTTGCAGAGGGTTAACGCTTCCAAGGGGGCACAAGCAAAGGTGTTGCAAGTGAGCAGGGGCAGGGAGTGAGATCTTTGGGGGCTGCTGCCTGACATACCTCATGGATGCCAGTGCCAGGTGGGGGCAAAGTGCCTCTGGGGTCTAGTTATGGCCAGTGGTTTGGGCAGCAGAATAGCACCTGGGAGACCTGGGTGCTCATCCCTGATTTGCCAGACACCTTTGTGACCTGGGTAAATTGCTTAATTTCTTGTGCCTTGGTTTCCTCTGTGTACAGTGGGGATAATTGCCCTGCCCCAGTGGAGTGAGGGAAGATAAATACATGCCCTGGGGTGGGGTGCGCAGATATTACAGTGTTGGGGACCACGGAAGATCCATAGATACATTAAAAACCCCGCAGGGTAGGTCGACACTGCCAAAAAACTTCCAGCACTGGGTATCAGAGCCAGTATCAACCTATTTAGGCTCTTAGGGCTCAGACTGTGGGGCTAAAAATAACAGCACAGATGTTCCCACTCAGGCTGGATCCCAGGGTCCCTGGCTTTCCCCACTCACCAGAAAACTCCAACTGAGTGGGATTATCTAGCTGCTCTTTTTCGCCCTGCGAGTCCCAGTCAATTGACCCAGGCTTTGAGACTCAGCACTGTCCGCGGGTTTTTCTTTGCAGTGTGGACAAACACCCCTTGTCTGATTCGCTAACCCTGGGGTGGGGATTCTCCCTCTGGGGGAGCAAAGATCTCAATTGTCCTCCATTTAGCTGCCTCATTCTCATAGTCTGAGCAGTGTGACCCCCTATTCGCACTGCAACATACATCCAGTGCCCTCTAGTACTTCTCAGAGGGGCAGCATACCTAGTGGTTAGAGCAATGGAGGGGTGAGACAGAACTCCTGGGTTCCAGTCCCAGTTCTGGGAGGGAAGTGATGTCTAGTGGTTAGAGCAGGGGGGCTAGGATTCAGGATTTCCAGGTTCTAATCCTTTCTCTGGGAGAGGAGTGCCTAATGGTTAAAGCATGGCGCCTGAGTACTTGGACTCCTGGGTTCTTACTCAGGGAGGGGAGGGAATATAAGCATTGAGCAGACTACAAAATGGGATTGCCAGGTGGTGCTCCCAGCTCTTTTTTATCCCCTTGTGTGACTGTGGGCGATTCACGTAATCTCCTTGTGCCTCAGTTTCCCACATATCTGTTACCCCCTCGAGCCCTTCAATTGGCAGGTCTGCCATAGTTGTATTGTGTTGCCAGGCTAAATAATGATCTGTCCGTCATGCCCGCCTGGCACCTTAGAGCTGCCACGGCGCAGTGGCCTTTTCTGGGCTGAGAGGCTTGTTTGTTTGTACTGGCCTGGGGAGGGAGAGAGGGTGTTGATGCTATCCCCATAGGCATGTGGCCAGCCATGAACCCATCTCCTAGCAACACACCAAGGGGCCCAGCTGACTGGAAACCAAGTGGCAAGACCTTGCGGGTTGCTGGCGGGGAGGGAAATGTGGCCTCGTGGGGCACTCAAGTCCCAGCTCTGCCACTGACTGTGGGTGAGTGGCTTTCCTGTCACTAAGCCTCAGTTTCCCTGTCTGTACAATGGGGCCAACAAGCATCTCCTTGTGCATGGCTATCTGGGAAGTGCTTGGAGATCCTTAGGGCTAAGGGCACGGAGCCTTTCAAATGGGGGCCTCTAGCGCTTCCATCTGGAACGGATAGGTACCTCTCTTGGGGGGCTGATCTCTCCAGGCTGCCTTGTTGGGTCCAGCGCTGACCCCAGAGATCCTGAACTTAGTGCACTCTTCTGGGGAGAGGCCATCTTGGTGACCACACCAGGATCTCTCGAACATGACATCAATCGCCCTGGCTGCTGCTGGCTCCTCACACAGTGCTTCTAATTACTGCCAATTACACTGAGGAGCTGTCATGCCCTCCCATACGCCTCCTGATATCTGCCATGGGAATAGGGCAGGCGGCTGGTTCCCACTTCATGCAGTTCCCTGGAGCAAGTGACCATAACAATGTCCCTGAAGACAGTGCCCCTTTGTTTAGCCCCCATCTCTTGCATTCAGCTGAGATGTCTGGAGGTGGGGATGGATGTCTCATCACCACTATGTCCAGCCTGGAAAGGGTTAACCAGGCTGGAGCTGGTGTTTGGCTGGGTTCCCAGTTGAGCTTCCCGTCCCAAAGCGGTTAACCCAGCCCAAGCTGGGAGAAGTGCGGGACAGGAGACAAATCCATGTTAATTACCGAGCGAGACTAATGACTATTGATGGGTTGGCAAAATGAATTGGCAAATACACAGTGAAAGACAGATGCGTGTTCCAACTCGGCAGTCCAGCAAGCCCTCTCCAAAGCTCTTCTGCACAGCCCCTGGCCTGTGGCTTCGAGACACTTTGGTAGCTTTGTGGTGTGAGAATCTTCTCCTGCCAGTCTGCTGCTGTTTCCTTTTCCCTGCAGTGGGCCCAGCTCAGACCTGACTTTCTTGTCCTCCTGCTCCCGGGTTCCTCACCTTGGGGGCGAGTGTGGAGCAAAGGTTCAGCCAGGGTGAAATTCCCCTCTGTAGTCAGGGATAGATGCCTCAGGTAATGCCCAGCTCTGCCTGGGGGGGGGCATCAGCAGCACCCCTTCCCCGCATGGGTGAGAGCTGCATCTCTGGGGAGCTGGGCAAAAGGGCTGTGGGAACTTTGAACCTGGATTGCTTCGCTTGACAGTCCCCACCATCAGGCCGACACAGGCTGGACACTAGAAATGTCCTGCCCCAGTCCAGGCAGGAAACGTCCCATGATCATCTCCGGACCAGCATCAACCACTGCTTGGGGGTGTCACGTCCCAGCCCTTTTCCGGGGACCTGGCTTTCTCACTCCTGCTGTGTGTTAGTTCTGGAGGACCCAACGTCAATCCTTATGTTGGCCGGTGGCAGCTGTCCTGGTAGGGGGATCCTTTCTGGTTTTCTCTCTTCTGGCTGTGTCTCGTGGCCAGGCACCCAGTTTTTATTGCTGGGGCTGGCCAGGATCCTCTCTGCTCATTTCACCCATTGTGCCTCTTCCAGCGGTGGGTGCGGTGAAGGTGTCCGTGGGTGCTGCCAGCATCCAGGTGGCGAGGGGAGGGAACGCGCTTCTGCCTTGTGCCTTCCACACCACGGCCTCGCTGAGTCGCCTCAATATCATCTGGACGGTCATCCCGTTGGCAGAGCCCAACCACCCCCAGCAGGTGCGTGAAGCATGGCCCCTTGGCCTGCCTTCTCTGCCCTTCCATGACCAGGGAGCAGCTAGCTGTGGTATAGGCAGGGCATGGATTAGGGCTGCCAGCAGGGATCAGGACTCTGGAGTGCTGCCTGGAGAGCTCACAGCCTAGGATAGTGGTCAGAAAAAAACAGATAGGAGAAAACAATGGGAGTGGGGAAGGAACCAGTAGGAGGGGAGGTAGGCAGCAAGTCACAGGGCCAAATAAACTTGTGATGCCCAATAAACAGCAATCCTGGTTCACCAGCTGCTGTCAGATGGCAAAGATTTGCAGCCATTGCTGCAGAGAGGAGCTGTTGAGAGCTCTCCATGCTATTCCTCAAGATCTGGGCACTATTAATTTGTGGAACTCCTTGCTGCAAGATACTCGTGAGGCTAATTTAGCAAAGAGTTAATGCACAGGGATAATAGTAGCAGCTGCAGGCACACCAGCTGGATAAAACAACAAGGCAAATTTCAGGGTGGAGCTAGTTAAGGAGTCCTTGTCCCTTCTCCTTCTTCTGCCCTGCCCCTAGGGTACTGCTGCATACCTGCTTAAGAGCATTATATGGAGAGGGCAATGAGTCAGACTGCAGAGCACAGCCCAGCCTCGCCTTTCAGGTCACCAACCTAAACAGTGACTTTAAAAGGAGTCCCCTCTCCTAGTTCCAACCACCCTGGGCTGCACCCATGACCCTGTTGGGTTCATCCTCCAGGACCATGCAGGTTTCTCTGCAGCAGGCACAGCCTTGCTGCTCCTGTTTCCGGATGTGTGTCACTCCTGGCATAAAAACATACAAATGGCTCAGACCAACAGTCCAGCTAGCCCTGTATCCTGTCTTCCAACTGTGGCCATGGTCAGGTCCTTCAAAGGGAGTGAACAGAACAGGGCAGTTATTGAGTAATCCATCTTCTGTTGCCTAGTCCCAGTAACCAGCAGTCAGAGATTTAGGGACACTAAGGACATGGGATTATTCCTGACCATTTTGGCTAATAATCCTCGATGGAACTATTCTCCATTGAACTTATCTAATTCTTTTTTGAACCCAGTTATACTTTTGGCCTTCTACAGAATTGCCCAGCAGTGAGTTCCACAGGTAGTCTGTGTTTGGTGTGAAGAAGTGTTTCCCTTTATTTCAGAGCTACTGCCTGTTCATTTCATTGGATGACCCCTGGGACTTATGTGAAAGGATAAATAACACTTCCTTATTCATTTTCTCCACACCAGTCATGATTTTATAGACCTCTATGATACCCTTCCTTAGTCATCTCTTTGGCAAGCTGAACAGTTCCAGTCTTTTTAATCTGTCCTCAAATGGAAGCTGTTCCATACTCTTAATCATTTTTGTTGCCTTCTCTGCACATTTTCCATTTCTTTCTTTCTTTCTTTCTTTCTTTCTTTCTTTCTTTCTTTCTTTCTGAGGTGGGGGCAACCAGAACTGACTGTAATATTCAAGGTGTGGGTGTACTATGGATTTATATAGAGGCATTATATTTTCTGTCTTTTTATCTGTCCCTTTCCTAATGGGTCCTGATATTCAGTTAGCTTTTATTGACTGCTGCTGCACACTGAGCAGGTGTGTTCAGAGAACAATCCATAATGACGCCACGATCTCTCTCTTGCGTAGGAACAGTTAATTTCAAATCCATCACTTTGTATGCAGAGCTGGGGTTACTTTTTCCACTGGTCAAGTTCCAAAGGGGTAGCTGTGTTAGTCTATTGCAGAAAAACAACAGAGATGAAGTGGGATTTTCTCCCACTAAAGCTCATGTGATAAATAAGTCTTTAAAAGTGCCACAGGACTCTGTTGTTTTTCCACTGGGCATTACTTTGCATTTCCCAAAACTGGCAACATCCAGAGCTGGCCAACCAAAACCCAAACATCTTTGGTAAATTTTTTTTTTGTGCATGTGTGTGTTGAAATTTTTCAATTTTTTTTTTTTAAACAAAAATAGAGAGTGTTGGCTTTTTCCCTTCCTCCACCTTCTCCCCATTTTTCTATGGCAACGTGGAGGAAGGAAAACAAGTGAAGGGAAGCAAGCCCCAAAACCGAAACCCAGGAATTTTTAGTCATACATTTTCTAACAGCGGCATCAATGAAACACAACAAGTTTCCTTTCTTAAATCTGCAGAACAAAAATGTTGTTAAAATTCTCTGTGAAATAGCTCTGTGCAGTAGAGCTGCAGGAGGAAAAAATTTTTCCATGCAGCAAGACACAGGAGGAATCTGAGCTGCAGAGAGAGGGCCCTACACCTCCAAAGCCATTCGAGTTGGTGGTAGAAAGAGTGGGATCTGACGCAGGCGCTCCTGGCTCCCAGCTCAGTGCTTTGCCCACAGATCCACATTGCCTCTGCAAGCACAATGGAAGTGCCCTGTGCTCAGTGATGGAGTGAAGGCAGGTATCTTTGTTTCATGGCTGGGTTCTTCCCTCCCTCCTTCTCAATCCCAGGTCCTGGCCTATGAGCAAGGAGAGGTGGTGGAGAGTCTGTCCCAATACACGGGCCGTGTGGGCTTCACCTTCCCACCCACCCAGAGCGCCACCATATTCCTCAATGAGACGCGCAGCTCAGACAGTGGAACATACCAGTGTAGTGTCATGAACCCGCCGGACAGGGACACACCCAACATTGGGGTCATCCAGCTCACGGTGCTAGGTACGTCCCGCCTCCACGTAGAGGAAGCCCCGCCTCCCCTCTGCTGCCCCTCCCCCTGGCTCTCAGAGTCCTTACATTGTCTATTGCAGGGGTCTGCAACCCAAAAGATAAGAAGAGCCATTTTTGAAAATTCCTTCAATAACAAAGTGTTTTGAGAGCCACAATGGGTGTAGCCTCCTGGTGGGAGGTGCAGGGAGGTGAGCCAGGATTTCTGCTGCAGGGTCCCCTTATGCAGGGGGGGGAAGCCTGGAGCTTGGCATGGGCTGCCCGTGGGGTCCCTGGTGGCTGGGGGAAGCCCAGAGCCAGGCATGGGCCTCCTGCAGGGTACCCCGGTGGTTGGGGGAGCCCAGAGCCGCAAGGGGGCAGCCAAAGAGCCGCATGTGGCTCCAGAGCCACAGGTTGCAGACCCCTGGTCTATTGGGTCCTGCTTTTCTCAGTATATCCCTGTGTGGGTGGGTGAGTCTTCGGGGGATGTCTGTGTCCAGAGTGTGTGTGCAGAGCATGTTATGTGTGTGCGTTTGTATGTCTGCATGTGTGCAGGTCTGGGTCTGGCATCTGTGTTTGGGGAGGTGTCTGTGTGTGTGTCTGATTGTGTGTAGAGAGGTCTGGGGGGCGCAGGTGTCTGAGTGTGTGCAGGTCTGAGGGAACACCTGTGTCTGGGTGTGTGTGTGTGCGTGTCCCTGCGGGGGGGGGCATGATGTGTGTGTCTGAGTAAGTGTGGAGTCTTGGTCTGTGTGTGTGATTGTGGTGTGCCTCTGTCTGAGTGTGTAGGGAGAATCTTGGGGTCTGTCTACACTTAAAAAACTAAGTCGACTCTGTTAAGTCGACTTAAAAAGGTCAACTTAAGTCAACATAAAGTCAACCTTCTTAAGTCGACTTACGAAGTCTACACTAGACTCTGAAGTCGATGGAGAGCCGTGGCTCCCAGCCCCCAGGGACTCCCGGGGACAAGGGACCCGAAGCTCCATGGCAGCTGCCGCAGGGGTCCTGGCAAGAAGGCAGGTGCAGCTGCCTTTTCCCTGGGTCCCCGAGGCTTCCAGGCAAGAAGGGAGCCCGGCTCCCTTCTGCCAGGAAGCCGCAGGTCCGGGGGAGAAGGGAGCCGTGGCTCCCCTGTTCCCAGCCCTAGGTCGACTTAGGGAACTAAGTCGAGCTAGGGCCTCCACCGGTTTTAGGTCAACTTAACAAATCGACTTAGCTGTTAAGTCGACCTAAACAGCGGTAGTTATTAAATCGACTTTAGGAAGCCGTTAAATCGATTTTAGGAAAGCCTGGTGTGGACGCGGGGTTCTTTAGGTCGGCTTAAGCATCCTTGAGTCGACCTAACTTTCAAGTGTAGACGTACCCTGGGTGTGTATATCCCTGTGTGACTGGGCGTGAGTGCTGGTGTGCGTGTGTGTACCAGGCTCAGTGTGTGCGTGCTTCCTGCCTGTGCCTGTCTTTGTGCCTCAGTGTGCGTGTGCACACCTTGGGGTTGCTGCATGGGTGTGTTCATCATGGTGTGCCTCTGTCTTACTGTCGGTGCTAGCAGGAGACTGTGTGTGACGTGTGCACGTGGGAGTGATGGCTCTGTGCAAGGATGTGCACAAAGCAGGGGGAGGGGGGCGAGCAGGAGCCCTCTGGCCCCCGGGCTGCGGTGATGGGTGTGGAGAACAAGAACCTCCTGGGGTAAGGGTGGGGCACAGGACGTGCCCCTTCAAAAGGGATCCAATTGTAAGTCCTGCACACGTTCCTGTCCATATGTGCACTATGCAATACCTATGCATGTTAGAGAGCATGTGTGCATTGTGCAATACATGTGCATGTGCGCACACCTGAGTGTCTAATTCTTTGACCCACCCCACAGCTCCCTGACACAAGCTAATAATCCCCCGTGCCTGGGTTCTCGGTAGCTGCTGTGGGATCTGGGGACTGTCCCATCCGTGGCAGCCCCCTCCCCTGACAGGATGTGGGTCTGTGTCTCTGCAGTGCCCCCCTCTGGCCCTGAGTGCTCCAGCGAGGGGAGCAGGGAAGAGGGGGGGGATGTCCACCTGGCCTGTGCTGTGCAGGAAGGACTGCCCGTCCCTACCTTCCATTGGGAGAAAATCCCCCCCAACAACCAGCCCCTGGTGATGAGCTACACAGGTACTAGGAGCGGGGAGGATGGGCTGGGGGTGAGCCAAGAGGAGCCTGGTTCTCATTAGCAGTGACCCCGCCCCTGAGCACGCAAGCCCCCTGCTGCATCCATGCTATGGTTCATGTGCCACATTGTAGACATCGGGCAAATGGGCCCAGGCCATATCGCACCTACTGCGTGACACGCTCAGTGTGCCAGAGGCCACGTCACGGGCACCCTGTGGCAGAAGAAGCCATTGACGGGGTTGTCTAGGGCTAGACTCATGGAGAGAAGTGTCTCGTCCCACCACCACCTGAGCAGCCATCCCCTTTAACCCCCATGGAAGAAGCCTCTGTGCTCGGTGGCCCCAGAGAGGTGGGTTCTAACCCTGGCTCCCCTGTTCTGGGGTGGCCCCCAGTGTAAGCCGCTCTCTCCATTGTTGTCTGTCACTTCGCTCTCCCGCCGGCGGGGCAGAGGCGCGCCGGACCCTGCTGACCCTGCAGAACGTGACGGCCGATACTTCGGGTCTGTACCGCTGCACAGCCTCCAACACTCTTGGCTCACGTTCCTGTACCCTCCAGCTGCACATCCGCCCAGGTGAGTCTGGCTGGGGAGAGTGGATCCTGCTCGCTGAACACTGGGTGTCGATTGGACGCTCGGCCGTGCCGGGGCCCAATGATAGAGCTTGATCCAAACAAGCCCTCTGATTGGCTACATGGACATCAAACTGGTCCCAGCTGTGAAGTCAGCCCAAATGCCCTGGCCACAGGTCGACTGGAGGGAGAGTATTCCATGGGGAACGGCTACCCCAAGGAATCCCCGCCCCATCCCTGGCATAAGGCCCTTTCCACTGGGCTGAGACCTGGCTCGCAGCGTTCTTGGACTAAATCTGGGCCAGATCAGACCAGCTTGTATTTGTGGAAGGAAGGGAAGATGCAGAGATGCTGGCTTTGGGTGGGGTCACCTCTTAATCCCTGTGGCTAATGACTAGGCCTGGCCGGCAGTGATCCGATGGAAAAGTTCTCTGTCAGAATGGGATGATTTGTCAATAGCGAAAAGCATCAATTTTGATTAAATTTCATTTTTGAAAATGAAACGATGCCACGTACATGCCAAGGTCCAAGATGCTCCAGCTTGGACCTTTCTGGACAGGAACATCTCAACTTTTCATTTCTAAATCGCTTTCCATTTCAGAAGCTCCTTCCTTTCATAGTATGGGGGCACGAGACATTTTTAAACAATGAAACCAGAAAGAAACATTTCCATCGATCTGATCTCTGGAATTTTATTTCCTTGGAAATGCTGAAATTGTTCACTTTCACTCTGCTCTGGAAAATTATCTTCCAAACTTGGCGGAATTTCCCATGAAATGGAAATCCAATTCCCAGCCATGTCTGCTGACAAATCCAGCCCTGGGGCCATCCGGTCAAGTCCCTCTGCACCCACTCATATCAGAGATGCCTTTCCTGCCACCGCCTGTCTGAGCAGCAACTGGCAGCAGCCAGTGACCTCCTGGTGGTGTGTTTCAGCTCCACAGGGCACACTGGGCATCGTGGTGGGCGTGACTGTCACCATGACCATGGGGCTGGTGCTGCTGGCTCTCCTGGCTCTCGTGCTTTGGCTGCACCACCAGAGCGTGAGGAAGTGGCCAGAGGAGGAAGAAGAGTATTCCTACAATGAGATCAGGTGAGCTCAGGGGGCAGGGAGGGAGGAAGGCAGAGCAAAGCAAGGGTGAGGGATGGGCATGAACATCACTCCAATAAGGGCCTGCGGCTGTTTAAAGGGAGAGACAACAAACCAGACTCAGCCCCTCTGTGTCTCCTCTGCAGAGCTAGTTGGGTTTGGAGTGCTTCATCTTGCACCCTAATTTATCCGATAGTGTTGCTGTTGCATGGCTAGTGTTGCACTGCCCCAGAGGTGGCTGCATTTCAGTGCTGAGTGATGTGATTCTCTGAGGAGGGCCTAAGTCACATTCACACTAGAGCCCCCTGCACCCCACTCTCGTAGCCTAAAAGATGTTACCCTGAAGGGGCCTTATTGTAAACGAGACTGAGTACGGGGTGTTCAGACCTTGATAGGCTGACTCTGCTGTGTATGTAATAGCCTTTAGGTCCATGCCAGGGGATGTGGCAACAGGTTCAGAGTACAGGAGCAGCATCAGCTCCCCGAAGGGTTCAGAACTCACCAGTCAGGCTCCACAAATCTTGCGATTGACTGAAAAAACTGTGAGATTTTACAAACAAACATGTTCTTTTCCTTCTGATTCCTGAGCCTACAGAGGGCACCTTTTCCAGCTCCCTGGGCATCCCTGCGCTCCTAGCTGGAGATCCATTTCTCCCCATGGGGAGATGGCTGGCCAGACTAATCTGGAGTGGTGGGTGAGGGTTAATCTAGGCTTAATCAGCAGAATCCTGGGGCATTTAACAGGATACAGCAACACAGCAGAGACAGTTCTGCCTGGAAGTGAGGAAGACATAGCAAGGACCGCTGAAGGTCAGGGGTGGGGTTGGAATGGCAGAAGGGAAAGACCTGAGTTGCGAGGCTGCCAGAGCTGGAGAATGGTGCTGGAGGCGCTTTGCCAAGGATGGGCAGCCGGGGAGGCAGAAATTGAAGCAGCACAGCAGGACTTAGTGCTATGGTGGGCTCAGCCCTGATGGCAAAGGGTGTGCATCCGCCCCCGTTGCACAAGCTGTATCCCCACTCCATCTGTCATCAACCCCCCCACCCCTGGCACCACACCCCCTCACTGTGCCCCCTGCACCCTCCCACCCCCGGCAGCACCAGAGCCTCCCTGGCCCTTTCTTTCCAATTCATTCCCTGTCACCCCTGCTGGCTCTGTGGTGCAGTGAGGCCCACGGTGGAGGCTGATGCTGCCATGTACTGTGTCTCCCCAGAGTCGACAGCCTCTCACCGGGGCGTCTGATCGTAGCCAAACCCCTCTCCGGTGCCATCCCCATGGCCAGCCAGGCTGCCAAACCGCTCCGGTTCTTCACCAGTTCCACCCCCAACACCACTGCCGCCAACCACCAGCACAGGCGCGGCGATGGGAGCCAGGTGGCACCACCCTGGGGGCCCAGCCAGCCAGCCTGGGCAGCGCCCCGTGGCAGGAGCAGCAGCAGCAGCCTCTCCGAGGGGACCCAGGCAGGCAGCGAGTCGGAGGAGGAACCAGCCTGGCAGACTTCGTGCCACCAAGAGCCAGTGCCAGCTGCAATGCTTCCCCCCAAGCACCCCAGATGCCTGGTCTAGAGGAAGCAGGAGCAGCACGGGCCTCTCCCAGGCACCGAACGTGGGGCTGATGCTGGCAGCTGGCTCTCCCTGGGCAGGCCCAGCTCCTCTGGCACATGTAGCAGCCTCAGGCCAAGCTGTTCCTGCAGGCATCAGCCTGGTCCCATCTGTTAACCAGAGCTGGATGTTAACCCCATCATAGTTGCAGCAGGCTCAGAGCCTGCAAACCTGTGGGCACAGGCTCCCAGCTGCCAGCTGCCCTGCAGGATGGCACATGAGGTGGATTCAGCACGCCCCTCACACCCCAGGACTTTGGTGTAAGTGTGCCTCACTGCACCCTTCCCCTGGGAGACTCATGGGGGGCAGAGAAGCACCTCCACTGATGCCCAACAGGGGGCAGCACATCAGCCTGGTGTTTTTCATCCCAAAAGTGAAACTCCCCCCTACCCCGGCAAACCATGGCTCACTGCCAACCTCCCCTCCTCGGGAGTTACGGGACAAACTCCTGTGAGCAGTTGGGATGCGGGGGTGGAAGTGGAATCAGGTCCTACATGGGGACCCTCCTGGGGGAAACTCTGGGCCTGTGCACCACAGATCAGACTAAATGAAATGATCACAGTAGGCCCATCCCACGACTGGAGGGCTGTAGGGAGTAGCAGCAGGGGTCCCAGCCCCAGCTCCTGCCCACCTCCTCCAGGGCTAATTGGGACTGGGAGCGAGGTCCCTGCTAGCAAAATAAAAGCAGCAGCACATGGAAAAACAAAGCACTATTTTTATTTATTCTGCTTTTGAAATTCAGAGAATTAAAAAAAGTCAGAGGCCAGCAGAGCCAGCCACGGGAGCAGAGGGAAGGAGAGGGAAGGGCCCCACGGGAACAGGTGCTGTCCCCAGTACGGCACCACCTGCCTCCCCACTGAAAGGATCAGAGGCCAGCTGCACGGGGAGGCTGCTGAAGCCAGTCTAGCGGGTCCCAGGCTGAGGGCCCGGGGCATGCACAGGGGAACAGCTGTGTTTCCTCAATACTGACAGCTGACCAGAGCAACGTCCCCTCCATGGCATGGGCGCAAACAGCCCAGGCTGGGGTGAAGGAAGAGCTGCAGGCAGCACTCGGCTGGGGCGGGTGGTGGAGCCCAGGGGCTAGTTCTGGGAGCAGTGGCCGTCTGCTTGGCGCGGAAGGTGGGGGAGCCGGGCCAGGGTGAGGAAAGGAGCCACGGCAAGGGGTGAGACGGGACAAAGCCAGCATCTGCCTGCTCAGAGCCTGGGTCCGTCCGTGCCAGCTCCAGCAACGACCAGGATATGACAGTATCTCCCCGCAAGGGGGCACGTGGAGTGGACGTGCAAGCCTGAGAGTGTGCACACGCGTGTGAGATACCACGGGAATACAGAGCAGCGGGCAACCACAAGCATAGGTGGGCATTGTGACCGGGCACAAAGGCCCAGGCACATGCGTGGCCTGTCTGCCCCGAGCATGGCCGGGGGGGGGGGGGGGGGGCCGGGGGGGCACATTGTGAGCAGAAGACTGCACGGCATTACATTACACCAATCAAAATACATCCTACAGAGACAGCGTCAGCTTATTTATTCAAACCAGCTCCATTGGGGAGGGGGCTGCAGGCCGAGTCTTTGGCCCAGGCTGGGTAGGAGCATGGGACAGGAGGGGCAAATGCAGAGCGCAGGCAGGCTGAGTCTCTGGCCCAGGCTTAGGGGAGCTCTGGGGTGGGGGTGGGGCGCAGATTCTGCTTTCAGCCCCAGGACGCTGACGCTGCTGCTTTCGAGTCTGTACAGCAATCGCAAGACGCTGCAGGTCAGAAGCATCAACAGGCGTGAGCTGCCTCCTGCGGGCAATCGGGAGGGGGCGTCCCTCCTCGCCTCGTGCCCTGGCAGACACGGAGGGCAGGGGACCAGCCACTTCCCCTCCCCCCTCGCCAGTCAGTGGGTGTCATTCTTGATGATGATCTCCACCCCGTGCTGACGCAGCTGAGCCCGCAGGATCAGGTTCTTGTTCTTGAGATCTTCCACCTGGAAGGGGAGGGGCATCTAGCTAGAGATGAGTGCTGCCTGCTTCCCTGACCTGGGCACACAGGGCTGCTGGACTGGAGTGAGTAACCTGGCGTGCCCTCCTCCTCTGCCCAGCAGCAGGGTAGGCCCCACCTGGTGCCCAGGACAGCAACCGGTCCTTGTGGCCCATTTAAAGTCCTCATAGCTGCCAGATAAGGAGGCCGGTGGGCAGCACTGGTGACATGGAGTCCCTCCCATCAGCACTGGGACAGAGCCGCCCCACCCCAGGCAAGTGGCAGCCCCTTCCATCCAGACGGGATTAGATGTGATGGCTGAAAGGGGAGGGCTGCCTACACCCCCAGTGCCCGCGGGGCAGGGACCAGCGGTGCCCCCGGCTCACCTGCTGCCGCAGGACTTCATTGTCCATCTGCAGCTGGTCAAGGCCCTGCAGCTCCTCGGAGAGCCGGTGGTTGCTCTGTCGGAGCTCCTGGATGTAGTCGCAGGCTTTGGAGAGGATTCCTCCCTTACTCTGTGGAGAGAGACCCAGCTGAGGGGTTGTGGGCCAGACACAGAACAGATCAGGACACCACAGTCAGGGCCAGGCTGGGAACCACCGGCCTCAGCTCCTCCTGCACATGGGATTTCCATACCCCTTTAACTGGAGCCAGGCCCTGTGTGGACACTCCCATGGCAGCTCTGCTTAATCCAATCCACAACGGGTTTAAGCTAGAAGGGTCCACACCGATTCAGCTAAAGTGGTGTAAATTTGTGCATACACAGGGCCTCGTTGCCTCTGCTCTTCCCACCCCAAAGCCTCGCTGGCGAGGAGCCCATTGCTCAGGGTCAGCTCACCCCCCAGGGACTGGCTTTGGAAGCAAATGGAATTCACCCCTTCAGAGGTTTCTCCACATGTTCTGAACACACAGGACCAGGGCTGTGCTAAGCGCAGCACCACGGCCATGCCAGGGGCCGGGCCTGTGTAGAAACATCTGCCCCACTAGCTGTAGTTAGGTTGTAAATCCATTTCGTTAGAGCAATGCAGCCCCATGTGGACACAATGAACATGATTTAACCGCCCAGCAAGCGAAGGCAGCTAGCGATCAAGGCACACTAGACTGATGTAGCCAGGTGGGACCGGATCCCAGGCCCACGCAGCCGCAGCCCAGGCATAGACTGGCCCGGATTCACGGATCCCTGTTTGCTGCTGCTAGTTCCTTTTACGGGTGTTTACACCAGAGTAGCACAGGGCATGGCTCACCTACCGGTGAATTCTCTGTATCTTAAAGTCCTTAAATCCTGATAAATAACTCAGTCATAGATTGGTGGCCTATTGCAGGAGTGGGTGGGTGAGGTCTTGAGGCCTGCATTTTGCAGGAGGTCAGACTAGATGATCAGACTGGTCCCTTCTGACCTTAAAGTCTATGAGTCTATGAGGCCAGGAGCTGTCCCCAAGGGCAGAGCTGCACCCCAGCCTGCGGTGCACTTAAAGTGAAGCCGTGAGTAAGGGCTCGGTGCTTCTCAGTGCACGGAACACTGCCTGGGAACAGGGAACGGTGCGGGTGGGCCCATTTCACGGGTGGGACACAAAGTGGCCCTGAGCCCATCACTGAAGGGAGGGAGGGGAGTTACTTCCACACACCGGGATGCAGGATTTTCCCTCCTCCGTCACTCCAGAGCCAGCCGGGTCTTAGAGCAATTCCCTCACACTCCCGCTGGGCTTTTCCCAGTCGCTCAGACTTTACCCCCAGCTACGCGCTTGGCAAGAACTTCGCCTTCCCCAGCCATTAGTAACAACCCTGGCCGTGGCTGTTCCTGCCCTCGTGCAGCCCGGGAGAGTGAGGCACAGACATTTAGGGTGCGTCTACACTTGTAAATTAAATCGACTTAAGCTTGCTTAAGTCGACTTAATTTACCCTGCGTCTACACTACAGTTTCCTTAAGTCAACTTAAGCAAGTTGCTTAAGTCGACATAAGGAAAATAAAGTCAACAATGAAAATTAAGTCAACTTTATTAAACCTACTTTTAGTTCGACTTAAGGGTTAAATTTCAGTCAACTTAGGGCTACTCCAGGACTCCACCGCTGCCCTCCCTGCTGGAGGGGGGGAGAGACAGGGAGAGCCTGGCATGCCCCCCCACAGGGCAGAGCCTTGCCCACCCTGCCCCTATGCCCTGCCAGGGTCCCTGTCCCCCTTTGCCCCATTGTACCCAGGTACAATGGGGCAGAGGCTGAGCCCCGTGGCACTGGGCAAGGGGTGTCCCCCCACCCCCGTGGACCTGCCCAAGGTCCCCCTAGCCCCTAGAAGTTGACCTAGGCGTCCAGTGTGGATGCTCTAGGTCGACTTTGTAAGTTCCCCCCTAAGCTGACTTAAATTTGAAGTGTGGACATGCTAAGTCGACTTAAAATTACAAGTGTAGACATAGCCTTAGTTTCCACGCCCAGGGCCACGTCTGCCAACTTCAAAGGAAAAAAAGATGTTGTTGCTGATTGTAACCCTCTTCCGGTGCCATGCACTCAGCCTGGTGAAGGCGGGTGGGGGTGGAAATCCCCTCCCTGTCAGCCCAGCACGGCCAGCCTGGCCACAGGGGAAGGAGCTGGAGGAGTTGGTCAGCTAGGAGCTCAGCCCGACTCTTCAATCTACCAAGGGGTTTGGGACTCCCAGGTAGGGAAATGCATCTGTTCTGACTGCAGCGTGCCCACATTTGAGCTGAGGGAGCTCAGCGCTGCTTCTGAGTCACTGTCAGGACCCACCAGCCCTGCACCGTGTCCTCGAGCGGAGGCCGGATCTGAAGGGATGACCCCACTCACCTCTGCTGCAGTGCCAGGTGGGCAAGAGCAGCTCTAGGGGAGACGCCAGCAGTGGCTGTGGCCGGAGCAAGGAGCGGGAGGCTCAGAGCAGAGCAATGGTTTGTGCCAAACACCTTTGGATCAAGAGCCTCAGCCCTGGCAATCTTCAACTCTGCCCAATAGACCTTAATTATGGTGCATGGACCCCGCCCCCAGCAATCTCTTCTGTCCCAATGACACAGCGCCACTGGGGCGTCCCTAATTCTCCCGCTATTTATTTCAGCGTCCCATTGATTTTCTGCCCAACACAAGGGCTGCAGATTTCTGTACCAACTGCACTGCAGAAGCCCCTGGGGGAGCTGGAGGGTCACAGGAGGTGAATTTATCCAAGAGGCTTTGGAGAGGAGAGGGGGAGTCTTTCTTCTTACTCAGAGCAGACATTATATTTGGAAAGGGGGTCTGAACTCCTCATTCCCCACCCTAAACCATAACAAATTTCTGCCCCAGCACATCACCCATCAGCTGGGGAGGGGCATGTTTGCTGAATGTGAATTTGACCTTTACAGCCAACATCATTAGGGTTCAGTGTTAACACCCCATAGGGATGAACAGGGCAGTTCATGCTTCTCCCAGGCAGGTGCGGTACCAGCAGTTCCCTATAGGAAAGATTTCTCTGAATGCCTCAGGGCTGTTTTTCAGTGAATCAGGCTCCAGAATACAATCCTGCGCCATCCACATGGAAATCTGGAGGTACAGGAGCATTTGCATGGCTGTAAAACTGCCTAACAGCTGAGTGCATGTAGGCAAGGGTAACTGCTTGCTGGTCTGAGGCAGATTTCCTGGGAACTACAGGTAAAAGGCTTCTTCACAGCTCCCCCAAGCCAGCTGCTCAGGCCGGGGAAGCAAATTGAAGCCCCCAGTTCCACAGAGAGGCGCTGAGTTTCACACTGGCATAGGGAGGTGCAGCCTTGGCCCCCTTACATAGGCCCCTGGACTTTTCTGCAAGGGTCCCTTACCTGCCCTGACTTGGTGTTCTCCATGGAGCAGTCCGGGATGATCTTGGACAGTTGCACGATCCAGTTGTTGATCTTGTCCCTGCGTCGGCGCTCCACTGGGCGGGGAAAGTGGGGACAGCATTTCAGGAAAATTCCCAACTTTATAGCAGCCCCTTCCAGAGCATCTCCCAGGCACAAGCTCAATGCACCCCTAACCCTAGGGCTGCTGGGACTGCACACACCTAAGTCCAGGTTTCCCTAGAAAGCTGGTGCCCTGAGGGCTGAAACGTAGCCCCCTGTGACAGATGTGCCTGCCCCCACCCTGGAAGAGAGACACTGGCAGGAGAGAGAAGATAGGGACGGGAATGCCGGGGGAGAAGAGGATCTGGTGGGGGCTGGATTGCAGAAGGGAAGGTAGGATGGGGGCGAGAGATGGGACCCCAGACTTGTTGAGTGACACTCCTCATTAGGACAAAGAGCCAACTGGAAGAGGCAAGAGCGATTAACCCTTTCTTTTGCGGGGATGCTTCCCCGACTGGTGCATGGGGAGGGAAGCCGCCCAGTGCCTAGAGCTTGGGCACAGCCACTTTGTGGTGCGGGCAGAACACCGTCCTTGGAAACCCAGGGCTGAGGGTAAACTTAAGGACCCAGCCCTTTGAAAACCGGGCAACACACAGACCAGGACCCCAAATCACCTTATTCTGCCCTCGGTGCTCTGAGGCACCTAGAACAGTGGTTCCCGGTCTTTTTGGCTTGACGGCCACAGATATCATTTTTACAGCCCTGAATGGCCACCAGCCTCCGCCAGCAGGCTCTTCCTCCACCCCACCCCCAAAAAGCAGTTTGCCTCCTTGCACACTGATCTCCCACTCTCTGGCTGCAGCAGGGAAACCGGATGCATCCTGCAGCTCTGCGCACTCTATCTGGGTCCCAATGCAGAAGGGCCCTTCTGCAGCCAGGGGGACGGAAGATCAGTGCTCCCCTCGCTCTGGCTCCAGCAAGGCCCCTAGCACCTATGGACCCAGGCAGAGGGCTTTGCAGGCTCCCTGCTACAGCCAGGGGGACAGGAGCACTAATGTCCCATTCCTTTGGCTGCAGGAAGGAGCCTGCATCGGTCTTTTAGCCCTGCGGAAACACACTTCGCCTGGGTCCTTTGGCAGTGTCTCCATCCTGCAGCTGGCAGAAGAAGAGCCGAGGGCTATTTCTGGCCCCCAGCCACAGGCTGGGAACCACAGATCTAGAACATGCTGAACCACAGGCATTGGAGTCCTTCGCTTAGGATCGCGACCTCCGCCCTTCAGCCAACCTTGCGCACGGAGAGCCATATGAGAGGCTGATGAGACTAACAGCATCCTGATGGTCCCCCGCCCCAGATTGTCACTAGAACACCATGTGCGGCCAATTACACTGAGCTCAGACGGATAGAGCCCTTGGGCCCAGCTCAGGGCAGGGCAGGAAGGCGCTGCTGTGGGAACGGCAGCCCATGGAACAGCATGGCTCCAGAACACAATCCTGCGCCACCCAAGAGCCCTCTTTGTTGCTGCAAAACCCACCACTGCCGCGGCTCACCCAGACATCAGATTTCTGGTGCCACAGGACAGCAAAAGCCCTTCCACTGGAGGATGATGGGGACAGGGTGCAGGCAGAGCCATATTTACGATGCCCACAGCTGTAGCCTGAGCTTCTAAAAGCCCTGATTCCCAACGAATCATCCTTACGGGATGCTGCAGAACACCTGGGGCTTTCGGAGTCCTCCCCTGGAAGCAGGGGAGCTATGGAGGGACAGCTGCAGGCAAAGGTTAGGCCCATTTGGGTGCCCTACCAGATTTTCAAAGGATTGGGTTGCTCTTAAGTTTAAGCTTCTTAGCCATGGATTTCCTGGGCTCTGATGCAGCGTTCCCACTTATATGTGCTTCCATCTTAACAGAGTTTTTCCAAGATGAAGAGTTAACCAAGAGAAACCGCTCCTCACATCTAATTCTGAAGACAAGATTTCCCTTGGCTCAAAAGTGGCTGCCAATAGAAGGCAGTCTTGCTGCATCATCCCCATCCCCTGCCCCTACCTTCGTTGTGTTGGGCTCGGCGTTTCTCATCCCGGGTCGTCCGAGGGGCTTCTGATTTCCTGAAAAGCAAACAACCAGACATGGTAACACAGCGATGAGCCCCTGGCACATCTCAATGCACTTTACTCAGTGCAGAAGCAACATCAGGCCTGTTTTACAGAGAAGGAAACGGAGCCAGCGAGTGGTGTAAGGATACCACACAGGACACCAGTGACAGGGCCAGGAAGAAAACCAAGGACTCCAGTCCCATGGATCAGCCCCTAGCTGCTCCCCACAGCTGTGGATTAGAACAAAGATGCCCCTCCCCTCTCCCCAAGCGGGAGATATAAGAAAGAAGGATATGAGGGAAGGGAGAAGATGGGGTTAGAAGCCGCGCCTGGAGCTGGGACAGACACTCACGGAGAGTAGGGGTGAGTCCTGGGCGCGATTGATCTCTGAGTTCCACCCTGCAGAACTTCCTGTGGCGACATCATCACAAAGAACTGCCCTGCACAATGGGGAACACGAGAGATGAGATCCCAAGGGGAACCTTCTCACAAGTCAGAGAGAAGACCCCTCTCTGCAGCCAGTGGCATACCAAGAGTATCCAGCACTCAGGGGCCAACCCCATATTTGCACCCCTGCCCGGCACAAGACAGGAGGGATCACGGTCCCCAGCCCCAGCTGCCCCTGTCTGTATCTGCTGTGGGGGATGAGGACATGAGGCTGCAGAACTACACAGCCTGGTGGGCAGCCTCATCCCCCTCCCCCAGCCTGGGGAGGGGAGCCAAGTCGGCCCTTCGAGACATGCGGGGTGGTCAGAGGGGGCACCCCTCAGCAACTCCTGCATCCCCTGAAGAGCTGGCCTGGCCCTCCCAGGACTTACCCTCTGCTGCTTCAGCCTGGCCCCAGCTGGGACATAGCAGCCTCACACGCCCTCCAGTCTGAGAAGGGGAGGAGCCATCACAACATGTGGGGGGCACCTCTCAGTGCCTCCTGCATCCCCCACCCTCCATGAAAGGCCAGGCCAGGCTGGCCCAGTGCCTCCACTCCCAAGCACTTACCCACAGCCACTCCAGCCCAGAGCCTGCGCTAAAGGGGGCAACCCTCCCCATTCCCCACTTTGAGGGGGACACACTGGGCTGGCCCTTCACAACATGGGACGGGCGCAGGAGGCTCTGCGTCTCTCAGTGCCTCCTACATCCTTCCTCCTGCGCCTTGTGAAAGGCCACCCTGGCGTCTCCCCACAGCCAGGAGCTCCCGCCTCCCCCTAGGTATGGCACTGTCTGGGGCTTCTTGCGCTACCAGCAATCTGGACACAGCAGGGAACTGTATCTACAGCAGCTTCTCTGGACACAACAAACATAGCTTGGACCTCTGGGGTTAAGGGACGCTTTGCTATGGTCTGATTTTCCAAGGGACCAAGGAGCCACAACCCCCAGAAGGCAGCGGGAGCCAGCAAGCCTCAGTATCTCTGACAATTAAGCTACAGGTTTATAGGGAGCCGGATTTAGGCCTAGGAACAAGAGGCAATGAACACAGCTAAATCGAGTCTGAGAGTGGAGCTGTCTTCTCTGGATTTAAACAGCCCCACTGCTGGGATCAGCTCTGGGGAGAACCTGACAGTGGAACCGACAAGAAGCCACAGCAAAACCACCCAGTTTAGAATCAGCATCCCAGCACGAAGCAAGCAAAGCCGCAGAGGGCTTCCCGCCCCCATTTGCTCTGTGTCAGCGTTTAGTGGGGAAGGTCCCACACCAGGGAAGCCCAGCGGCCTGATAGCGGCATCCGGCCGCCACGGCTAACCTACGTTGAAGCAGGCTGCACAAGTCACGGGACCCAGGTCCCGACAGCTGCAAGCACGGGTTTGGGGGGTCCCAACTCCTGAGTCATCCAACCTGTACCAGTGGGTGTGGCCTGCCCCAGGAGGGCCTCTGAGTTCTGGGTGGTCACCACGGTGGCGGCGGTGGTCCCCGCACCAGCGGAGGTGCTGGTGTCTGCCACGGCCGTCGTGGGGAAGTACGTGTAGTGAGTCTCTGTGGCTGTAGCTTCTGTTTCAACAGCATCTTCGCTGGTAAACGCGCCCTGGATAACAGCCTGGAGCGGGGAGGGGCGAAGCAGAGAGTGCGAGCTGGAGGGAGTGGCCCCTGTGGGGCATGATGAGGTTATGGGGTGGGGGGCCGCAGGACCCAATGGGGCCAGGATGCAGGGCTGGTATCTGGAGGGGGGAACTCTGTCTGGCAGAGGAACAGCTTGGCTTTGTGTGGGTGGTCTCGGCTGTCGGGTTGGGCTCCCTGCTTGTCTCACTGGAGAGTTTGGGCTACACGGCCCCATTCGGAACCACGAAGAACCGTGCCAAGAGCCACAAACGGGGCCAGGAGACCGACGTGGGACAATACCGATCCAGGCTGGACTGGAGATGGCAGCCGAGGGGTGAAAGGCTCCGTATCCCACACCCTGCCCTCCAGACCACCACAGCCCCCATGCTGTTTATCCATCTACAACCAGGGTCTCCGGCCTTACCAGGGCAGGGTGTTAGCAGGGCCTGGCAGAGAAGTGAGAAGCCCCAAGCGAGCTGTGTGTACAGGCCTCAGCCCTCCCCAGATGCCAGGCACCTGCAGCACTTCCTCCTCCATTCTCACGCCTGTCGGCACGGCTCGTTCTCAGTGCTACTTACCTGGGTCATGGACTGCGCTGCAGGATAGCCGCTAATGGCGCTGGTGCCCTCCGTCTGCCCATCCAGCTGCCCCTCAGCCACCTGGATCACCCTATACATCACCTATGGAAGAAAGCCCACTGGCTGTTAACTCCTTGGGTCTCAATGTCTGGGTAGCCCTGAGGCCTCCTCACCTCTATCCCATCCCAGAGGGAACAGATCAACTGACGGAGGACAGAGCAGGCTGAAGGGAAATGCCCCAATTACTGCATAGACACCCACACCTACCAGAACATGCCAACTCCCTGGTCACCCCAGGTGATCAATGCCACGTTCACGTGGCTTTGCTTTGAATGGGACTGCCACACCCACCTGCTGGCCTCACGAATCCTCGTTTTCCTCTGAAAGGCAATGGGAATGGGGAGGAGAGACGGCAGGCTGGAACCAAAGGCCAAGCCCCAGCTCCCTGCAGTGGCATTACAACGTTTACTCGGAATACACCCCGCTGCTCTTAGAGTACGTCCCTGATCCATGTCACAGCTCCACACCCCAAGTCCTGGCCAACCCACTCCAGGAACCCCTGCACTCGAATCAGCTAACTCGAGTTCCATGCAAAGCTGTTCACAGCCCAGCGGGTTGCCAGGCGGTCCTCAAAGGAAGAGGCCAGCATCACAGATGGGGGTAGAAGTCCTGAGGCCACGAATGCAGTGTGGGTGACTGTCCCCTCCCTCAGCTCGGGATGGGGTTTGTCTCTGGGCCTGTCCATGCATTAGTCAGTGGCCGCCTTGTTTACACAGATCATCATTTCCCAGCTCATCCCAATCCTAGACTGCAGTCAGACTCCCCCACATGACCTCGCTCAGGGCATCAGATTTCCTTACAGAGCAAAGCAGGTGTGACCATGTGGGACTGGACTCGATGACCTCTCATGGTCCCTTCCAGTTCTATGATTCGATGGAGACTGCCTCACACACCTGCCCTCTCATGCAGAGACTCTCCCTCAACCCTGCCCCTCGCACCCGAGGTCATGCAGGACACGGCACGTACTCTCTCCCGGGAGCATCATGCCTTTTTATCTGCCTTTCATGCAGAGGTGGGGAGCACTCGCTGCCCCGGCACCGCCTAGAGGAAGGGCAGGGAGGACTGTGTACAGATCTTCAGGCCAAGGACATTTAGCTTTTCTATGCACTGCCCACTGTACTCCGCCCAGCTCCTCCTGTCCCTTTCCCCTGCCCATGCATCTGTTGCCTGGTCCCCTCTCCCCTCTCCAGCTGACTGTTGCTTACTGCAACGCCTGGGATGGCTGAGAATCAAAAGACACATCTTCCTCTGTACCCACTTTGTGCACTGTCCCCCCCAGGGGTGCAGCAATCTGGCCCAGAAGCAAACGAGAGGCCCGGCCTAGCTAGCTGCACTGGGGTTCGCTCACAGAGCCACAAGTGTTCTGTGCTGGCTGGCGTATACCCAGCATACGGCCAAATAGTAAACATGCGGCTCTGGTTCATTTCTTCATCCCACACCTCCCACAGGAGCTAGGAAGGGTCGACCCCATCCCCTACCCCAACCCTGAAGGCCTCTTCTCCCAGGAGATAACAGAGGGGAGCTGTTCGCTAGAGGTGACTGGAGCCAGAGCTGCTGCTGCAGGGGGGCCACACAGGCGTACCTGAGTCCCGCCATTCTCTGTGCGAAAGACATACTTGATGTTGGGGTCGGGGAAAGTGGCCGCCGATTGGATGCTGGCAATGGCAACGCTGGTGGGGTCTTCGCCTGTCGCCACTGCACCTTCAGGAAAGAAAACGGGGATGCACATGGCAGGGAAGATATCGTGGGGCCGCAGTCACAGCAGGCTCTACGGCCCCGACACACAGTGCCCCGTCCCGGAGTGGCTCCTTGGTGAGGGAGTGGCTGGGAAGGGGAGATCGTGCTGCATGGGTTGATCAGTTCCCAGGCCAACAGCCAAGCAAGATACAAGACAGACTGGCCATTTCTCCAGTGATCGTGCTAACGAGTTCTGAAATCTTGTGCTTCAGGGCTTAAGAGACCCACGGTGGGGTAGACTATCCCACCGATTACATGTGAAGCAGAGTCACGGAGCAGGCTGGATGCAGGCCGGCAACTCCTAGGGGATCCGAGGGGCTCTGGCCATGATGGTAATTCCAATAGGACCAGAGCCAGCTGACATCACTCCACGCAACCCACCAGACAGCCGGCAATGAGATCCTGGCACACGTACGGAAATGGTGATGCCTTAGGGACCCACCTTGGGCCAGCCCTAACTCAGCTGTCAGCAAGCAGCCTTGGCTGCAGAACGCCTAGGGGAGGGTCTCCCAACACTGGGAACGGAGGCCCCCACTCACCTTCCTGGATCTGCACAGTGCCCTCTTCAGCCTCAGCCACTTTCTGCTGTCTGCAAAGGGAACAAGCCACCAGTGAGGACAGCAGCAAAGAAAGAACCCAAGGGCTCTTGGCTGGTGCTGGTGACATCAGCTCAGTACCACAGTTACTCTGAAAAGCAGAGCCCCAAGTGTGGGGGGCGGTCAATGTCTGTCTTTTCTGCTCCACAGTCTGGGTCTGTGACAGATGGTTCATTTTATTGCTTGTGTATTTACAGCAAAAATTCAGGTCTTATCTGCCTGGAAGGCTTTCTGGGTACATCTACACTGCACACAGGAGGTGTGACAGCAGCTTGTGTAAGTCTAACCAAGGCAGCTCACTAAAAACAGCGCCGTAGCTGGGCAACTAGTGGGTAGCTGTTCCTTTCGGCAAGTCTGCTCAATCCAAGCCAAATCAGGTACGTCCACCCCGCTGTCCCACGTGCCATGGAGACACACCCTCAGAGAGAGCTCAGTGGATGAGCCAAGCCAGGAAAAGTTGTGGGAAGGGGTTTGGGGACCGCTAGTCAGTAGCGGTGTGGTAGTTACCACCTTTTGAAGGCAGTGGTTGAAGAACATTTGCACAAAGATATCCTGGTTAAAGCTGCAGCCATCTCTCTCTGGCACTTACCCCTTCATCTCTTTGCTCTGTTATGCATCAGAAGAGCAGGTTTTGGATTCTCCCCTCCGCCTCTCACTTCACAGCCTCGTTTTTCGAGCCCTGGGTGGGAGAAACACAAATTCTCAAAAGGAGAGTCCATGCGCTGGAGAATGACAGAGCTAACGCCCTGCCCTACATTCCTCCCCAGTCTAGAGCCTCTCACTCCCTCACAATCTCTCCTCGAACCAGTCCTCGCCACCTCCGCGCAGTGGAGATCTCAAACAACCCTTCCATCTCTCAGCCTCAAAGGCTGGGACTATTTTAGACTCTTGTCTCCTTCTTCCCATCCATATCCAGCTTCTAACTAGGCCCAGTCCTTCTCCCTTCGTATTCCCACAATTGCTCCCACTTCCTCTGCCAGCCGGGCATAGAGTAACCGCCTCCTCTCCCCTGCACTATGTTCATAGACTTTAGGGCCATTTTGATCAGCTCGTCTGCCTTCCTGTATAACCCAGCCAGAGAACGTCACACAATGACTCCTGCATCCAGCCCAGCATCTGGTGTTTCCTTAGAAAGACTTCCAGGCTTGACTTTCAGATGACAGAGAATCCATCACATTCCCGGGATGTTTTTTCAAATGTTAACTCTCCTCACCGGTAAAAATGCGCATCTTATTTCTAGTCTGAATGCCAGCCATTGGCTATTGGCTCTGCCTTTGCCTGCTAGATTCAAGAGCTTTCCACTCCCAGATCTCTTGTCTCTCTAGAGTACATACAGACAAGCGGTTCCCAAACATTTTCATCCCACACACGACCCCCTTTGGGATCACCTCTTGTAACTCAACCTCCAGGCTGGGCCTAGGGATTGGCAGTGAATTCACTTTACCGGGGCGTCCGCAGCAGTTTCGCTCATGGTATAATGATGGGGGAGGCAGGAAGAGGGCTGGGTCCTGCCCCTGGGTGGATGGCATGCATGGGGGCACAGTTTTGGGTGCGGGAGTGGCTAGCGGGGCTGCAAGAGGCATTCGGTGTGCTTGGGAGAGCAGGGAAAGGAACTTGGAATCAGGGGCAGAGAGGCAGCTGCCTGGTACAGGCCAGACTCCGGGAGAGGCACCAATACCAGGCGTTGGTGGTGCTGATGTGGGCACAGGATCATACTCATGCAACAGGTGACTGTTTAGCCTGTCCCAGAAATGGAGGCGCCCGCCTGGCCCAGGCAGCAGCTGGGAGAAAAGGCACAGGGGAACTGGTTCTCCCAGCCCAGCCCTCTGCTCCTGCCCGCAGCAGCCAAACGTTCAAGCTACACTCAGGAACACTGGGATGGGTTTCCCCTGCCAGGGGATCTCAATGGTATGACTTCACAGAGCCACCCCTCGAGCCTCCATCAGTGCCTCTCCGCCCGCTCTGCCAACCAAATGGGACCCACTACGCATGACGTGCGTACAACTGTGGGCCCCACACAACGCCATGGAGGACCGGCGCATTCACCCCCCTGTAGATTTTCAATGTCTCACCACCCGCCAGTATCCTTTGGGGCACAACCCGCGGTTTGGGAACCACTGAGAGACTAATCAGCTAGCCACTCAGCCTTCTCTTTGATAATCTGGATAGACAGAGCCACTAAATCTCACTTCAAAACGGGTTTTCTGGGTCTTGCATCAGCCTTGTAACTCTTCCCCAACCCCCATATCAAATTCTCAGCCTCCATTTCTGGTGTCCATAATTTCAAAGAATACACTGTTCCTGAAAGAGTCCCCCTAATGCCGCAGACAAAGATATCACCACCTGCTTGATGCTTCTCAACCTTCCCCCGCCTGTACAACCAGGAAACACATTAGCTCTCTGCCACGGCAATGTGCTGGGAGCTCATGTTCCCTGGTTTCCACCATGGCTATTAGGCCCTTTACAGAATACAGTGTGACCTACATTCTTTATTACTAGATACAGGGCCTTCCATTTGGGCATGTTAAAATCTGCAATCTTGCTTTGCTCTTGATTTTCCAAGCAATCCAGATGACACTGTGTACACCATCTGCAAACTTTACAAGCAACGCTTTTAGATTTCCTTCTAGAGCACTGACAGAAATATTAAGTTGTGCCACATGATGAACCATCCTCATCTCATGATAATTCTGCACTAACAATTACATTTGAGAGCTATCATCTACAGCTTTCACACCCTTTACCATGTGCAACTTTCATCTTGTAGAAGCTTGGCCAAGTCTAATTCGCTGCCAGTTTGATCTTTCCGGTTCAATTGAGCGGTCAGTGAAGACGCACTCAAGTGATCTGAAATTCGACTCAGTAAGTCCACCTCCTCAGGATGAGTAGTGCTGAGTCGAAGGGAGGGCAGTTCCCTCTGACTCAGCACAGTGGAGACACGGAGGCAAGTGAGCGTTAGAAAGTCGAAGGGAGATAAGCAAATTATTTTTAAACGGCAGGAAGTGTAGACCAGGCCCTCAATACTAAATGGCATTCATTCAGAGACCCATAGCAAAACCATTTTTTCCTCTTGCCTCCTCGATTCCCGTTAAATGGCTTCCTGTCTTCTACTGTGTCAGCCATCCCCCTTCTCCTCATCTGGGTGGCCCTCTGTGCACCATCTCACCCTCCAAACACCTCCATTCATTTCTTCCTGCTCCATCTCCTTATCCTCCTTATTTCATGCTGTTCCATTGTTCAAGTTCAGCTTTCCCTCTGCCATGGATCCTTCCTACTTGCCCCATCCCAGACCCAAAAACTGCTGTCCCACCTTCATGGGCTGTCATCAAATGAACTCTCCCTGCCAGAGACAGGACCCGGTTCTGGGCTCCGAGTAGCACCACAGACAATCAGAGCTATGTAGTAATAAAAACAACAGAGCCCTGTGGCACTTTTAAAGACTAACAGATTTATTTATCGCATGAGCTTTCGTGGGAGAAAATCCCACTTCAAAGCGTCTGACGAAGTGGGATTTTCTCCCATGAAAGCTCATGTGATAAATAAATCTGTTAGTCTTTAAAAGTGCCACAAGACTCTGTTGTTTTTCTGCAACAGACGAACTTGACCACACCTTTCGACCATGTAGTAATAAGGTTCCTGTTACACCTGAAGGAGACACCTTTGGGGGCCCAAAAGCCCATTTGTTGATCATTGGGGTAACCCGATCATGTGTCTTACTTGTATTTTATCCTCCTCACTCACTGCTCAACCAAGGATCTTTCAAGTGCCTTATAGGGAACTACGTCTCCCTTCACCCCTTCCACACTCTGCTACTGCTGCCTTCTGTTCTCACAGCCTCCACCAGCTACACAATCAATCCAGGATCCTTCTCCCTGTCTTAAACACTCTCTCTGGATTTGCTCCATCTCACTTCCTGGACCATGCTTTCTCACTGCCACTCCCCTGCTGATTCAGCCTCCTCTGCCCAGCTCTACACTACTGCCACTGGGAGCGAGAACGCCTTCCCCTCTGCAAAACTTGCAGTTCTCCACCTCTCTGACACCTCCGCTCATTCTAAACTCTCCTGAAACCATCTCAGCACTTCCAAAGTTGCCTCATGGATATGGATGGCCCTTAGTCCCCATTAATGTTAGCAGTGCAACTTTCTTCCCTTTCCAGCCAGCTCCATTTTTTTTTTAAATGTAACTATAATGATAGGGCAGAATCTGCGTAGATCACACTCATGGTCTGGGGATCAGGCAGCAGAATAAAAGGCCCAGATTGTTTCAGCACACACGGATTCTGGGAGAGCCAAACCTTGGCTTGGAGTGAACTGATGTGACCGAAGTGGCTGCCGCCAGAAGCCTCGCTGTGAGAAACACCCTGGAATACAGTTCGGAGGAACACGAACATAGCTGGCGTGGCCGGTACTGAGCACACTGTACCGAGGAGTGAGCTAAGACCCAGAAAGGAAAAGGATGATGTGTTCAGAAGGCAGCTACCCATTTTGGATGCTGAGCACCCATTGCTCCCGTTCACAGCAACAGGAGTTCTGTGCACTCAGACCACTGAAATCCAGGCCCTGGGTGTTTCAGCGGAGACATCATGGTCCCTTCCAAACCACCGCCCAAGTGCCATCCACCAAGTCATAGGTGGGGCTAGAAACAGAACTCAGGGGCCTAATTCCCAAGCCTGGTCTTCGCTGACATAAAAGGTGTGTTCTCAACTCACATCAGTTAACACATGGGAACTCCCACGAAGTGAAATCCTACTGAAGACAAGGCAGCTTGATGTTTTCACACCCATTCACAGGCCTTCTCCGTATCCTTCATCTGGACACGCTAAGGCCACGTACGCACTACAGGAATAATCGCGCAACAAGCCCGTTGCGCTTTAAAAGTCGCGGGGTTTTTGTAGCGCAGGATCGTGTACACACTCTGCCACTTGTAATGGAACAGAGCCCCCCCTGCAATTCGCGATTTCACAAGAAACCCAACTGAATTGTGGGAACCTATCCCACAGTTCCATCCATCCTGATTTGGCGCTAAGAATCCTGGGTAGAAGGAGAGTAGCGCTGAGCACCATGGGTAAAGTCTTGGTTTCCCATGGCGCATTCTGTTCCCCTTACGTCACGAGAGTTCAACTCACGCCCACTTTCGACAGTAGCGCATTGCTTCCCAGAAGTCCTTTGGCAGCAACATGGATCCAGGTCTGATCTCGACTGTCGCCTTCAGCATAATGAATACATCTCGGCTGGTGGCACAGTATGCATTCAGCTCTGAATCACACCAGGATTCAGATGACCCTGGGCTGGTGACTGCCATGCAGAACAACAGCACCGCATTGCTGAGCTCCTTCACAGAGCATCTGCACACGGTGCACCGCCGGTTCTGGTCAAGAGAGACAAGCACCGAGTGGTGGGACCGCATTGTTTTGCAGGTGTGGGATGATGACCAGTGGCTACAGAACTTTCGAATGCGGAAAGCCACATTCATGGAACTGTGTGAGGAGCTAGCCCCTGCCCTGTGACACAAGGACACCAAAATGAGAGCACCGTGGAGAAGCGTGTCGCAATCACGCTGTGGAAAATGGCAACTCCAGACTGTTACCGCTCGGTCGCGAATCAGTTTGGAGTCGGCAGGTCGACCGTCGGGTTAGCACTTTCACAAGTGTGCAGAGCCATTAATCGTGTTCTGCTCCGGAGGACAGTGATGTTGGGCAACATGCGGGAGATCGTCGATGGATTCGCGGCCATGGGATTCCCGAACTGTGGCGGGGCAATAGACAGCACACACATCCCTATTCTAGCTCCGGAGCATCTTGCGACTGAGTATATTAATAGGAAGGGCTACTTCTCCATGGTGCTTCAGGCACTCGTGGATCCCAGGGGGCATTTCACGGACATAAATGCGGGGTGGTCGGGTAAGGTGCATGATGCTCGCATTTTCCAGAACACGGGCCTGTACCGGAAGTTGCAGCCAGGACCGTACGCAGCAGGCTTGTGCGCAGCCATGGTTCCCGCTGCTGTACTTTGCAACTGGCCAGGGAGAGTATCCCTCTATGGGGGAGGGGAAACAGTTCCTCTCCCATCGAATTTAACTAGGAGGCTGTGGAAGTACATCGAGGACACCTTCAGTGATCTCAATGGAGAGAATTTGTTGGCAATTACAGCATGCATTGATGCACTGCTCATGTAATGCGGGGTAGACCCCCCCATCCAAAAAAGAAAAGAAAGGATAAAATTCAAAACTCCTATTTCCTGCCTGCTCTTCATTTGCCCACGAAGCTTATCCAGCTAGCATAGAAGCCACTTCTGATGAAACTTACCAGAGCTCCCCTCTGCTGCATCCGAAGACAGTATGGAGAAGCAATCTGGGCAGCACGTGTCAGGTGGCGTGGAGAACAGCTCCTGGCTCCCTAGGTCGGCTGCACTGCTTTCACCCTCCAGGTCATCTTCACCTCCACGTCCTCGTCAACGAATTGCTCGTCACCGTCTGCTCCGGTATCCTTTTCATTGGGGGGTGCTGACGTGTCCACAGGAGCTTTTGGGGTGGTTGTGGGATCCCCGCTCAGGATTGCTTCCAGATCCTTGTAAAATCGGCATGTAGTCGGCACTGAGCCGGAGCGCCAGTTTGCCTCTCTGGCTCTGTGGTACGTAATCCGCAACTCCTTCATCTTCGACCTGCACTGAAGAGTGTCTCTCTCATACCCCTTCTCTGCCATGGCCCAAGAAATCTGGCCAAAAATATCGAAATTCCACCTGCTGCCACGTAACTGTTCCTGCACAGCAGACTCTCCCCAGATGCCTATGGAGATCAAGCACCTCGGCTGTGGTCCAGACTGGAGCATGTTTGCTGCGCTGAGCCACCATTGCTCTTGGAGAACACAGCTGCAGCTGCACTCCACGCCAAGCAAACAGGAAGAGTGAAGAATTCAAAAATTCCTGGGAATGATAGGAGGGCGGGTACAGTCACGTCACAGCCACAGAGCACAGAAGGAAGTGCAGAAGGGATGGAATTGGAATTCTGGGACATTTCCGGAGGTTTCATATTGCGCGGCAACCGTACACACATGAACTATCACGGAACAGCTGTTCCGCGGTATCCACTACCAGCCTCGTTTTGGTGGTTTACATGTTGCGCGGTAAGACGGCTGTTACCGCGCAACAACATGGATTTGTGTGTGGACGCTGTGCCTGTTATTGCGCGATAAAGAGCGTTATCGCGCAATAACTTTGCAGTGTGTACAAGGCCTAACACACACAGAAGCTACAGCCTGCATTGTCGACACTGCGAAATGACCACAGGTTAGCTACTGCCAGTTAGGAACAGCCCTGATTTCCTAGTGAAGGCATGCCCCAAACGCTCTGCTCTTAGAGCCTCCCACTACAGTCTGCTCTCAGCTCTGCAGAGAAACAAGACCTGTAACCCAAGCATCCCCTCTGCTCTCATCCATCCCACTCCGTTTGACTCCAGTCCCCGGCCCTTCTCTTTAGAGCTCTTGTTTCTCTTCTCCGACTGCTCGAGTATTTTAGTTGGCAGCTGCCTGGGCCACTGTTTATTTTAGACTTCTTGCTTCCATGTTGCATAACAGGGATCACCCACTGTTCAGTGTGCTCTGCGCATGAATCACTCAGGCTATGTACACACAACCAGATTAAAGCGCTATGTACACACGATCAGATTAAAGCGCTATAAAAAACACATGACCTTTATTGTGGGAGAGCGCGTACACACGTCGCTCCTTGCAACGCAACAGAATTCTTTGCAATATCGCGGTGTAGCGCAATGAATTCTGGGCACTTATCCCATAGTTCAATTGTCCCTGAATCGGCGCTTGGAATCCTGGTATGAAGGAAAGGAACGTAAAGCACCATGGGTAAACTCTCAGTTTCCCGTGGTGCACTGTGTTCCCCTTGCGTCTTCCTCGTTGCCAATAGCAACTCACACCTATTTTCAACAGTGCAGTGACGCACCGCACCACTTGCGAGCAATCACAACAGCGACATCATGGATCCTGCTTTGATCTCCACTGTCGCCTTCAACATTCTAAATACATCTCGGCTGGTTGCTCAGTACGCAATGAGTCAGACGAGGATGCTGAGGAGCAGGGGCTGATCGATGCCATGCAGAGCAACAGCACCGCATTGCTCAGCTCCTTCACCGATCATCTGCACACTGTGCAACGCCGTTTCTGGTCGCGAGAGACGAGCACCGAGTGGTGGGATCACATTGTTATGAAGCTGTGGGATGACGAGCAGTGGGCACAGAACTTTCAAATGCGGAAAGCAACCTTCTGGAACTGTGTTCAGAGTTGGCCCCTGCCCTGCGACGTAAAGACACCAACATGAGGTCAGCCCTAACCATGTAGGAGCATCTTGCGATTGCAGTCTGGAAGATGGCGACTCCTGACTGCTACCGGTCGGTTGCAAACCAGTTTGGAGTCGGGAGGTCCACCGTCGGATTAGCCCTCTCACAAGTCTGCCGAGCCATCAATCGCGTTCTGCTACAGAGGACGGTGATGTTGGGCAATGTTCGTGAGATTGTGGACGGCTTTGCTGCCATGGGATTCCCTAACTGCGGAGGAGCGATAGACGGCACACACATCCCAATTTTGGCTCCAGACCATCTCACGACCGAGTACATCAACAGGAAGGGCTACTTCTCCATGGTGCTGCAAGCACTCGTGGATCACAAAGGGCGTTTTACGGACATCAATGATGGGTGGTCGGGAAAGGTGCATGATGCCCGCATTTTCAGGAACACTGGTCTGTACCGGAAGCTGCAAGGGGGTACCTTCTTCCCAGATCAAAAAATTACAGTGGCAGATGTGGAGATGCCCATAGTCATCCTCGGAGACCCAGCATACCCACTGATGCCATGGCTCATGAAGCCATACACCGGTAACCCAGATCGCAGCAAGGAGCGGTTCAATTACAGATTGAGCCGCTGCAGAATGACTGTGGAGTGTGCCTTTGGCCGTTTAAAAGGGCGCTGGCGATGTTTGTATGGGGAAGCTGGACTTGGCGGAGGACAACATCCCTGCTGTGATTGCGTCGTGCTGTGTCCTTCATAACATTTGTGAAAGTAGGAGAGAAAAGTTTTCCCTGGGGTGGGCTATGGAGGCACAACGCCTCGAGGAAGCATACGAACAGCCAGCCACTAGGAGTATTAGGGGGGCCCAAGGAGAAGCTGCTCGCATAAGGGAGGCACTCAGGGACCATTTCAATGATGCCCTCCCCTAGTTCACTTCCAGGATGCATCAGGTGCACCTTATGAGATTTTTCAATGTGTACAAATAAAGCCACTCTTCAAATTATTTGTTACTGTTTTTATTAAAACCTAAAAAGGGGGGGTTACAGGTGGGTGTAGCTGCGGGTCTCTAAAAAGTAGTTCTGGGGGGGACTGGATGTTGCAGAGTACCAGGGGGACGGGTGGCCTTCAAAGAAATTCTTTGAAGAACTACAGGGTGTGGGAAGCAGACACGGCTGAACTGTATGGAGTGGAGCCCGTACATTAATCGCCTGGGTCTGCAAAGCAATCATGCTCTTGAGCAGTTCTGTTTGCTCCTTCATGACACTTATCAGTTCGTCCTTGTGTTTCTGCCTCCTCTGTTGTGATTCCTCTCTCCTGGCTCCATTCTTCCTCACGGATTCCTGTGCTGTTTTCAGCAGGTCCTGAAACATATCCTCCCTGTTTCTTCGAGCACGCCGCCGAATGTTTCTCATGCGGTCAGCTGGGGTAGACACTGGCCTTGTGAAGGTCGAATCTAATAAAAAAAAATAATAATAAAGCTGTTGTTAACACATAGCCTAGATAACCAATGTAACCTTCCAGTAGCACATTCCACTGGAAGGTACAGGGCAGTCAACATCCTATGCTTCGCTGAAGCGGACAAGGTACGTCCTAATAGAAAGCTTACTGGGGGCTAACATTCTGTACAGGGCACACAGATGGAACCCGATATCTCTCTCCTCAGAGTGCCCCTGCCAGCTAGAACACATATCCTACATGCCACTGGTTGCAAGCCAGGACCGTATGCTGCTGCACTGTGTGCTGCCATGGTTCCCAGAGCTGTGCTTTGCAGCTGGCGAGGCAGAGTATCCGTCTTTGGGAGCGTAGACACAAACGCTCTCCCATCTAACCTGAGTAGTAGGCTCTGGAGGTACGTCGAGGAAACCTTTACTGACCTAAATACAGATGATTTTTTGAGAATCACTGCTTGTGTTGATGTACTTCTAATGAATGCAGAGTAAAGAGCGTGCACAGCGGGGACCGAGACAGCAAGCACCCCCACCCCGGACAATGACATTTTAGTAGGAGCTATAGCTGCACGAAAGAGAAACTTACCGGAACCTCCCTCTGCCGCCTCAGAGGACACACTGCAATTCATGTCTTGGGTGGACGCCTCAGCGGGGGTGCAGAAGAGCTCCTGGCTACACGCTGTTGCGCTTTCCTCCAGGTCATCCTCCATCTCCTCCTCCTCATCGATCACGTTCTCATCCTGCTCGGGTCTGGCATTCACTGGATGAGGGGGGGCCGATGTGTCCACAGGACTCTTTGCAGTGGTTGTGGGGTCCCCACTGAGGATGGCTTCGATCTCCTTATAGTACCTGCATGTAGCAGGCACTGATCCAGAACAGTGGTTTGCCTCCTTCGCTCGATGATAGGTTATTCTTAGCTCCTTCACCTTTGATCTGCACTGCACAGTGTCGCTATCATAACCTGTCTCAGACATGGCCCGAGAAATTATGCCAAATGTATCATAATTTCGCCTGCTGCCGCGTAGCTGCGCCTGCACAGCAGACTCTCCCCAGATGCTGATCAGGTCCAGCACCTCTGCCGTGCTCCAAAGGGGTGCATGTCTTCCACGACGGGCCGCCATTGCTACTGAAGATCGGAGCTGCACTCCACTCCACGAGGAAGAGAACAGGAAGTGAAACAGATGAGAAATTCGAAAATTCTGGGAATCTGATCAGGGCGGGGACTGTTTCGTCACGGCCACAGAGCGGGTGGGGGGAAGACCAGAGAGAACGACTTTGGAATGCTGGGACACTTCCGGAGGCCATCATTGTGCGGTAAGCGTACACACGAGTCGAAAGGCGCAACAGCTGTTCCGCGTTAACTGCTACCACCCTCGTCGAGGTGGTTTTTGTATTGCGCTACAACAAGGCTGTTAACGCACAACAGCCCTATTGCACATGTGTATGCCGTTGTTGGGATCGCGCAGTAATGACTGTTAATGTGCAATAAAGTGATCGTGTGTACAAGGCCTCATTAACATGCCACTAAAAAGGGAAACGATTGAATTTTACTCTTCTGCTGGCTCAATCGTTGCTGTAAGGGCTGTTGAGTTTCCAGCCTCGGAGAGATGATTGTAATAGTGGGAAGCGGAGGCCAGGGTTTGGATAGTGCTGGGGAAAGGAGATGAATCAACTGCTTTGAATTAGCTATAGGAAGGCAACAGCATGGACGGCAGCTGTTTGAGCTCCCCTCCAAGGCCCTGGAAGAACCTGCTCTGGCTCATTAAAGAGGGATCATCTCCATGATCCACTCATTGTTCACCTTCCCACCGAGATAGTCAACAAGGGGCTGCTAACAGCCAATGGGGGCAATGTCTGTGACAAGGACATGAGTTCCACTGAAAAACAGGCTGAGACCCATCACCTCCATCGGAAGAGGCATCAACTGACTGGTGTTTAGTACCAGACTAGGACTGAGAAGAGCTGGTTTAAGTCCCTGCTCTGCCAGACTTCCTGTGTAACCTTAAGTAAATCACTTAGCCCCTCTGCGCCTCAGTTTCCCATAGATATAAGAGGGGTAAGAGCACTGCCCTGCCTAACCAGGGGGCTGTGAGGATAAATGAGTTAAAATTGTGAGGTGCCACACTACTAGAGAAACAGAGCTGACATGTCCCTTAGATAGGGATATGTTGCAGAGTCATTAGATGGAAAGGACTTAAAGGGTATGACTGATTTTTAGCTCATACTGTCCCAATCTAAGGCTATGCACACACGACAAACTTGTCCTGCAATAAGCTGTTACGGGACAAGGAAAGCGCTATAAATATAGCACTTTCATGTGTGTATATGTGCTCCTTGTATCGCAAAGGAGCATTCACACGTGTGAAGCTCTTTTGCGATACAAGGAGCAGTGCATGGTGGGCACCTGTCCCACCATGCACTGCCCACAGCCAAACTTTTGGCTGGCAATGGGCTGTCCCAATGGTTCCCTGGGCTAGGGGGCTGGCTGCAGCCCCCGCTGCCTCCTGAAGCCCCAGGGCTGAGCTAAGGGGCTGGCCTGAACCGGCTCCCCTCGCCGGTTCGGGCCAGCCCCCTAGTCCAGCTGCAGGGGTTTGGTGACAGCCCCTGCCACCACCAGAAGCCTGAGGGCTGAGCTAGGGGGCTGACCCAAACTGGCTCCCCTTGCCGGTTCGGGCCAGCCCCCTAGTCCAGCTGCAGGGGTTTGGTGACAGCCCCTGCCACCACCCGAAGCCTGAGGGCTGAGCTAGGGGGCTGACCCAAACTGGCTGCCCTTGCCGGTTCGGGCCAGCCCCATAGTCCAGCTGCAGAGGTTCGGGTGGTGGCTGGGGCTGCGGCGCTTGGGCTCACAGCCCCCACCGCCACCAGAAGCCCCGGGGCTGAGCTAGGGGTCTGACCCAAACCGGCTGCCCTCGCCGGTCCAGGGGACCACTCCCCGGGAGCCACGGATCCTGGCAGCTCCAATAAAAGTCAGTTTCACTGCTCTGCTAGAGCAGTGAAATTGACATATATGTCAATTTCACTGCTCAGCTAGAGCAGTGAAATTGACATATTTGACAGCTCCAATGTCCCAGAGTGACCTGGATTGGCACTCTGGGACATTTCCGGAGGCTGTCTGTTGCGGAAAATCTGTCCACCCGAGCACTACTGCAGAGCCTAATCACTTTCGATTGGAGTGGTTTAACTGTTGCGGGGCAAGAGGGTGTTGCTGTGCAACAAGGAAAATGATCGTGTGGACGCTCCAAGCTTTAATGCGCGGTAAGGAGCCTTATCGCGCAATAAAGTGATCGTGTGGCCGAAGAGCATCCACCCCGAGTTCTGAACCAGTTAACTAAATCATTTCAAAATCAAGTGCAGGGCTAAACCACGCCCCTTTGCATTTAGACTGTAGCAGCTAACTCACTTTGATTGTGAGATCAGAGTTTATCTCAACACTCTGAGTCAATTTAACGTCTTGAAGACAAGAGTCTCTTTGGTCTCCTATGTTACTGATGCCTCTCCTGCAAGCAGCAAGTGCCAGCTCCAGGTTATAACAGAAATAAGACAAAGAAACATCCGTAAACCTCTCAAATAAGATTGCTAAAGTGGAAATGCTCACACCAACATGCTGCTGCTCACACTGGGTTTACATTGCTCAACAGTCAGGGAACAGGCCATACTTCTGCCCCAAAATGAGACATGGTAAAAGTCCACTGTGCGAGATTTGGAGCTGAGGCATACTGTCTGCTGGCCTGGTTATTAGGAAATAAACATATTCAAAGGAGGGCTGTCTGGACACAGTGGGAGGGAAGAGAGGGCTGTCCATCAGCTGACGCTGAGGAATTGCAGAGTCAGTGCCAGAAGCTCATTCTCCTGCTTGGCCTACAAGACTTTTACCAGGGATGGAAGGTAGCGTAGACACTAGCTACAGTGTAGGGAGGAGCTCTTCCGGCGGCATAGGTAACCCATCTCCCCAAGAAGTGAAGATCAATGGACTGAGTTAGTGCTCTCTATATTGGGGGGTCAGGCTGGCTTACCTATGTGGATTTTTCACCTCCCTGAGTGACATGGTTAAACCGACAATCTTCTAGTGTAGATCAGGCTTGAGATGGGGGGGTCAGCAAACCCCGAGACGCATGCTAAGATTGGCATGTGTGCCTAATCACACTGGCACACAGTGCTCCCGACCCCGCAGCAGCTCCCCCCTACTGGCTCCACCCGCACGGCAGCTCCTGTCCCCTTCTGCCTAGCTAGGGGGCAAGCCCAACAAGGAAAAGGAGCCACCACTCACCACAGCTCCTGGCCACACCCCCGGCACCTGCTGAGGGTTGGGGGGGCGGGGCGGGGCTGGCACCGGAGCCCGCAAAAGTTGCCGACCCCTGCCTAAGACCAATATTGAGAACCCTGCATGGTCAAAACCTTTTCCCCTTCTTTTCCAAATCAAGAATCAGACCCCTTAACATCATGAGGTATTTTTAAATGTGGGCTCTTGTAGCTTTGGGGCATTTAGCAGTTATATTCTCAGGCATTTCTCCACAAACACAAGGGCTAGAGTTTTTTCTTTTTAAGCTGAGAATCTTCACATCTTTGAGCTGGTCTACACTGGGAAGTAACATCAGCACAGCTACATTTCTCAGGGGTGTGAAAAATCCACAGACTCTGAAAGATATAGGCCTGGTCTACACTACACAGTTAGGTCGACATAACCTGCGTTGGGCCTAGCTGTGGAAGTGTTTTCACTTCAATTTGGTCCTGCCGATGTAAATGCCATTCTACGCCGATTTAGTAACACAGCCTCTTGGAGCAGCAGAGTCACGGTCACCGCTGTTAGGTTGATGCAGCGTCAGTAGATCAGTGGGTCTCAACCCACGGCCCAATCAGCACACAGCTGCAGGCCACGTGACATCAGCAGCACCAAACAGGTAGTATCATTGTGTGGATGTGGCCACATAAGACACAAAGCGCTGCATGTGAAGCCCTCAGTGGTAAACAGGTTGAGAACCACTGGCATAGACACTGGACTGCTTACACCGACTGTTATTGCCATTCAGGAGCCATCCCATAACGCAATGGTTCTCAACCTTTTGCAGGTTGTGACACACGTGATGGCATATCGCGAACCTACAGGACACGTTAGCTCACCATGCACCCCTCAGGGCGAATCCAGCCATCTCCCCGGCTCTCCGCGACCACTGTGTGGCGACACAGTAATGTGTCCCGACACAGCGGTTGAGAACCACTGCCAACAGTACAATCAATGCCAGCACTCCTGGAGAGGGTGCACACTGCTGACACAAGGGGCCAACTGTGCACACAGTCAAGCGATTTACAAACAGCAGCTGCTGTACACCAAGGGAAGTTAGGTCGACATAATTTTGTAGCATAAATCTTGCCATAGTATGACCGCCTGACCACTGGTGCAGACAGTGTTAGATCAATGGAAGAATTCTTCTGTTGACGTAGCTACCCCTCTTGGGGAGGTGGATTAACTAGAACAATGGGAGAATGCCTCCCATCATTGTACTGAGTGTCTACACTGAAGTGCTGCAGCTATGTCATCATAGCATTTTAAGTGTAGACATGCCTCTAAGCTGCTGGCCATAAAGAAATGCACCAACTATTACAAGATGTGATCAAGAGTTGGTTAGACTAGGTGACCCAGTGACTCCTTATGGCCTTAAATGCCACGAAATGTTTCCATAATAACCCCTAAAAACATTTCACCCCACTACATCAATATTTCACTGGATGCTGGCAACCCAAAAATATGAAATTAACTAGAATCAGAAATGAAACTGACTATCAAGATGCATTGTCCAGACTGGATGGAAAAGGCAATAAGTTACCTTTCAATTTCCTTATGTTTTTAGTTAACACTGCGTTTTAAATCTATAATCTAATAATGTGTTATAAATGTGCAGAGGTTAATACGTGGTGCTTCAAAAGGCAGCATCTCTTTGTGGAAAAGATCAATCCAACAAAACCATTGGCTTGTCCTATTTCTACGTTGTCTCTTTTTGGTGGCATTTTGGAACGATTTGTCACAGCTGTGAGAAGAGAGGATGAGGAGGCTACTATAGTATAAATATCTGTTAATGAGGTTTTTTTCTTTAACCAACACACTGAATAGGAAATAAGTGACCCTCCATGCTAATTAAAGTGAAAAGCTGGGGAATATTTTGTAAAGAAACATTTTAGTGAAGAGAACCTTCCTGTAGTGCTGAACCTTATTTCTCCAACACTATTGTGGCAGTTTCGGGGACTGACCCAGAAGAGACTGACGGCAGCAGGTGGAACTTAGTTTGAACTCTCAATGATCCCTGATCAAAGATGCTTCCAGGATCTCTCTAACTGCAAGGCATCTATATCTGCTCTATATAGATTCCTTCCAGCTCTTATACCCATAGTAAAGGCAAAGCTTGAAAGCTGTACTAGTCATTTACTAGACCAAGAAGGTCTCTGGGCTATAGGTTAACAACAGAGTGGGGCACTAGCAAGATCCACAGGCGATACTCTGTCAAGGGGTCCAGCACGTCAGCCCACCACAGGAAAGAAATAGGCCAGGAGGCAGGGCTGAACTCAGTGCCAGACACAGGCCTGTGCCTTGGATCAGAGTCCCAGCTTTCATTCAGAGACTGTCCCTAGCTCTCACGGACACAGGAAAAGCTTGAAAACCTGATCAAAGCATAAGCTATGCCTGTCTGAGCCTGCAGACATGTTGGAACAAGAGCTCCAAAAGGGGTGAACTGCCCCATTCATTTAAACTGCAAAACCCATTGACACCACAGAGAAGGGCAAAGCCCCATGTGAAGAATGCCCAGAGTCCCAGGCTGGGCAGCAGGCTGAAAGTCAGCAGCCTGGCATTCTAGTGCCAGCTCTGCCATTCGCTTGCTGTGTGACTTTGGGCCAGTTATTGTGTCTCAGTTTCCACATCTGTAAAAAGGGAACGACTGCACGCACCGGCATAAAGTGCTTTGGGATTTATGAATGGAAAGCTCAGTAAAAATTAAAACATTAAGTGCACTGGCATTCCTACCAGTTTTTGGAGCCACTTTCAGCTAGGACAGGGGTCAGCAACCCGTGGCACACAAGCCCCTTTGGAGCAGCACGCAGCAACCTCTGCGGCACCGCCAAAATTGCCATTCCTTTTGCCAAAAGCTGTGGCATGTGGCTCCTTTCGGTGCTTTGCTGGGGAATACATCCCCAGGCAGGCTGCAGAAACAAACAGCCCAGAACGGCAGCATGCCTGGGGAGGGGGAACAGAAGGTGCTCTTTTCTCCCTTCCCTCTGCCCCCAAGAGTCATACTGTGTGGAGTAGCAGCAACAGGAGAAAAAGGTAACTCCTGCTTTACCACACTGCAATACCCCTACCCAGCACCCTTCCTGAGTACCAGCTCCAGTACTACTTCTGTTCATTGCTTTTCCAAGCAGCAGATGTGGCCACAATACAACCGTTGTCCCTGGCTACCATGGGGCTCTGACCAGCTGCACGAAAAGTGCCCGGAGTTTCATTATTTTGCTGCAACACTGCTTGGGAAAAATACAAGGTGAAGCAAGAACAATCTGCAGACTCAAGCCAACGCCGCTGCTGAGCGGCCCATTTAGTCAGAGGAACTGAAAATATTAAAAAAATTAAAGAACGATAGCATGAGCTACAAAATTCTACAGAAGTCACGTCTTAGCCTCTCCCATCACCAAGCTCACCAGGGCAAGCTGCCAACTCACCAACAGCAAGCAGACTTTGCCAAGCCGATACAGATTTAAAAATACCCATTCTATTGTTTGTTTCATTGTAGCACCACATTTTAATAATCTGATACATTATCGGTCGGAAGTTCGCAGTTAGAGTTAATAAATGGTTTGGTAACGAGGCACCTTTAAGGACGAGATCAATCTATTAAACAATTGATAAACCCTCAAATAAAGACTGCAATTCTCTAAAGAGGATCAAATTTGATGCTGCAGGGTAAGAGGAGGGAAAATTCATTGCTACCAAGTCAGTGGACGTGACACAGAGACAAAGTTGTCAAGAAAACATGCGCTCCTTTTCAGAGTCACTTTTCCATCTTCCCTGCCCAGTCTCTCCCAAAAGACATTTTAAAATCTTTCCCTACCAAGGGTATTTTATTATTTACATTTTTTAAACAAAGCTGAAGTGAGAGTCAACGTCAAGGATCACATGTAAAATACAAGTTTGTCACCAAAACTTGCTCAGAAGTGAAAACAAGATCTTAAACTCATTCCGCAGACCCCAGCCTTGGCAGTTTCACTTTCGCATTCTTGAGTGTGTGTAAGGCTTGTGTGTCAAACAGAGCAGGGGAACATTTATTTACCTAGGAGCCACTGTTTGCCCTAGAACTTAAAAAACAAAAAAAATTGAAGCAGTTCTGTTGGACACAGATTTTATAAAACCTAGATTTGTTTGGGATTCAGGTTATGGGCCAAATTTAACATGGCAGCTGAATTTTGTTACAACAGTAACAAATACCTCAGACGTATGCAGAAGCTAATCTTACCACAATATCTCTGCACTGCCAGCAGAAAGTCCATCAGCACAGGTTCACGAATACTCTCGCTAAATAAAACGTGCACTTTTGTGCACCTCGCATATGCACACAAGCATAATTTACTTTTAATTTCTCAACAGGCAGCAGAGTTTAGTAAATTAGGGCAGGCCATGATACTACAAGGTGGCCCCTTATGCCCCAGGGTGCCACAGTGCCCACTCTAAGATCCACCCACTCAGGGCACATTGCAGGATTAGTGCCTTAGGTATTAAGGCTTTCCAATCGTACTAGGTCCAGGATATTTTAATGAGTCTCTTGGAGATTCAGAGGAAGGCCATAGAGAGATTTGTTTGTAAAGCTCTCAAGTTTAGGATTGGGCCTCTAAGGTTTACATATTACCACTTCTCCAGTCCAGAACTGCTAAAATCATCACCAGCAAACTGCTGCTGTCAATATCTACCCTGACGCGTCACTAGATTCTCTCACTTGTGTCACGTTCAAGCTCCACATCCTCACATTTAACACTGAACATAAGCCTGACACCAGCTATATCTCTCCTCTTCTCCTGCCTCTGCATTCTCCCTCTCCTGCTCCTTGTCACCTTACGCACAGCTGACTTCACATTATTTCCCATGCCACTCCCCCTGCTCAGACCAGTCATACATGCAAAGCACCTCACCTCTGCATTTTCAAACCCAATTCTTGTGCCATTTCCCAGTCCTCATCACAATATCACAGCACAAAATGGCCTGAAGTTATCACACACAGGGATGACATTTGTCTAACACCTGGTCTACAAACAAAACTGTACCGAAAGATTTAAAAAAACCCAAAAAACTTCAAAGCACCTGACGAAGTGGGATTTTCTCCCACGAAAGCTCATGCGATAAATAAATCTGTTAGTCTTTAAAAGTGCCACAGGAATCTGTTGTCCAAAAAACTGATGTAATTAACCTGGGGTAAAATTCCACACAGATGTTTGATTTCAACCTGGGCTTATCAGTACTTTACATGCACAAACTACACTGATATATTGGTTTAAAACTGGTTCTAAGCATTAAATGAGGGCTTTACACCATTTTAGCTTAAATCATACTTGGAGTGAAGTTTGGCTAAACCAGCTAAACCAGTGCGACTTCTGCACTTTAAAACTGTAAGGCCCTGTTTACACACAGCAGGCACAGCAGTCTGGAGGCCAATTTCAGTTAATCAAGGGCAAATCCTTTTACAGACATTTCTATTTCTTTAAAAACTGGCTGCATGATTGAGGCCTAGTCTACACTGGGGGGGTAAGTCACGCAGCTTGCGCATCTCCTGCCACTTAATTACTCCTATTCACCTTGGCATCTTCACCAGGTTCCATTGACTTGAAGTGCTTTCTGGTTGACAGAGCCTTACTGCACTTGAAGGGGTGGAGTTACTGCATTGACCGGAGAGCGCTTCCGGCCTGGGATTGCCTGAGCGGGTCTACACTGCCTGCTGAGCATTTTTTTCAGCCTTGACACGGCCTCAGTTTACACTGGGTGTTTCCTAAGGGAAGCTAACCAAATGTAAGCCAGGTTTAAATCACTCTAAGAGCATCTACACACAGTTTTGCACCAAATCTAAATCACTCTCCTTTGGCTTAACCAGTGTTCCTTTATGTTTAGACCAGATCTAAGCTCTCTGAGTGAGGGAGCTCATCTTTTTACAATTGCAGCAATCTAAACATTAGCCCAGAAAAGCAAACAACGTGAGGTCTGCATAAGAGGGAAAATAAATCAAGCATAATCGTTACAGATCACCCCTGTGCAAACCTGGACTGCATGGCAGTGCAAGAAGTACCCTGTGTATTCCCTGCACGCACACCGCCTCACTACAAAGACTCAGCACAGAAATACAAACAGTTCTGTTTCCCCAGTGGGGGTGGTGGCAAGCAATATGAGATAACAACAGAAGCCTTTATTATTGTCAGATGGAGGAGGCAAGCAGAGTGAGCGGCTCCTCCTGATAAGATGTGGCTGGTGAATGACTGATGAGGAGGATTACTGAGAAAGGAGGGCGCATCCGGTGAGTGTAAACAGGGACACTCGGAGGAGGGGAAGGACCAATCACACCTGGCAGGGGGTTGCCATCTGACATGCACCAGTCGGTTTCCCCCAATAAAACCTTCCCTCCAACGCCTGCTGGAACCCAGCCAAGAGGAGGCCAGGCCAGGCCAGCAGCAATAGGGTTATGTTGATGCTGATGGAGGAGGAGGATACACCAGGGCCTCCCTTGCTGCTCACCTGCCTTGGGTCTTACACGGGGCTCATCTCCAAGGCAGGGGATCGCCCCCCATGATCCCAGAGGAGAATGAAGGGCCCTGATCTGCCTCTCACTAAAGGGGCAGATGGGGGGGGGTGCACAGCAGTCTGGGGGCAAAGGGGCAGCGCGCCCCAGCCAGCTGACAGCCAGCTGCGTGGGGGGAGGGGGAATGAGGAGCTTCACCGCCCAGGAGCCCCCCCCACCCTGGCACCGCCCAGAGCCCCCTTGGCCCGGAGATGGGGGAGGGGAGCAGAGCAGCTCGACTCCTCCCCCAACCTGAGTCTACCCCCAGCGGCGCGTGACTCCTCCCCGGCCCCCGCCCCGCCGGCCCCGTTACCTGTTTTTTCCCTTTATCCCTCTTGCTCGCTCGCCCCCTTTTCTCTCCATGGAGATCTGCACATGCGCACTCGCCCTACGCCCCCTTCCCCCCGCCGCCGCCATTACCGTGCGGGGCGGAAACGGCCGGTCCGCTCGGCCCCGCCCCCTCCCTGAGCCGCCGCTCGTCGCCATCTTAGTGAGGGGCACCCTGCGGCCGCTCATTTGCCGCCCCGCCATCTTAGCGCCGGGCACCTGGCGTCAGGATTCTTGAGCGGGCGCTACTTTCGTGCGTGACGTCATGTCCCGTGGCGGCTTCCGGCGGGCGCCATCTTAGTCCGGGGCGCTCTCCAGGCCGATTTCCGGCGGGGGCTGGCGCTGGCTTGAATTCTCGCCCACTTCCGGGGTGTGTAGCGGGGTGGAACGTCTTTTGCGACAAGTGGCGCTTGGTGGCTGCCATTTTGATTGAAGGCAACACCCAGGTGCAGCCATCTTTGCTAAGGGCAAAGTTCATTCCTGCTAGTAGCGGGTTGCCTCTTGGCTAAGCTGGGCCCCTGGGTGTGGGGTTAGGTAGCTCCCTATATAAATGCCATAGATCGATACTGTTGGCTGGGGGGCGGGATAGTTCATGTCTCCTATTACTCCCCCAGATTTGGGGGGGGTAGGGTGGGGTTAAACTCTCCTGTTTTATCCCTTTTTAATAATGGGGTTTTTACCCTTCAGCACCATGTTAGGGTTTGACCCCCCCTTGATATTAGGGGTTTTAACTCTCCCCCATATTAGGGTACATCCCCCCCACACACAACTTGAAAATGAGTTTTTAAAACCTTTTTACCCATAGGGATTTTTAACCCCTCACCCCAGGTTTGTTTGGTTTGGGTTCCCCTGAAAAATATTTTTTGAGCACATTCACTGTTTGCCCCCCAATATGTGCCCTGCTCTAATAAATGACCCCTTCTAAAATCCAGACCCAAGTACTGAAGTCTGATTCTCATTTATACAATGTACCTTTACTTCACTCTGGCAGGACCTTAAAGAGGTTGTATGTTACATTGCTCGCAAGTGGCTCTGTTCCTGTTTCCAGGCTGAATGTTCTTTGCCGAGGGCATTCGTGGGAGGTTTTGCAGGGGTGAATCTTATCTCCCCTCCTGTTTGGTTTGTATGTGGGGTGTGCTAGAGGGGAGGTATAGGCTGCAGTGCCTTCAGGATGCTGGTGATGCTCAGTAGCTGATCCAGCCAGTGCTGTTAGTTGTTTAGACCAGTGGTTCCCAACCTTTCCTCGGCCGTGGTACACCCTGATACCTTTAATTATTTGGAGGCACACCACCATATATTTTCCAAATAAACTCATGAATATTCATGAGCCAATGAGCCAATCCAGATCTCTTTGAGTAGTTTTTCCAAAAATTCTGTGGCACACCTGCTCAGGCCTGACAGCACACCTGTGTGCCATGGCACACTGGTTGGGAAACACTGATCTAGACTATCCCCCAACAGAGCGAGCTGGCTGAAGATCAAGTCAGATAAGATTGAGGTGGTGCTGGTAGGACAGGGAAAGCAGCTAGATGGGAAGGCAAGACTAATCTTACCCAGGACGAGCTGTGTGCCCACCACCCAGGAACCAGTTTTGCAATCTGGGGGTCATTTTGATCTCCAGCTGCAGCAGGATGATCTGATAGCAGCAGCAACCAGGAATGGTTTTTCCCATCTACACCTAATCAGGAGACTGCAGCTGTTTCTTCCAGCTGCAGGGGCCATGCTAGCATGATCCACTCCTGGGCCACCTCAATCCTGCACGGTGTTCTCCATGGGACCATAGCTGAGGTGTGAAAAGTCAGGACAGAGAGTGAGGAGTCATAGGCACCTACATAAGAAAAAGCCCTGAATATCAGGACTGTCCCTATAAAATCAGAACATCTGGTCACCTTAACAAGTCTGGGGCCAATCCAGAGTCAAGTAGGTGCAGAATGCAGCAGCCAGCCCCCTAAGCAGAAAGTATTACCACTTGCGGGGTAGCAAGTCACTAGTGTGGCGTGATCAGTGTCCAGATTGAATGTGAGGTGCTGAGTTTGGTCAATAAAGCCTCAACGGGGCTTGGACCTTGCTCCTTGAAAGCCAGTCCTGTTGCAGCTGCAATCAGGGAAGGTTCAGAGCTGGACAGCCTTCCCCACTGGCTTGAAATAGCCCATGTCTATTGACCTACAGGGCCTGTTTACACCAGCTTCTGTGGAAGGGAGCTGGGAGAGACAGCAGGCACAGGGGATGGAGGGAACTGGGTGCTCTGTGGGTGATCTCATTTTGTTTATGATGACTATACCAGGGACAACTAGCACCTTGGACGGGGCTCCTTTTACTGGCTTTTATCTATGCCTAATAATCTTTCCACTTCCCAGTAAGACTCCTGTGCACTACCAGAGGAGGGGGAACGGGCCTGGGTGGAAGGAAATGAGAATCAGGCCCATAAGTTTTAAGATCTCTCTCCTGTCTCGCAGTCCTCACCTATTCCAGTCCAGGGCTTTCATGGGATGCCAGATCTTGCTCCTGTCCAACCAGCTTTGCTGAAACACCTAATGCCCAACCTGCACCAGTCTTTACTACTCCAGTCTGGCTGTTTCACGAGCCGGGATTGGCACTTTGGCCCAATGAGACTAAACATTGGCTCTGATCCTGCAGTGGATCCAAGTGGGCAGGCTCAGCCAGGTGCCTACACAGAGCCTGCTAAGTCAACAGGGCTCTGCACAGGGAGCCAGGCATGTGGAGCGCCTTGCAGGATTGGAGCCTTAGGGGTTTTGTTGAGGAGAGCCCAAGGGGTTGAAGACCACAGCCCTTACAGGGTTGGACATAGAGCGTGTATTCCCCCTTCCTCCACATTTGCAAAACAGACAGGATTTGAACCTAGATCTTCTCCTGCAGAAGGCCCAGCTAGTGATGCTGCTGGACTTACCTTTTGAACTTGTGACAGGGTGGTGACTGGCTTGGTGTCTCCAGATGGCCCATCCAGGAGGACTCCGCGCAGGATCAGAGGAGCTCGTTTTAAAAGCCACCACCACAACTGCATGCTTTTCTTACAAACTCTTTATTAATATCCTATGAGCGGGTACAGCAGCTTCGAGTTGTTGTTGAACCCAAACCACCTGCCGTCTCAGATTCACAAGAGGTTGGAGCGCCCAAAGCGATGGATGGAACAAGATTAATAAGAATAAGCTGGAGCAGTGGGGGACAGAAGTGAGAGGAAACCTTGCGACTTGACTGCTTCTTTCATATAGGACAGGCATGAGGACGGAAGTTAGAGGTGGACATGGCCTGTACGTCCCACTTAGCTCCTCAACCAGGCTGACTTCCTACAGTAGATTGTCTACGGCTTTGTGCAGTGTCCTGCACAGAAACTTGCCGTTTGCTCAGAGAAAAGGAACAAGCTGGGCGCAGAGATGCAAGATCCCCCATTTTACTTGCTGCACTGGAGCATGCGGGCACATCCCCAGTGGTGACAGAAGAATCCAGCCACTGTGGCTGGTTCATTCTTTGGCCTCTCTGGTGAGCCTACTGTCTAGAAATGAGGCCAAGCAGTGCTCATGGTTTCTCTGAAATTACAAGGAGCTGGCTATAAACAGCAGATTGTCATAGATTGCTCCTTGAACAACCACCTGCAGCTGCCTGTAACTTACAAGCAAGCTAGGCAGCCTGCAAGTTTAGCACTGAAAGGTTCCGTGCGTGACTTGCCAGTCCCAGCAGCTAAGAGCTGCAGACTAGCAGGAGGAATGGGAAAGTCCTGGGGTAGAGAAAACTTTTTCAACTGATTCATTTCCTAAAAGCAGAAGAGGAGATGATCGAAAAAGTGGGGGGAAGGCAGAGGGGGGGGCATGATCACTGTGGTTTCGGCCCAGGATTTTCCCTGGAGAGATCCCTCCACTCCTGCTGTTTTAAAAATCCTGGCCCATATGTCCCCAGGGCTGGTTTTCCCTTCCCCAGGGATGGTGAGAAAGGAGCTGGCCCTCTGCGGCTCCCAGTGACTTGGGTTTTGTGAGTTCTGAGCACCTTGGAGAATCTAGCCCAAATTATTCATGGGACCACCAGCGCCATGGCTTTTCCCACCCACCCCATGCCAAATTGGGCCAGGCTCAGCACTGATGGAAGTCGATCTAGCTGGCTGGAGGGGACATTGCTCTCTTCTGCACTGCAAATGAGCATCATTATTCTGGAGATGACGCTGCAGGGGAGTGTGGGGCTGGCTGACAACAATTGCACCTGAGCGGTGTTAGCTCTGGCTGAGGCTAGAGCTTGTGTTCCCCATGGTGGTTCAGAGGTGTTGCTGCCAGAGAGCTGATCCTCTTCCCCAAACCCTCCCAGTCCCTGTTGTCCGGTGCCAGTCAGTCATGGCAGGGCTGGACTCAGAAGGAGAAGTGGATGCACGGCGGTTCGTTAAGGCAGCAACCCGCTGTATCATTGGCTGCGGTTTGGCCGCCTACCAGTGACTGAGCATTGAACTGTCCCCGCCATTCGCTTACAACTCCTCTGTGCCGCCGTAGTCCCTGATTTCAAAAGCCAATGACCGCCGCTGAGGTGGGACAGCCCCCGCTCCCTCTTCCGTATCAGCCAGTCGCTGGCCAAGCCGAGGCAGGCTCAGCCTACTCCTTGATGTGGGCTCCTGGGCAAATGGCAATGGTTCCTGGCTGGGTGCCAGTCGTGGTTCGTAGGCCGTGTCAGGCAACGTTGGGTGCTTGCCCAGAGGCAGGGCATCTGGAGATGGTAGCGTGCCGGTGCAACTCAGTGGCCTCAGTGGCCGCTGGCCCACAGGCTTTAGGGCTGACCTGGGGAACGGCGAGGACTTCTCCACCTTGGTACTGCCGGGCCCCTCCTGACCGTCACCCCCACAATAGGTCTGGATCCTCCGAACCGGGGTCTGGGCCAAGTGCCTCTCTTTGGCGAGGGCCACCGCTGTGTCAAAAGACATGCTGCCGCCGTTCCGCCAGCTGGCTTGCTTCTGCTTCTGGAGGGAGGCCCCAGTGGGTTTACAGCTCTCGGTGCCACTGGCGCACTTCTCTAGAGCGCCAGGCTGGGGAGACATCTCGTTTGTTTCCTTCACTTCTGCGCCACCGCAGCACGCCTCCAGGCTGATGGGCTGTGACTGCCTCTGGAGAGAGGTCCCCTTCCTCATGCCAGGCTCCCCGTCACTGCAACTCTTCTCCGAGACAGAGGGCTTGGGGGGCCATGTAGACGCTTCACCCAGATGCATCTTCATCTTTACAGCAGGAGGGATCCTGGCAAACTGGGGCTTGGGGGGCACTACCGGGACAGACTTCACCTGCTGGACTCGGACAGTGCTGGAAGTGACTCTCATGGGGGCGCTACCGTCCACGCGCACTCCGGTGGGCACGTCGTTCTCAAGGAGAGCGGTTGGATCTGCCATCTGCAGGGGCCCAAATTCCAGTGGAAGACTTGTGGGGCCGCTCCCCAGTGACAGGGTGGCCTCAGGGGCAGTTTCAGACCAGGCGGCAGTATCGGGGCTAATCTCAAGCCAGAGAACAGCCTCAGGGCTACTCTCATATAGGGAGACAGTGGTGGCCTCGGGGTCTGCCTCTAGAAAGGGGGCCGTGGCCATGGGGCTACTCTCATATAGGGGGTCAATGGTAGTCTCAGGGTCTGACCCTAATAAAGGGCCAGTGGCCAAAGAGACGCTCTCAGGTAGAAGGTCAGTAGTGACCTCAGGGCCTGTCTCTAGAAAGGGGGTGATAGCTTCATGGTCACTCTCACATATAGGGACAGCGGTGCTCTTGGCCTCCATCCCTGGCAAGGGGACAGAGGCAGCCTCCATTGCGAGATCCTGTGGTGAACCCTCTCCACTTCCTGGCTGTTTGATCTGTGGCGTGGGAGGAGCAGAGCCCCCGTGATCCTCCTCTGCTCTCACTTCTTCTGGGGCACATTCATCAGCCTTGTGGATGGACCCGCCCAGAGCACACGGAGCTAGCACTGCTTCCCTGAGCCATGGGTCTTCCACCTGTTTGTCTCCAGCATAGCTGGCTGGGGCAGCAGAGTGTTCACTCTTCAGAGCCCATGTGCCCTGGTACTTTCCTGCTGGGGCTGGATCAGTCCTATGTGGGCCAGGGCTTGCTCTGTGCAGTGCGCAGCCAGCTTCCAGGCTCTCACCTTTGCGCCCTGTTATCTTTGTGTCCTCTTCTTGCTGGACAGCTGAGTTGAGCTCTGTGGCTGAGTCGTCCTTGAGTATCTCTGGCTGGGGAAGGTCACTGGCGGGCTCTTCTGCAGCCTCCTGGCTCGGCAATGGCTTGGCTGATTCTGGAGCATGAGAAGGGCAATCTGGCAGAGGCACGTTGGCACTGCCACCTTCTTCAGACGAAGAGAAGCCATTGGCATCACTAGGCAATGACCCTTCCTTGGCAGGTCTCATGGGCTGTTTGCACTGCAGCTCTTGAGCCATCTCTCCCCCATGCGTCCTCTCTTGGGGAGGCATGGCTGAGGCATTCTCTTCACTGAACTCTTGTAGCTTCTCTAGGTCAGTAGCTAAGGGGCTCAGGTCATCGTAGGCGCTCAGAAAAACGTCCTCGGAGTCCGTCTCCTTGGAGAGCTCCTCAGCGTCTGAGCAGCCTGTGGCCAGGTAGTACAGCTCATCGTTCATGCAGTCCTCGATGGAGAGGTACTCTGGGGGCGGCTCCACAGAGAACTCCTCCAGCTAGAGATGGAAAGCACACAGAAGAGTCACAGTGCAGCCTGCTTATAACCTGGCTATTCACACCACAGTTTGCAGAGTGGCAGCGGGGTAGTGGGGCACGTGGCCTTGCTTTGACTGATGGAGCAGCCTACAGTTTCCCTGGGAGGGATGGGCACTGCTGGCAGAGGATTCTCAGCACACGCCCCTACACTCTATGATCCACTTCCCCTCTGGGCCTAGCCAGAATTTGCCAAGCAAAGCTTCTCTGGTTTCCCAAGCTCTCCTTGGAATGGAAAGGGGCGGCGTGGGGTGCATGGTTGAGGGGCATCTTCAGGACAAAGGTTTTGCCCCCTTCCCTAGCATCTTTGGGTGCTACATCCCTCTATTTATCCATCCCCAGCCTCATTCCTCTAGCTATTAATCCAACCGTGCCTCTCTCTTCTCTTCCTCCACATACATATCTACCTCTCTGTCAGCCCTCATACCCGCCTCTCTGTCTGTCTGTCCATCTGTCTGTCTGTTCATCCCCATACACATCTCTCTAGCTATCCTGTCTATTCATTGCTTTCTCCCTCCCTTCCTCAGCACACATACGTCCGTATATTAATCACACACACCCCTCTAGCTCTCTGTCTATCCATCTCTTCCTACAAACCCTAGCTCACTGATGAAGTTTCTAGTGCTAAAGACCTGGAACTAGATTTCAGCATGACTGGGATCTTACACTCATAAATTGGCTCTCCATGTCATCATCCATTACTGGGAAACCATCCAGTGTGTCCCCAATAAAATCGGAGGTGGTCTCTTCCAGCAAGTTCTTCTCTGGCTGGTCGCTTTCTGTACCACAGTCCTGCCAGGTGTCTGGGTTGTCGAGAAATGAGAAGGAGTCCTGCACCTCCAAGGACAGCCTGTTCTCCTCAGGGTCTGGCATGCCCTCCACCTTTGTATCTGCATCAGCAATTAAACACAGAAGATAGACTCAGCAAGGGGCCCTTGCAGCCCTTCTTGTTGGCAGAGGAGAGGGAGTGAAGAGGGGGGATGAGGAATGGTCGTTCTTCATGGGGTTGGACTCCAGTTCTAGGCCCAGGAGAAGACTAGGTCTCCCTGCCCCAAAACCATGCTTTAGTAGAATCATCCACCACAGCCCACCAGGCTAGGAGTGGGACCAAGGTTACTGTAAACTATGCCTCTGCCATGTTGTGTTCTGTCCCCTGCTAGCTGGGTCTAGGCCAGAGGAGGAGAGAGAGAAATATTCAGAAATGAGATGGAGTAGAGGAAGGAAAACTTCCCTAAATACACCCTGGGGGTCTGAGGTTGGGCTGGCTTGTCACTGCAAGGCCTGGAATCAGAAAGGAGAAGTGAGATGCTGTGGTCAGTAGCACTAAGTAAAACTGTTTGAGAGCCCCGTCAACTGCATCTCCGCCCACTCCCGCCTGTGTGTGTGTTTATTCTGTTGTGTACACATCTGTGCTGGGTTGTGAGCTCCCCAGCGCTTGTGCTGGCTCTGTGATTTGTCTGTACAGTGCCTGGCATGATAGGATATTGATCCCTTTTTGTGGTCCTTGGACACGGCCACAGCAGAGCAGAGCGCAGTCTGTGTGTCCACCTCGGACATAAATAAAGAGGAATTTAAATAAAACTGGACCCAAATTTGGGCCCTAGTGCCTTTCGCAAAGATTAGGTAGCTGGATCCAGGGTTCTCACTCAGGTAGACCTCTAGTTCTTAACAATGTCCCTGAAATTCAGTTCCTCACCCTAACAGCAGGAATAAAACCAGGTGACCAGGTGAAACTTAAAAACACAACAAAAGTCTCATTCAATGCCAGAAGCAGAAAAGTCCTGGCCATCCATCCAATCTCCCTGCAACCGCCTGATAACAAGTGCTACCCATCAGGGCCCATCAGAGGGCAGGGCCAGAGGACCATTTGGCCTAGGCCTCAAGCTCAAAGACGGCATCAGATATAATCTTTTTGTTAATCTTTTTGCTAACTCATATGCCTTATTTTATTTTCATGTGTTGTCAGTTTTAATTTTTATTATGGCTAAGGGCCTCAAAAGCTGGAAGTGGCCCGGACCTCTCTGGACCTCTGAGAGGACCTGCCTCCCATCAAACACAAGGTGGGAGCAATACAGCATCAGAACCAATTCTCACTGATTGAATACTCCATGGGCAAGACACCCTTTGCTTTACAGCACTAATTGTTGTTGCTTTTTATTTTTATAGATGCCACTTATATGTTCAGCTGCTTCCCTGTCTGAACATGACTGAGCTCATGGTCCTGTGTCACCTCTACTGAAGCGGATGCTTCACAATACTAAAGTACCATAATGCTCTCAGTTCTGCCTTAAGATACATCAAGGTTGTCCCAGAAATTAATGCTAGATTGTAAAGAGGTGGGTGATGCCTTGTTCTCCCTGTAGGAGAAGGAGGGTTGGTTTAGTCTGCAGCAAGGGGAAGTTAGGTGAGACATTAGGAAAAGCTTTCAAATTCAGGTTAAGCTCTTGAACAAGCAACAAAGGAAAGTTGCAGAACCCCCAGCCTGATTTTAAAGAACAGGTTGGACAAAGACTTGTCATGGTTGGGCTCTGTTTATATAATCCTCCCTCAGCAGGAGGCGATAGACTAGACAACCTACAGAGATCCCCTCCAGCCTCCAGTTCTATGTTTCTATGATGTTGCAGGCACGCCCCTAGCCTCCAATGCATCAGCGACTGCAAAGAGAAACAGAAACCTGAATCTGCTCCTCGGCAAGGGGGGCAGCTTGTCACTTGACCTCTAAAATATATTTGCAATTTTCACATCTTTGCTTGTTTGGGACAGACGGGATCTTAAAACTTGGGTCAATTTAGGCTCCAAATGCAGGATTTTGGTACAAAACCTGGTTTAAGAAAACCAGAACTCAGTAGTAAAATTTTAATGAATTCCAGAGGGGCAGCCACATTAGTCTAGTTCAGGGAGACCAACAAGGATTCCTGTGTCACTTTTAAAGACAAATACATTTATTTATCACCTGAATTTTCATGAGTGTGTGTAATCCCACTTCGTCAGATGCATGAAATAAAGCCTAAATTGAAAGTGAAATGAAATCCATGAATCTGACAAAGTAGGATTTTCTCCCACGAAAGCTCATGCGATAAATACATTTGTTAGTCTTTAAAAGTGCCACAGGGCTCCTTGTTTGTTTCAATGAATGTTGTGGCTATTATCTTTTCTGTTTAAATTCCCATTTAAACAGAGTTTCATTTGAATTTAACCCCCCTCTGCAGTGTGCAGTCCAGACACTGTGGCCCTGCGTTCGGATGCTGATACTTGTCACAGATTGAGGCTGGTGAGTTACAAGTGCCTTTTGAATGTGGCTCCTGTGTGAACTGATTATTAACCAGTCACAGCAGGGCTGGTCTACACTACCCAATTAGGCCAACATAAAACAGTTTATGGCTACCTAATTATGTCAGCCTCTACACTAGTCTTCCTCCCGCTGATGTAAGCGCTGTACTACACCGACATAACTCCACCTCCACGAGAGACCTAAAGCTTATTACGTCAATGTATTTAGGGTGTCGCAGTGTCTGTGTACGGTCAATGGCAGAGCTGGATGTAGAAATGCTGGTCCTCAGGGGAGTTAGGACATCAGTAAGACCAGCAGTCTCATGCTGTATCTGCCTTTGGAAGTTCAGAGCTAACGCCCAGATCTTCCAAGCGGGTAGGAATCAATGGCTCGATGTCTGGTTGGCAGCCGGTAACGAGTGGAGTGCCCCAGGGGTCGGTCCTGGGGCCGGTTCTATTCAACATCTTCATTAATGATCTTGATGATGGAATAGACTGCGTGCTTAGTAAGTTTGCGGATGACACCAAGTTGGGGGGAATGGTAGATACTCTGGAGGGCAGGGACAGGATCCAGAGAGACTTGGACAAATTGGAACACTGGGCCGAAAGAAACCTCATGAGGTTCAACAAAGACAAGTGCAAAGTCCTGCACTTAGGACGGAAAAATCCCATGCACTGCTACAGGCTGGGGACCGATCAGCTAAGTAGCAGCACTGTAGAAAAGGACCTGGGGGTTATGGTGGACGGGAAGCTGGATATGAGCCAACAGTGTGCCCTTGTTGCCAAAAAGGCCAATGGCATATTAGGCTGCATCAGTAGGAGTATTGCCAGCAGATCGAGGGATATGATAATTCCCCTCTATTCGACACTGGTCAGGCCGCATCTGGAGTACTGTGTCCAGTTTTGGGCTCCCCACTACAGAAAGGATGTGGACAAATTAGAAAGAGTCCAGCGGAGGGCAACAAAAATGATTAGGGGGCTGGGGCACATGACTTATGAGGAGAGACTGAAGGAACTAGGCTTATTTAGTCTACAGAAGAGAAGACTGAGGGTAGATTTGATAGCAACCTTCAACTACTTGAAGGGTTGCTCCAAAGAGGAGGGAGCTAGGCTGTTCTCGAGGGTAACAGAGGACAGAACAAGGAGCAATGGTTTCAAATTACAGCTGGGGAGGTCAAGGTTGGATATTAGGAAAAACCTTTTCACTGGGAGGGTGGTGAAGCATTGGAATGGGCTATCTAGGGAGGTGGTAGAATCTTCATCTTTGGAGATTTTTAAGGCTCGGTTAGACAAAACTCTGGCTGGGATAATTTAGGGGGAGTGGTCCTGCTTTTTAGCAGGGGGTTGGCCTAGATGACCTCGTGAGGTCCCTTCCAACCCTATGATTCTATGATTCTACCTTCAAGGATCTGGGTGTGACTGGCTCCATATCACATGACAGGTGAACGGCAGAGCTAGGGATGGTGGCGGGAAGAAGCATGACAGGCCCTCTATTCAACATGGACTATACATACAAAACAGCCCCCAAATCAAACCAGCTGCTTACCCCTGTGGTCTTCCGCGTCGAGGGGTATCTCAGCCCCCAGCTCCTCTTCTGCTTCTTGCTCCTTGGACAAGCTCTCCAGAGCCCCCTTGTCTAAGGGGAAATGGCTCAGGGCCGGGCACTCCAGCCCACGGGTCAGGCGGGATAGGTTGATGTTGGAAGTGATGTGGAAGGGGACAGTGACCGAGAAGGGGACGGAGATGTGGACCCCAGCGCACTTCTCAGCCCGGTTCCGCGCTGTCTTGGGCGAGCGGCCCTGGGGGAAGCCCCCCACCAGCGAGGCCCGGCCAGCTTTGGGAGTTGTGGGCTCTGATTTGGCAGTGGCTTCACCTTCAGACTCCAGTGTTTGCTGCCCCTCCTCGCTCTTGAATTTCCCATTGGGGTACTCGTCAGACTCCAGGAAGCTCGACTCCCGGGAGGAGGGGCTGTCAAAACTCTCCCGGCGCTGGGGGGCCTGCTTCTGTGACCTCTTCCTGCTCAACCTGGTATTATCTAGATGCAAAGAGGGGAGAGATCAAAGATTTGAGGGGTGAGGGTACACCCCCTAGGAACGTATACACCCTCTCTGAATTTCACCAGCAAACACTCCCCTTCTCCCCTGTCAACAAGTTAGTGCAGTGTTACCAGTTAAGTCATTGGTTGGAAATCTGAATTGATAGCAAAACATTAAAAGCGTATACAGCATATAATAAAATACTTGGACCTGAAAAAATGAAAAATATGAACAAAGACTACCTTCCTCACACAGCTGTGTTTTTTATAACAATGTCGGCACATTCATTTAGGTGATGTTGGCTGACCTAATAACTTAAATAATGGTCTGTTAGCAAGGTCTGAATGAACTTTCTCCCCTGTCAGCTAGTGATGAGCTGAGGGGTGAGGGAGAAAGCTTTCAGGATCAGACTGTGTTTGTGTGAACACACAACATACCTACTACTCCGCCTAGGTTTCCAGCAGACCTGTGTTGCCAAAGTGATCAATTTTGGCTGGTGTTGGGTGGGTTACAAATCATGTTAGTATACAAGGCAGGGGAAATGAAATGTTCTCCTTATTGTATGAGTAAAAAGTCAGCAGAACTGTTCTTAGACTGAACTGATGGGGGCATCATCACCATGAAACTGAACTCATTAAGCAGGGGGTTCAGACACCAGATCCATTCTCAGTTGAGAGATGAGGGAGTGGAGAGGGGACAGGTCTTTTGTTTGGTGGTCTGGGCTCTGCCTGAGCCACAAGCACTATTTGACCTGCCCCTTTCTTATTAAAAGATAGCGCTGAGTGATTAGGCACCACAGAGAGTCTTTTGTTTTATTAAAACAAACCTGGAGTCATAGAAACATAGAATCATAGAATAATATGGTTGGAAGGGACCTCACGAGGTCATCTAGTCCAACCCCCTGCTAAAAGCAGGACCACTCCCACTAAATCACCCCAGCCAGGGTTTTGTCTAACTGGGCCTTAAAAATCTCCAAAGATGGAGATTCTACCACCTCCCTAAGTAGCCCATTCCAATGCTTCACCACCCTCCTAGTGAGAAAGTTTTTCCTAATATCCAACCTCAACCTCCCCAGCTGTAATTTGAAACCATTGCTCCTTGTTCTGTCCTCTGTTACCATCGAGAACAGCCTAGCTCCCTCCTCTTTGGAGCACCCCTTCACGTAGTTGAAGTCCTGTGGCACTATTAAAGACTAACAAGTTTATTTATCGCATGAGCTTTCAGGGGAGAAAATCCCACTGAAAAATGATAATCAGTGCTTTCTAAGTGCTTAGACCTGCAGGGGAATGGTTACACTGTAAATCTGGGAAGAGACTGCCAGACAGCACTAGCAGTGAAATTCCCCCTCTGAGACCTGAAATCACTCAGAGCTGTGGAACCTCAAGAGACCTACTCCCAGAGGTCAGGTCAGGCGGCAGCAGAGGTGACGGTGCAAGACCATCAGAAACAGAGTGATGGAGTGAATTGTGGCGTAATGAGCAACAGCGGCCAGAGTGGCCAGCAGCTGGAGGAACAAGCAAAGTGCCTTCTTCCCTCCTCCCCCTTGTCTTGGGAGGCGAACTCATGTGAAAGCACCTCTGAATTGTGGGTCTCCACTGACCAAGGACAACATGGTGAGTGGGGTGCAGTGGAGGGAGAAGGGAGGGGCACAGTAAAGGAACATTTGTTTGTTAGACTGTATTTTAGTGACTTTGCTCCAGGATGCTAGATTTGTGACAGGGAAACTTAAATAAATATGTTTCCTAGTAGGCTAAAATTTTTTTAATGATTTATTTGCTATGGGCTTTATCTCACATCGTCACTATCTTGAGAGGTCATTATCATGGAGAGTTTCTGTACTAAACATTTGTATGTTTTAATTAATTTTTACATAAGAACATGAGAATGGCCATATTGGATCAGACCAGTGGTCCATCTAGCCCAGTAACCTGCGTTCTGACAGTGACCAATGCCAGAAGGAATGAACAGAACAGGTGATCATGGAACAATCATGTCGTCCAATCCCAGCTCCTGGTGAACAGAGACTAGGAATGCTAGCAAGGTATTCTATCCTTGCCCATCCCAGTTAATACCACTATTCTCCATGAACGTATCTAATTCTTTTTTGAGCCCTGTTATAGTCTTGGCCTTCACAACATCCTCTGACAAAGAGTTAAACAAGTTGATTGTGAGAAGAAATATTCCCTTTGTTTGTTTTAAACCTGCTGCCTATTAAAATTTCATTGGGTGACCCCTAGTTCTTGAATTACGTGAAATATTAAAGAACATTTCCTTAGTCACTTTCTCCATACCAGTCAAGATTTTATAGATCTCTATTATACCCCCCCTTTGTTGTCTCTTTTCCAAGCTGAAAAGTCTCAGTTTTATCACTCTCTCCTCAGATGGAAGCTGTTTCATAGCCCTAATCATTTCACGTGTCCTTCTTTCTACCTTTTCCTATTCCAGTACATCTCTTTGAGATAAGGCAACCAGATCTACACACAGTATTCAAGATGTGGGTGTACCATGGATTTATGTAGCAGCATTATGATATTTTCTGTCTTGTTATCTTATATTAAATTTCCATTATCCTAACAAACATTTAATTTATTCATATCTCTTTTATATGTTGCAGGTCAACGTGAAAATGAAAAGACAAATAACAATTAAACAATTTTTTTCACTCAAAGGCCTCAGAAATCAACCAAGATGAAGAACACACCAAGAGCCAAGAATCTACCATGGTTCAACTGGCGTATCTACATCTGACCAGTCCAAAGCACAAATACAGCTACCTAAGTGATAAAATAGTGTCTCCAAAACCTAAAGGCAGTTCCTGCAACTTGTCGGTCAAACTTTTCCCATTTATTGAAGTTACAAAAGATGGCTACTAGTGCACCTCTTGCAAAAAAGCTTACAAAGAAGGAAAACTTCCTGTGGCTACAACTGGTAAAAGTGGAGGAGCTTGGTTTGCCAGACCAGTCAGCAAAGCCAACCCTGACAAACTACGTGAAAAGGCTGCAAAACACTACGCCTCTAGACTGCATCACCATGCAGAGAGCCTTAGGAGTCAGTCACTCTCAAAGCCAATTTTAGAAGTATGTAATGAGGCTGTTAATAAATGTTGGAGACACAACACAGTTTATGCAAACAAACATGGCTGTCACATCATACTTTCTATTTAAGCAAGAGAACACCACACACTACAAACTGGAAGCCAATGTTAAGTGCATTGTTGGACACTGGTTCCAAACAAGACCAGCAAACACCCACCGTCTTTCTGCAAGAAACTCAGCTGACTGGTTAGAATCATGTGGTGCAACAATGAAAGACTCAATAATTGAAAAAGTGAAAGCCTCTCTCACCACATTCAAAAATATTGCAGACATGGCTGATGAATGAACCATCACAAATGGACCACAAATATTGTAATTGTATATGTTATCTTGATGTCAGTGGTAGGCCAGTTGATACATTTCTAGATGTTCAGATTATACAAGACACATCGGCGGCATGCATGACAACCCACATCTTAGGCCTTGTACACACTACAAAGTTATTGCGCTGTAAGGCTCCTTACCCCGCGATAACAATGAAAGCGTCCACACACTAAAGTTTCTTGTTGCCCGGCAACAGCCCTCTTGCCGCGCAAAATGTAAACCACCTAAACAAGGGTGGTAAGGCTTACCACGGAACAGTTATTCCGTGGTACAGCCTGTGTGGACACTTTTTGCGCAATAGACAGCCTCCAGAAATGTCCCAGAGTGCCAAACCGGGCCACTCTGGGACACTGGAGCTGTCAAATATGTCAATTTCACTGCTCTAGCTGAGCAGTGAAATTGACATTGGGGATCGGGTGGTGGCAGAAGCTCTGGCGGAGCTTCTGCTGCCACCAGATCCCCCAGCTGGTTCGGCTGTCAGCAGGAGCTGCGGCACTTAAGCGCCGCGGCTCCTGCTGACAACCGAAGCCCGGGAACTGAGCTGGGGGGCCGGCTCGAATCGGAGCCCCCCCTGCCACCGGAAGCCCTGCAGCTGGACTAGGGGGCTGGCTGTGGGCAATGCATGGTGGGACAGGTGCCCACCATGCACTACTCTTCTTTCGCAAAGGAGCATTCACATGGTGAATGCTCCTTTGTGAAAGAAACAGCAGTGTGTACACGAGAAAGCGCTATATTTATAGCGCTTTCCTTGTCCCGCAATAACTTTTGTTGCGGGACAAGTCTGTAGTGTGAGGAGTTAGAAGTTTGTACATTGAACCCCAGACAGATGGCTGCTTGAGCATTTGATAGAGTTGCAAACATCTCTGGAAGACATGGTGAAGCTCAAGCTTTGCTCACAGAAAAGTGTAACCCTTCTCTCTCCTATACACACTACAGAGGACATCTACTCCAATTAGCACTAGTATGAGCTGTGGACTCTTTAAAACACATTTAAAAAGCTGTCCATTTAATGTCTTCATTATATTCTTTTTTCAGATTGAGATCTAAAAGACTGAACGCCGTGAAAAAAATAGAAGATGCTCTGGGACTGAAGTTCAAATTAGTCCAATCTGGGAAACTCACTGGCTTTCTCATGAGTGATTCTTGACTGTTGTCTTAAAGTTATTACAATCGTTATTACTGGCTTTGGAGAGTATCCAGCACGTTGGGATGGATCTAAGTAGTGAGGCTGATGGACTACATTTGCTACTATATCCATAGAAGACTATCGCCATTCTCTTTCTTGTGAGTCTACTGCTGAAATTAGTTGGTTCATTAAACAATGCCATCCAGGCATTTGCTACAAAAGCATTAGATCTTTGTCCAGTAACAGAAGCTACACTTGCATCAATCAGAGAGATATCCTTTGAAAACATATTGGAAGAAGCAAAGACTTCAGTTCAGAAGTTGACTAATGATGGCATTTATATTGAATCCTTAAGAGAGAAGGACAAGAAAGGTTTGTTAAGAGAGCTGAAAAAGTACACAGACTTGGTTCTTATAGACAACAGAGTCTTGTGGCACTTTTAAAGACTAACAGATTTATTAATCGCATGAGCTTTCGTGGGAGAAAATCCCACTTCGTCA
>ML685905.1:711133-834121 GCA_007922175.1 Pelusios castaneus
CCCCACTGTCGGGCTGGGCCCATCTTGTCTGCCCCCACCCTGGCTCCCCACCACCAGGCCTGCCTCATCTGCCTTTCCTGACCCAGGTCCCACCTCACCTGTCTCCCCTCTACCCCCTGCAGCCACTTCTCCCCACCTCACCCATTTCTTCCCACCACTATCCCCCTATCCAATTCCCTGCCCCCCCCCCAGGTCCTCCATAGCCTAGTCCAGCTCCCCTTTCCTCTACCCCAAATACTTACCCCTCTAAGAACAAGCTGCCTGAGCCCCGCGGAGGCAACTTTTACATTTCCTGCCCTTCTTCTCCCACCCTAGTCCACATGTCCTGCAGGGCGGGAGATTTAAAGGGCCAGCTCATGGCCACAGCTCAGCTCCTCACAGGCAGTCCAGTAGGCTGTCTGCGCCTGCCGAGGCCGTGGCTCTGAGCACTCCCATTGCTTTTGGGGTAGGCGAAGCAGGTGACCATCCCTGTTGTCCACTGAGTTGGCGACAGGACCCCTTACTGCTTGGGGGCCTAGGCGGTCACTTGTTTCGCCTACCCCAAAAGCCACCTCTGCCCCCTGTAAATTCAAACCTCTCCCTAAATTCAATGTCTTGGAGAAAATGGATATGAGATTGCAGCTGCCCTGCTCCATGGGGCTAAGGTCCTATGAAAATTGCAGTATCATGGACTGTGTGGAAATCAGGACATTAATCCAATACTGCCATTTCCCCAATATTCATTACAATAAGGGAAGCTGGCACAGCATTCAGAGTCACCAGCATGGTGGAACACGAACGGCCGCGGCCTTAGCAGGGCAGTGGGAGTTGGCATCCATGTGCGACCATCTCATGCTCAATGGCGCTCGTTGCCTGCAGCAGTTTGGGGGGCTGGGAGGACAGGGACTCAGCCCACGCAGCAGTGACCTTGTGCTGACTGTACTCTGTACGCGTTCCATGAAACATGGCACGTCACACGTGATGCTGCTGCACCTTGGCTAAAAAAATCCACGATGCTCCCAGAGCCTTAACTGAGTGCAACAGGGCTGCCCATGGAGACTACAACTCCCAGCAAGCAATGCTCCCTCTTGATCTGAAGCAAGAACCTGTCTCTAAGTCTTGTTTGGAGCAGAAGAAATTATGAACTAAGTGCTGATTTTCTTTCACTGGTGGGTGCTAGCAAAGAGGCCCTTAGGGAAGAAGGCTGAGCTGGGGGTGCGCAGAGGAGGAGCACGGATGGGGCCACAGTCAGGGCTGTGCTTGCTTTTAATATGGTTCTTTGTCATGCCTTTACCTTAAGAATAACCATGCTTGCTCAGAAAGAGCTGTGTGGTAGTTTAACAGGGGCAGTTAATAGTTTGCCAGCTCTGAGAAGAAAGATAAAGAAGCCCAGCTTAGGCTGTCTGACTGTGTTGGGGAATTCACAGCATAGGCGGGGAGCCATGCCATTAGCCTGGAAACGCCCCGGTCAGGAGGAAAAGGGAATGCATGTCTCTGCCCAAGAAAGGTGACTCCTGAGGAGCCACAAGCTTGAGAGTGGGTGTCCTTGCTGGACCATAGAGGGCGATACAGGTGCACTGACGCAGACAGACACCCCTACAGGGTATCTAAGGAAATTGATTCATGCCTTAGCACAGGGAGTGAGCTCGATGGCCTCCTTCCAGCCCCATGTTGCTACAATACCCTCGGATTCCTCCACCTACCATCACTAGTGTCCGTCATGGAGCTTAGGGAGTCCATGCTTTTGGCTGGCCGCAAGCTCATTTTAACAGGTTTGTCATCTGCAAAAGAAATACAGAGATGAACAGGAGTGAGCATCCATCTGCGAATCTAGAGAATCTCAGGCCACGTCCACACCACAGCCGTGACCGAAGCACAGCTCGGCACTGTGGCTCGGTGCTATAGTGCCGTAGTGTGGATGGGGGCGGTTTCTATCACTGTGGCTAAGCCACGTCTCTGGGAGGGGATAGTGAGGTCTACACGGCGGTTAGATTCTCTGGTGCTCAGAGAACAACATTTTTCACAGCTCTGAGCAATGTAGCTGGGTTGATCTAGTTTTTAAGTGTAGACTTGGCCTGAGACACCAGGCAATAGGAACGGTTGCAGAAGCAGCCAAAGCAGAAATTGCAGGGCTGGGTATGGGAGGAAGTAAAGGGATCCACCCATCCTTCCACTCTGCACCCACAGACCCTAAACCGTGCAGAGGAGACCCCCCTTACCACATATACAATGTATCAATTTCATCTGCTTTAATGAAAACGTTTCGTTTTGACTTTATCGTTTTAACTTGCATTGTGTTGCATTGCACCTTGTGGTCATAACATTGAATCCAGCGCTCTGACCTTTTCAGAAAGAAGTGCTTTGAGATTTCCCAACCAATTATATTCCCCAGACACTTTGCTTTGTGGGAACTTTTGAAATTTCAACTTTTCCTTCCAATTTAGGACAGAAGGGGGAATTCCAAAATGTGGGGCTATCCCATAGGATGGATGTTTCAAGTTCTGGACACTCAGTGGGCAGGGTTATTCCTGATCCTAGAGGCCAATCACTGGGGGAAAGGGTTTCGGAGAAAGGCCAACCATCTGAGCAGCATGCATCAGAAATATCAAAGAAAGGAAGAGCGCCCAGAGTGCCAGATCAAGTTAACCCTTCATTCGTCTCTCTATCCCACAGTCTCCTCCCTCAGTTCTCTTTCTCCCCAGCCCGGACCTTTCTCCTCCGGCTTGGCCAGCTTGCGTTTGGAGTCATTGCTGTATCTGCCCAGGTTGAAGATCGACTTCCATTTCTTTACCTTTAGGGAGCCTTTTCTTCTGTGAAGAATTGTAGAGGTTAGAAAGGCACCCCAGTCGGGAGAGAGCCTATGTCCACAGGGTGTGAGTGTGTCTGTATCCCCCTCTGCCATGGTGTGGGCGGGTGATCTGCCTGTGCTCCACTGTAGGCTATATAAAACCAGCTCCTATGTATTTCTGATCTTTTCACGGTGTGTGCATCTGTATGTTCACAGTCACCCTCTACTGAATGGAGCCTGTGGTGCTTGTCTCCAGGCAGAGCTGGTCAATTCACCAGCCATTTGCCCAGCAGGCATAGATTTGTGATTTCCATTTCTCCTTCCACATGCTCCTTTTTATACACAGGCATGGACTATCCCCTAGATAGTATCCAAACTACCCAAACGCAGATGACATGCAAAAGCATCTAGCACTCAGTGCATTTTCTCTTCCCAAACCCTCACTCCTGGGACTGATCTGCCTGCGTCCATGGCCCCAGTGATTAAACCCAGGCAGCTAGCAAAGCCCAGATGGAGAAGGGAGTGGAGGGACAAGGGCACGTACTTATGGTCATTGAGCTCAATGATGGTGTGGTAAGGGCGCATCTGTGGCGGGCCATCCCCTTGGTTCAGCATGGTGGGCACGTTGTAGGACAAGGCATGGCAGTCGGAGAGGACTCCTGGAATCCCCGAGCCAGACAGGAGGAGGGATTTCCGGACACTCTCGCGGTCACTTCCTAAGGAGGGGAAACAAACACCCGGCTGATTCACTTGGTACTCTCAGGGCTGGAAGTGAGAGCCAGTAGCTGCCATTTCAGACCCAAAGTCAATCACAGATCTTGTTAAAATCAATGGGAGTTGAGCGCCCACCTTCAGGCTCAAGAGTCGGCTCCCCCCAGCCCCTCTAGGTAGTAAAACTCACTGGAGACAAAGGAAGCAACCAGCCAAGGCACTAAGCCATGTGACCAGGCCGGGGCTAACACAGGAGGCTAGCAAGGCTGAGGACAACAGCTGCAGGCTGTGGGTGTCAGAGGCAGAAAGCCAGGAGAAGCAGTTGTGAGTGGGATACTAGGAGGAAGCAAAGAGACAGAGCTTTTTGGGCACAGAGCTGCTGAAGGGACAAATGCAGGGATTTCTGAGCAAGGAAAATCCCTGCTGTTGTTGTTCTGCTAACCCAGGGTTTATGCTGCAGTGTGGACAGACTGTCTGCTAGTAGCTAAGGCCCAGTTCCCTGCAGCTATTCGGGTGCCTAATTCCCATTCATTTCAAGGAGAATTAGGCACCAACAGACCCGTGAGGAGCTAGGCCCTGTGTTCTCCAAGAACTGGCAGGAGGGGCTCGGGAATGGGGATTTAAGCATCTTTGCAGCCAAGACTCCAGCCTCAGTGGCCGCAGCCCTTCCTGGGCAGTCTCAGCCAGGTCCATCAGGGTCTGCCAGCTATCAGCACATGGTGCAGGGCCCCAGGGCCACAGGGGCTCCGCACCAGGTCAGGGGACTAAAGCACCTACCGCAGAGAGGGGCATCTCTGAAGAGCTGTTCCACGTGGGTGAGGATAAACTCCACGACAATGGACTGCACTCGCACCTCCATGAAGGCAGCCGTGCCGTTGAACCCTGAGGCCTCAATGTCCTTAGACCTGGAGGGGAGGGATGAAGAGGCCGGGTTGAGCAGCGCAGTCAGACCAGGGGAACAGCACAGCTTGGGAACCCTGCTGGGATCCGGCCCACTCTTCCGCCAAGAGAACATTCACATTCTGCCCATTACATGCAGTGGGGCAGAGATCTCGCTCAAGGGACACAATTTGGCTTTGATCTGGGGCTAGCGTTCTACTACGGGAGGCCCCTCGCATCCAGGAGAGGAGCACAGAGAGTGAAATCATCGGAGCATTTACAGATCACGTGTTGCTGTCTTGAGAGAACGTGGCAAGAGGGGGGTGTCCTCTTAAAATGGTTTTCTCTTCCCTTCCCCCGACCCTTCTCCTGTCCCTATCTGCTGTCCCCTAGCCCCACTTTGTCCTCCAACCCTTCCCCACCTCTCAGTCACTTTAGGCTGGCATCACACTCCATCCCCAGCTCCAGGAGCATCCCCACCCCAGCTGTCTCTCACCTGAGCAGGTTGGGTGCCCAGACAATAGCCAGGTTCCTGGCATGCATGTTGGTCTGGGAGCTGTAGGAAGCCATGTGAACCAGATGTCTCATCAGAAACTCCAAGGTCCTAGGGCAGGCAATGCAAGAGGAGGAGACAGCTGAAGACGGCATGGCACAGAGGGAGAGATTCAACAGGGAATTCTGGGCTGGAGATCAGTGCCACACAGGGATGCCAGGTGGGATCAGACCCAGGACCATTTAGCCCAGTGTCCTGTAGCCGATAGTGGACAGCACCCAGTGCAGCAGGTGTAACAACCCCGTAGTAGCAGCTATGGGACAGTCTGCCCCCATGGTCCCACCCTGGTCTCTAACCAGTTGCTCTGGACGTTCCTGTTACCCTGATCCTGTCCAGTCCCTCAGCCAGTGAAAGGTACCCAGAGAGGGTAAGATAACAGACATGCACCATCCCAGCATGGCACAGCCCTGACCTGGAAGGCCGGCCTGCGAGCAGCAGGGGAGCTGCATCCCCCGTGGCCTGCGCCCTTCAATCTCCAAAACTCAAGGGCTTTTTGTATGGCTGAGCCCAAGTAGCCCTGCCCAATCATGGCTCCCCTGAGAGGCCCTCGCCCACATGTCACACTTGCTCCGAGTGGGCTGGGTGAGAGGAACAGATTGAAGGGTTTCACCCTGTCCAGCAGGTACCTGTAGTGTGGGAGCGGAAGTTCTTTCAGCACCTCTTTGATTTTCACCAGCCGTCCCTCCTCCAGCTGGATGGCCACAGCGTCCTAAGAAAAAAGCAACGATCAGGATCCAAACTTTCCTCTCCACTCCCCCTTCCCTGCTATCTCTCGCCAGCATCCTCACTGCATATCTCAGGGTGGGGTGGGAGCAGATGCAGGGTCCCACCACGCCCAGCCTAGGGCCAAGGACAGAACCCAAGACCACCAGGACTGAACAGCAAGACCCTAGAGAGCCTCATGCCTGCTGCACTGGAATCTTTCCTTTTATCCATTGACCCATCTCTATTCATCTCTCTGGTCCAGAGGCATTTCTCCTCCACCCCTTCATGGCTCACAGCTCGCCCTACCCCTAAGGGAACCTTACTGAGCTCAGCAACTTGCTTCTTACGTCAACACTGGAGCTGGGGCGGTAAAGCAGCCAGAATATACTCCTGCCCAGCACCCAGGTAAGTACTTGGCCAGCTGGCCCCTCCTGCCGTGGCCATGTTGCTATTTTTAGTACACTAGCTTGTTAGGAACTAGCTTGTGTATGTCTGTAATTACACTAGCTGCTGTAGGGAGACCCACTCTTATTCATTTTGGCTTGGGTTGAGAACAAGCCTAAGCAACCTTGCCTCCTCCTACGGCCACGTCTGTTCCTCCCAGGCGGAATCCAGAGATACTCAGTGATTCCTGCGTGTCAGGGGCAGCCCAAAACAGAGGGAATTGGGGGCCGGGTTCAGCAAGTTCTGTAGCTTTGTAGACCCTAACCGTAGCCTCTCCACGTCCAACACCCTTCCAACAACCAGTGCTCTCCGAGCCAGCCAGGCCACTCCACATCACACATGGAATGGCATCAGGCTGTTTGTGCAATCCATGATCGCAGACAACTCTCCAGCCCAGCCTAAGAGGCCAAACTGAGATAAGCTATTCTCTAGTGAGGACCCGGGCACCATTATTTTCATGTGTATTATGGGGAGGTCCAAAAGACCCCGTCACTTATTTACTAGCGATCATTTCTATGGCACCCACGGGAGAAAGCGAGTAGGGACCTATGGTGGCCAGCACAGAGATACCAGCAGGACTGAACTCCCAAACTTGAGCCCCAAAAGTTGTTCAATAACAAATTGTTGTCATCCCTAGCACCAGTCACATCACCTGCTGGCAATATAGGAGAGTGGGAATAGCATTCTGCCATTGTCTTTTCATGCTTAATTCAGTCTCTGCGCCAAAGAATCAATGGACACAAATCTGACATCAGAAACTGCAATACTGAAAAACCTGTAGGGGAACACTTCAATCTCCCTGCTCACTCCCTTAACGACTTGTTAATAGCTGTGTTGAAACAGATGAATAACAAATCACAGCTTCAAAGAGAGTCTGCAGAACTCGAACTTATATGCAAATTTGACTCAGTTGTCTTGGGGTTAAACAGGGACTATGGATTTTTCTCGCATTACATCAAGTGAATTGACCTCCCCCCCCTCTATGTGCTGTTCCCCAGTGTTTTGAATCCTAACACCTATTTTGATTTGCTGTTACAGCCTGACCTGATGCTATGTCATACACTCCCCTGCATTTAATTTCCTCCCACTCTGTAACTTTCCTATCTTCAAAGCATCTGACGAAGTGGGATTTTCTCCCACGAAAGCTCATGCGATAAATAAATCTGTTAGTCTTTAAAAGTGCCACAGGACTCTGTTGTCTTTCTACAATAGACTAACACGGCTACCCCTTTGGAATATGCTTAATTCAGTAACTGTGGCCTTTCAACGTGAGCAAGCAAATGTATTACTCCCTTTCCTCTGCACTAGAGCACCATACTTCGAGGCTAGGATAATCAAGGCTGTGGCTGGCAGTTAGAATGACCAGAAATCCTGATTTTATAGGGCCAGTCCCAATATTTGGGGCTTTTTCTTATACAGGCACCTCTTACCTCCCATCCCCGTCTCGATTTTTCACATTTGCCATCAGATTCAGGTCCCCTTATTGGTGGCAATTCTAATGAATCAGGCGTACAGATGGCAGAAGCAGAACTACACAGAGCAGATGAGCTTGCCAGTGTTAATGCCACCCACACAGTGAGACTTACATAAAGGTGCCCTCAGAGCCCTGGATTCATGACTTAGAAACCTTCCTTCAAGAAGGATACCAGAGACAGGGAGGTCAGAGAAGAGCCATGAAAATGAGTAAAGGATTAGGGAAAACCGGCCATGCAGTGACAGACTCAAGGAGCTCAATCTATTCATCTTCACAAGGAGGTCACTCAATCGCAGTCTGTAAGTACCTACTTGGGTACTTTTCATAGAATCATAGAATAATGGGGTTGGAAGGGACCTCACGAGGTCATCTAGTCCAACCCCCTGCTAAAAAGCAGGACCACTCCCCCTAAATTATCCCAGCCAGGGTTTTGTCTAACCGAGCCTTAAAAATCTCCAAAGATGAAGATTCTACCACCTCCCTAGATAGCCCATTCCAATGCTTCACCACCCTCCCAGTGAAAAGGTTTTTCCTAATATCCAACCTTGACCTCCCCAGCTGTAATTTGAAACCATTGCTCCTTGTTCTGTCCTCTGTTACCCTCGAGAACAGCCTAGCTCCCTCCTCTTTGGAGCAACCCTTCAAGTAGTTGAAGGTTGCTATCAAATCTCCCCTCAGTCTTCTCTTCTGTAGACTAAATAAGCCTAGTTCCTTCAGTCTCTCCTCATAAGTCATGTGCCCCAGTCATGTTCTAGGATTTCACAATAGCCTTTAAAGAGATCGTTGCAGGTGAAAAACAACCTTTCTTCCCCGTGTTTTGTCTAAGGCCTACTCGATAAGCAGCATCAGTAGGTCACAAAGTGCTTTCCGGAGGTGGTCGCTGTCATCCCCATTGTAACACAAGGAGAAACTGTCTTGCCACACGTTAGCCACCCCTAGAACCCAACTTTGCCGAGACCCCACTGACATTCTAGCCATTAGGCCAGGCCTTTCTTGGTGTGAGTCGGGCTCTCTGTCTACTCACTGCTGTTCACTTTTGTTGTAAGCTTTTGCTAGCAGGGATTGACCTCCTTGTTAGATGTTTGCACCTGCCCCTGGCCTGCGGGGTGACCCTGGGCTCTGCTCTGTGCCTCAGTTTCCCCATCTGTACAATGGGGACCCTGACTTTGGCTTTCCTTTGTAAAGTGCTTTGAGCCTTATGGATGAAAAGTGCCAGGGGTGGTGAGGATGACGATTTGTATAAGGCAAATATCAGTAAAAAGAGCGAAGTAAAGTGCCCACGCCAGCAGTATCTAATTGCATGCGGTTATTAGAACCGACCGAATTTTAAACCTCACGTGGACTGTTACCGGTCGTGCTGTGCCCTGACTTTTTGCATCACTGTAGCTCGGCTTGCTGAGTTTCACTTTTGGGTCTAGACAGTTTCAGTTTCTGAATCGCTAGTTCAAGGAGCTGCCGACTGTTCCGCACAGCCGGTTACATTTGAAGAGAGTCAGAAACTCTAGCTAGATTCCAAAGCTAGAAAGGAAACACTGTAATCCTCTACCCTGACCTCTTGGATAACGCAGGCCATGGGATGTCCCTGAATTAATTCCTGTTTGAATTATAGCAGATCTTCTGGAAAAACATCCAATCTTGGTTTTAAAATGGCCTGAGATGGAGAATCCAACACAACCCCAAGTAATTGTTCCAATGGTTAATTAGTCTCACTGTTAAAAACATTTGCCTTATTTTCAGCCTGCTTTTGTCTAGCTTCAACTTCCAGCTGTTGGATCATGTTAGACCTTTCTTGGCTGGACTGAAGAACTCATTATAAAGTATTTGTTCCTCGTGGAGGTACTTATAACTGTGAACAAGTCACCCCTTAGTCTTCTCTTTGCTAAACTAAATAAACAGCTCTTTAGTCCAACACTATTCAAGGCATCTGATTGCCTGCTTTGGGGGCAAAGCCCCCTGCTTTGGGGGAAAATTAGAAAACTAAAAGGGAAAAAATGGGGGGCAGACGAAACCCCTGCCATCTGATTAACACAGCCACAGCTGTGCTTCAACTTGGTGGCATTTCCCTTTCCCCTTCACACAAACATTGCAGAAAAGCCAACATGAATTCCAGAAAACTTTCAGTGTCCGGAACTCGCTGTTAGTCTCCGGCCTGGCCATTCAGGCACGTGCACCTGGCAATCGCTCCCATTATCTACTGCTGTTTTTACTGCAGCCAGATCGCACCATCCGTGGAGCCTGAAAGTGAGTGGTTGGCACGGGAACAGGGTGACTGCCTCCAAAAGGGCAGTAATGATTGATGGCCAGTTAATACCTGTTCTGGGATGTGTCCCTTTAAGTCATGCGATATTGAGAGCGGATGGACATCACCCTCCTGCAGGCTACCATTGGTCTGAGATTGTGCTTGGACCTGAGGCCTCCCTTAAAGCAACTGTTCAGCCCATTCAGCAGGACTGAACTCAGTCTGACTGGATCTTATTCAGGACAGGATGCCATGGCTCCTATAGGGCATTTCACTGGGAGCAGCCTCATCCACCACACAGTGCTCTGGGAGCAGGATGAGACGGTTCACATCTGGGGGCTGCCACACAGACTCCAGGGGATACACGGAAACACCCTGATTGGCAAACACAAGTCAGCGCGCGCACAGCTTCCCCCTCGCCCTGCTGGGAATTTGCCCAGCCAAGTGTTGGGGGCGGGTTGGGCAGGATGCCAGCTGCTACTGATTTAATTCCCAGTGTTTCCTGTGAAATTGCCACAGCTGATAGCCAAGACTGTTAGGGTCTGTCTTTGCTGCAGAGGCTCTTGTTAATGCCCCCCGAGTGAGGCTCTCAGTGGGGCTAGTAACCTGCTCACTTTGCAGTGTGGACACAGGCTAAACCCCTTGAGTACCAACAGCCTCCCACCCTTCCCTGCAGCTCCCCCTGTGTGCCCAGGACAGACATGTCCTCCCTCAACGCACTGGGAGAAAATCATAGCACAGCCAAGCTCCCCGCCACACTAAGACCCCTGGGATTTTTCCCAGCCGTCCGCTGGCCGATGAGACCACACAAGGGGAACGCAACACGAGGACGCGAGTCAGGCTTTGCAGGGCAGCCTCTCACACCGGAGCTAGGCCGAGCCATGGGCTCAGCCCCAGGTGCCGACTTTGCGAGTTGGCGCAGAGGTGGAGACATCCCCCCGCCTAGGCGGATGGCACGACCAGACTCACGGCAAACTTGTCGTAGAGCTGATAGGTGAGGAGGGGGTTGGGGAGCTCCCGGAAGTAGGCTTTGCAGAGGGAGCTGACACAGTGGATGTCCTGCAGGTACACATCTTTGTTGAGATCGGGGCAACGGTCGCCGTCAAATTCTTGCCTGTGAACCAAGAGAGGATGGAGAATGAGTGCGTTGGAAGCCCTGGGTGAGAGAAAACCAGGGAGCAATGAGGGTGGCCAGCCCGGTTTGGGTTGGGAGTATTCCTGGCAGTTTTATCACAGTAGGCGATCTTCAATTCAAGATTCATCTTTAATTTCTGGAGACTCCAGGACAATCCTGGAGAGTTGGCGGCCCTCTGTTCACATCCGGGCTCCCCAGGCCACATCCACATGTGCAAGGATACACGGCCCCAGCCCATGAACACTGAAGGGCAGGACCAGCTAAATTCACTCTGAAGCCAAACACTTTGATTGTGATTTCTCTTTGAGCATGTGCTTTTCACAACAGGTACATCTCCACTCAAGCTGGAGGGGGTCTTATCCAACTCAGGAAAACATACCCACTCAAACCTGGAAAACTAGCAATGTAGCTGTGGTAGGATGGACTACATGCGGCATGTACGAGCTCCTCTGAAACCCTAGGTACATCCTGCAGTAGCTCCTCATCCTGCTGCTCAGGCCCCTGCAGCTAGTTTGAGTATGCTAGCTCATCCTAAGTTGGAAATGACACCTCCGGCTCCCGTGCCAAAGTCCCCAGAGGTTCTCTCTGCGCTGGAGCACTGTTCATGGAGCCACAGTGCGACTGTCCCGTGGAATTTCCATCATCTAGAGACCTGAAGATGCATGAGTCAGAGCAGAGAGCAGCTGCCTGATGTAATGTGAGCTCCAAATTGCACGTGGTTCCAGCTGCCCTGAGACTCCCTATCTGCTCCAAGGGATGGCGAGGGGTCAATCTAGGCATGTGGACATCCCTGATCTAGCGTTATTCTAGCTAGCTTGGATCCTGGGGCAGTGAAAGCCTGGGTTTTGCAACCCCAACCGAGATTCTGGGTAAGTGCCCCCTGATACCTGACGTAGCTATACTAAAGCTAGCTTGGGGACATCTACATGTGACACAGAGGCCCAGTGGTGCCAAAGAGCAAAGGGTTCACTGTCCTTTGCAAGCAACTTCTAATTCAGATCCAACAAACTTGCTATATCTAATACACCGCTTTCATGGTATTTGTCCACCAAAGCTGGCATGGGAGGTCTCTATGGAAAGCTGGCAACTTAATGATACTCAAAATCATTTCAAGATGTGTGTACGGCTGACATTTAAGAAATAATGTAACTATATTGAAAATTATGCCTTCTGGTCTTGGAGGAAAGTGAATCACCAAGGAATCATATGTCTCGGTGCTGGCCTGTTCAGGTGAGAGGGAGTTGCCATCTCTTCCTGGCTAGCCCATGAGGTAATGTAATCACTCCATCTGTCCACCCACTGGAACAACCCAGAACAGTCAATAGAAAACCATCAAAGATAAACTCTAAGCACTAAAACTACTTGGAGGTAAAAAGGTGCATGAATGATACAGAGGTCGCGCCATCTGGGAATAGAGACAAAAGACTGACTCCGCATATCACTGAGTGGAGAAAGATGTCCTGAATCCATTTACTGAGGAGAGATCTATTCAAGCAGGTGTTTTTCATGAAAGGTTGGATCCTGGGTCCTGGGAAGCGAGCCAGCTCTGCAACACACTGAATTTTGCAGTGGGAACGTACTTTATTAGCTAGGAAAGGGAACTATTAATAAGTGTAAGCCCCAGGTCCCGTTTTATGGTGTTGTTTTTTGTAACCATCTGCTTCCACCCTGATCTCATTTCTAGTGGAACCTTTGTTCTTTCTTAAAACAGACTTTCTTTGGGTTTATTATAAATGCTCACAAGTGTGTTGTGTTTTAGAGGATGGTGATTTAGGTAAAACTAGTAAACTGGGGTACACTGCTCCTTAGAGAGTAGAGGATCTGGGGGTTTTTTTTAATGAGTCATCAGTGTCAGGGGCTGAACATCACAGGGGGATGTCTCAAGTGTGCTCAGGAGATTGGGGTACCTCTTGTTAGGTTCCAGAGAAGTAGCCGTATTAGTCTATTTCAACAAAACAAACCAGGAGTCCTGTGGCACTTTTAAAGACTAACAAATGTGTTAAATAAATGTGTTTGTCTTTAAAAGTGCCATAGGACTCCTTTCCTCTCTGGTTAAGCTGTGAGACAAAGACATAGCCGGAATGAGAGTTCTTGGGTGACTGTTAGGTAGCTAACCCCAGCTACTGCTAGAGGCGGAGCATAAGAAGATGACTCATAGTCTGTCGTACTCCAAGAACCATCACAGTACACGAACCACAATCATACACCGAGTCTGCAGTTTAGATACGCACTGGGGCTGGGTGACAATTTTTCAGTGGAACAGTCATCTGTCAGAAAATGCAGTTCCATCAAAATCGAAACATTTTGTGGGAACGTGTCAATTTCAACAAAATTTTCAACAGGAAAAAGTCAAAACAATTCCAGCTTTCTCGTGTCAATAAAGGAAAAAATGTTTTGTGTCAACATTCTCCTTTTGTTCCATTTCACTTTGATTTTTTTAACTTTATATCAATCAATTAATTTGTATTTTTATTATGCCTCATATTTAATATTATATTACAACCTTTTTACATTTACAGACTGCTAAACAATTTCAAATAGAGGTGCAGGCCCCTCTGGAAATCTTAGACAATCTTAGTTTTTGGACCCTCAGGGGTCCGCAATCCACAGGCTGAAAACCACTGTTCTATGGTAAGGACAACCATTTGCAGACTCTTAGACATAGTCTACAGACCCTAAATCGCCTGCACACCACAGGTTGAAAACAACTATTATAGGGTTTTGTCATTATCCAGATGGAGTAATTTACCTGTTGAAACATTGTCAAAATGAAACATTTTGATGGCTCCAAATGGAATTTTTAAAGACTTTCCGGTCTGAGGGAAATTTCAAAATTCCCCTTCCCATTCCAATGCAGAACAAAACACAATTTTGAAATGACCGAATTTCCTGTGGAACAGAAATCCCAGTAGCCAGCCACCTCTAGAGCCACATGATCTCTAAGGCAGTGCTTTTCAGTCTAAGGGTCGAGACCCTGTACTAGGTTGCAGACCCTCAGGCATGGGGTCGCAGCACAACTTTCTGCTATTGCCGAGAGCCTGGAATGCATTGCTGAAAGATGTGATTATTGGGTCACGGGCATAAATGGATTTTTTTCAACTGGGTTCTGAGTAAAAAAGTTTGAAAACCCCTGTTCTAAGGCCCTGCAGTGTCTGGGATCTAGTTCTAACAAGGCTTCACCCCAACCATTCAGGTCAGCTGGGATTCTCAAGCGTACCATCCCTCGATTTGCATTCTCAGAGGGATGGTCTTGGCTTAGAAAGAAAGAAAGAAAGAAAGAAAGAAAGAAAGAAAGAAAGAAAGATGATTCCTAGATTCATAGAGTTTAAGGCCAGAAGGGGCCGCTGACTGTTAGGTCATCTTACGCCACCCCTGTACAACACAGGTCAGAGTGGTTCACCCAGTTACCCATGTACTGGGCCCAGTATGTTGCATATGTCTATCATGTATCTCCAAGAAAGGCAGCCGGCTGGATCTGAAGACAAGAAGAGATGGGGAATATCTCTCTTCATTTGAGAGTTTAAAACCAGCCCATTTAGGTAAGTCGCTAGAGGCTAGATGTGCCTGTAGGAGCTTTGGGCCCCCAGCTTTGAAAATTTCAGCTCACAGCTTTTAAGGAAGAGCCCCGGAGAGGCACGCGTTGCTTCACAGAAGCCACCAGTGCACCAGACACACAACCAGACTCAGTGGGGAGCCTTCCTGCCCCCCACCCACACAGGCGGTGTGTTCAGCCCACATCCTTACCTCAGCTTCTGGATGTTTGATGAGACCCCGGAGAGCCTGTAGATCCCATCCACTATGCCGTGCTGCTCGACAAACTCGGTGCAGCTCCTCAGCACCTGGGGGACTGACCGAGGGGAGAAAGGAGTGTCAGCAGTCAGCTGGATTCCTACAGCCAGAGCCCCAAGTTAACCTGAGCCCCCATCTTCTCTTCTGGAGCGGGGCAAGCCCCAGAGGTAAGTGCTGCCTCACTCTCCAGTGGGCAGGGGGAGAGGAGTTCCCCCCCCCCCCCCCAGGACTTGGAAGTCCGTCTGTTCGTCGTCAGACTCACAGCAAAAATGACATGGCTAGAGCCAGCCCTGGGCTGGGCCTGGGGAGTTTCTGACCCCTGGCTCCCCAAAAGACAGACTCTGCTCCGACTCAGTCCTGTGTAGCGAGAGTTAGTGGCTCCCCCAGAATCCTTTGCTCTGACCATCCTGAGCTCTCCTTGCACAGGGGTCTGGATCCAGGGAGCATTTGGAAACCAACCTTGCCTTCCACACAGGAACCAAGAGACATGGGGGCATCCTTCTAGATGAAGGAAGGGGAGAGTGGGTGAACTGAGGAGACGGCTGGAAGGGAGGGAGCAGCAAGTGTCCATGAGCCTCCATCCCCACCTCCGCAGTCCTCAGAGCCCAGCCCTGGGAGCAAGGGAAAAGGGTCCACACAGGCTGCACTGTGTTAAGGACATAACACCTGTTGCACCTGGGCTCACACACCCCAGAGGGAACCTCCTGTCTCTGCCTGATGCAGTCTACAGCTCTCAGCCATGCACAGCACCCCAGTCCAACATCAGGGCTGCTCCCAGGGGTCTCCTGGGCTTGCTGGAAACCAGGGCCCCCCGCCCGGGTGATTGCCAGTAGCTGGCATGAGTTACTCTCTGCTCAGCTCTATCACCCAGCATCCTGCACCTCCAGTGATAGCTTGGGATGAAGTCTGATCTGTGTGTGTGAGAGAGACAGAGCAAGCGAGACCATCGCCTCCTGTTGGCTGGGATTAGAACTGCATGATTGTGTGTCCAGGCCTTGCAATGCAAAGGGAGACCTAAGCATGACACTAGAAGAAGGGCGGCCTGGTGGCTGAGACACCCCAGGAGGGTATGTGAGACCTGGCTTCACTTCCCTGCTCTGACACAGCTACCTGGCCTGTGACTGTGGCCAATCACATAATCGGCCCGCTGCCTCAGTTTCCCATCTGTGAAATGTCCATTTAGATTCTCTTGGGAGCTGTATCTTATATGTACATAGCGCTGCAACTCAGTCAGGCCCTCTACCATAATACAACTAACAAATAATGGCTATGTATTCATTGCTGTTACCACGGGAAGGTATGTATTCTGTCTTGCACTCTGAGTCAGGTGCCTAGGGTGCAGAACTCCCCTCCCACCCCCTTTCAAGCCATTTGCTGGGAATTAAGCAAAAAAGAAACAAAACTGCATCTGATGGCTCAGTCTCCGGTTGGGGAGGTTTGAGTGGGTGGAGTCATGGCAGATTTCATTTCCGCACCACATAGAGGAAATGAAATGCACTCCCAGAATAAGGAGTGAAATCTCTGTGTTCAGCGAGTGCGTATGTGTGTGCGCATGTAGGCAAAGGGGCTCACGACGCACGTTGCCTTTATTCAGAAGTTGCATTGACTCAGCTTAAATGGTTTCAAAAGCCATTTCAGTTAAACTGATGCAAACTCCTGTGCGGCTGTTCTTGTATCAGTTTAAAACTACTCAGAGCGGATTAGTTGGTGCCTGTAAATCTACCAATGCAAGGAACACCAATATGTCTGATTTAAATCAGCCTACAAGCAACCACACGTAACTGTGCACTGATTCAGCAGAATCGGAACACTAGGTCGCACGGTCCCATGATATTTGGTGTCTTAAAGCTCTAGCTGCTGGAGTCAGGTGATTGCATGAGATCCCCGCTTTCATTTAAAAACCCTGAGTTCTTAGGCCTCCCTGTTGCAGAGAAAAGCTGGAAAATGTGACCTCTGAAGTCTGAGGCATCTGAAGGCAAAGAAAGCAAACCCACAATGCATTATTTTTAAAAATATTGCATGATTGTGAAGCTGATCTCAAGTTGTTTTAGTGGCCAGGCTTCCGATTTTTCATTGCTTGGGGTAGGAGATACTGGCGCTCAGCACTTGTCTGCTCACACTGAAACCCAAAGAACTAGATCAGATGTCCTTCACTCCTCTGGCTGTCTCAGGCCCTGCCTGCATGTACAGATTCCCAGCATCCTATTTCCATTTAATTCATGCTGATTTTTTTTACTGATTTCAGTTCAGTCTTAGATGAGGCCTGAGAGAAACCAAGAGAGGAGGGGAGCAAGGCCAGAGAAACGTCAGCCAGGGTCCTAGATACACCCCCATGGTCCCACCCATCCACATGTTTAGGGCGGCAAGAGCTCTCTCTCAGGAACCCAGCACTTGTCTCTGTGCAGCAGGGGACCTCCCCTTTCTCCCTGCCCTAGAAGCTGGGGTTTGTCACAGAGGAGGGAGGGCATGTGGGAGAGGGTCCATAAAGGCCCCCCAACCTGCAGCAGAACCATGAAGGGACTAACCCACCCCAGCAGACACCCTAAATATCTCTCCCCCGGTGCTCACCCTAAATATCTCCCCACCTGGTGCTCACTCTATATATCTCCCTGCCCCGCCTGGGTGCTTACCTCCCTGCCCCTGGTGCTCATTCGAAACATCCCCACTCGCCCTAGACCACAATCCCAATGCTCACCCCAAACACCTCCCTCTAGCACCCGATTAAGGCAGCCTGCACCCCAGCCCCTGCACCACTGCCAAGTCCTGTTGGTCTGCAGTGTCTCTACACAAGAGACAGATTTGTGGGAGTCTGCCCCACTTCCTTCTTGGCAGCCTTGGGCCTCCTGTCTCCCCAGACCCATATTCTCTGCCCCAAGCTGGTGGAATCCATCCCTAAGAGGAGAAGCCATGAGTGACCCCTGCACCGTCAGAGGACCCTGGAGTGGGGCAGGCAGGACATGTGACCCCAGCACAAAAAGCTGCAAAGAGATCCTGCTGGGGGCATGTAGGTGAGGGCCCCAAAACAGCAGTTTCCAGCATTAACCTGTTGGGATAGCTTGGCCAGGACAGTCCTCAGAATAGGCTGAGCTCTGTGTGGACTCAGGTAACGTTGTTGCTGCGGCGCTTACACCGGGTTGCATTTTCAGGAGTCTCTGTGCAGCTGTGAGGGCTACAGACATCCCCTTTCCACAGCAAGTGCTGCGATTCTCATGGGATCACGTGCCTTTGGGAGCTGGGGCCCTGAACACCGGCCTGTCGTGCTTGTGCCTCAAGCGAGTCCTGAGAGCGAGACTTGAGCTAGTTATTGGATGGTGGCAAACAGTTGGTACATGGGCCTAGGCCATCGATTTCTGAGTGACCACAGGAGAACCGTGGCCCCATCTGTTGCCATGTTAGGTATACAATATATTGGATCTGCCACCTTCCAGCCACTGCCTCTGCAAATGGCTGATGCTGCCCCCGCCACTGAATCCCCTGAGTGTGGCAGTCAGCTAAGAGCTGCTGCAGAGTGGATGGGGCTAGAGCCCAGCCCCTCGTTCACGCCATTGCCCACAGCTGCAGCCTGTCCATCCACCACCCTGAGGACTGAGCCGCTCCGGCCCTTGTGACCAGATCGCTGGATGGGCTTCCTGCTCAGAACATCCGCAACCCGTGTAGCGTCACACTCTGATTTCACAAAAGCGAGGCCCACTGTCTTCCTAATTAACCGATACCATCTGATTAAAGCCATGCCATGGCTCTTTTCCTGGGACATCTCACTTCAGAAGCGGCAAGGTAGGAACACCGTGCAACCATGCACTACCCTCTTCTCTCCACTGAGAGAAAGAAAATAGATGCCAGTAAATCAGGGCCGAGTGAGCATTCTCACAAGCCAGTAGTAAACTCCTTGATCTCCCCTCACTGATCTCAGCAGCTGAGTAAGGTTGACCTCATTAACACGCAAATAAGGGAAAACCCAAGGCACTGCAGGAAGTGGTGTCTGCGACTTACAGATGCCTCCTTTTCTTGTTCTCATGAGCAGCTCCCTGGCATGGTGCTAGGGGGACCGGTTTCTTACTGAGGTCCAGGCCCTTTCTCTACTTTAGAGATACCATGGCCCTCAGCTGCTTTTTATGCTCACGTCCTCCCACATTTCAACTCGGGGAAGGAATATTCTGTTCCCCTACAGTTTCCCCACATTCAGCGAGGCACAACTTCCACCCCGCTCCTTATTCCAGGCTGCCCTGCAAGCTTTGCCATGTGGCTGTTCAACATTCCACCCCAGAGGTGGCTGCATTTCTTTGATGGTTGAAGTGATACCAGATCGAATTAGGCCCAAAAGTAGCCACCGCTGACACAGTTTGAAGGGCTCAGCTTGAGACATGGAAGGTCTGATTTTCAGAGAGGCTGCAAATCCATGGCCCTTTTGGGGAGTGGTGGGTGCTCAACGCTATCACATCCAACTGGTCTCACGTTGGAGACCCCCAAGTGGTGACACCCTATAGCACCAGCTGCTTTAAAAACAGTTGGTCTTTGAGATCAGTTGGGGGGTGGGGGGATGTCCCTCTCAGCTTCTTCCCACTGAGGTGTATGAGGTAATTAGACTCCCAATCAGGGGTTGTAATTCACAGGCCAGGACCTGATTTGCAGGCGAGAAGCATTATATCGACGTTAGTGACCTGGGCTTGTTCGCTGGACCTAGGAGGATCTCAGTTCCTGCTATCAAAGACAGCCACAGCATAGCAACCCATTTGGAAACTTCTCAGGCACCATCTTCGCCAACTTGTTTGCCCCCCACTCTTTCCACTGGGAGGCTGGTCCAGAATCAACCTCCTCTGATGCTTAGAAACCTGCTTCTAATTTCCAGCCTCAATTAATTCCAAGCCAGTTTATCCCCATTTGTTCTTGTGCCAACTTGTAGCTTTAATAACTTTTCTCCTTCCCTGGTATTTCCCCCTGTGTATTTATGGACAGCAGTCAGGTCTCCTCTCCCAAATTACTGTGATGGTTCACGTTCACACTGCTTTTCTTCTGTCAGTGGTGCACGTCCTCTTCAGGAGTGCTTCCACGGATTTAAGAGGGGCAGTGTGGGGGCTGAGAGCCGCAGCTCCTCACCAGGAGCTGAGCTGCCGCTGGGCTCCCCACTAAGAGCCTCAGCGCAGCCAGGCTCCAGCAGGGAGAAGGGAGCCAGCAGCCCAAGGGGCCGCCTGATTGGGAACAGAGAGCTGGGAACCTGGGCAATAGCTCAGCTCTGAGTGGGGAGCCAGGAGCACAAGGATAGCCCCCAGACTTCTGGCAGGGAGCAGGTAACCTGGGCAGCAACCTGGCTAGAACCAAGAAGCCGGGACCACAGGGTGCAGCCTGGTTTCAAGTGGGAACAAGAAATGGGGAGCCCAGGGGCAGCTGGGCTCTAGCTGGAATCCCCCACCCACTCAGCTTTCTTACCACTTTCACAGCTCTTGTATGGAGTCGTGAAGTTAACAAGGATGACAGCCAACATAAGCCACCAATGCCGCAACTCCCTGACTACACTGACCTGAGCCCTACGCCCGTCGTGGTGGAGTGTGATAGAGCTTACGTTGGAGGGAGAAAGGCTGTTGCGTGGGTGGTGACTTCGCTAGGTCGACGTGAGCTGCCGTATGTCGGCTTAACGCTCACACCTCAGCATCCTGATATCCTTTTCTGCATTGGGATTTCCTGGGCCATCGGGGAAGCAGACACGCGTGGAGTAGCAGGGCACGTCAGAGTGATAGCACGTGATGGGCTCTGAAGATACCCCTTCCCACATCACAACAGCCCCATGAATGCATGGTGGAGCGCCAAAGCCAACAGGGCAATTCGAGAGGCAGGTTAACGCCGAGAATGGCCAGACATCAAGAGGCCAGAACTCTCTTGCCTCCATCCCAGGCACAGGCTGGAGGAGAGGGTAATGGCCCCAGCACCTAACCCTAAGGACAATAGAGCACCTGGCTGCAAAATGTGGTTCCTGCCCCAATCAGGTGATTTCAGCTCAGGCAGGCTTCCTGGAAAGTGACTAATAGCTCCGGGCTCTGTCCTCAGGGGGACGGGGAAAGCACTGGGAAGCAACTGCTGCCCCCAGCCAGGGCTTCCAGCAGCCAGGAAAACCTTGCAGAATCTGGTATGGAGTCCAGAATGCTGCATTCCCTCTCTCCCACACTGCTGCCCTGCCACTCAGGAGCTCTGTAACATCAGAGCTTTGGTTGCAACCTGATGGCCATATCTGTGAGCCAGTCTGGCAAGTGGGACCAGGAGCCATATTTGGGGTCGGGAAGGAATTTTCCCCCAGGGCTGATTGGCCTGGGATCTGGAGGTTTTTCACCTTCCTCTGTAGCACAGGGCATGGTTCACCTACTGGTGAATTCTCTGTATCTTAAGTCCTTGAATCATGATTTAAGGAGGTAAATAACTCAGTCATAGGTTGGTGGCCTATTGCAGGAGTGGGTGGGTGAGGTCTTGAGGCCTGCATTTTGCAGGAGGTCAGACTAGATGATCGTACTGGTCCCTTCTGACCTTAAAGTCTATGAGTCTTAACCCCTGCCTCCTGCTGCCCACTTGCCAGGGGATGGCTAGAGGCCATAATATGCAAATTTAGGAGCCTAAATCCAGATTTTGGAAGCCCACAATGGCCAATTAACACCCAGAGGCCCCAGCCAGGATCAGGACCAGACACACATAAAAGACAGCCCCAGCCCCAAAGAGCTGGCAGTTTGAACAAAGAGTGAGAGGGGAAACTGAGGTGTAGAGTGGACGTGAGTTAGACAGGTCAGTGGCGCAGCCAGGACTAGATCCCCACCCAGAGTGCCTAAGTCTGGTGCTGTGTCCATTACACCACACTGCCTTTGTGGGGCTAAACTGAAATCCGTGGATGTTAGGGCTATGTCTACACTGGCAGTTTAAGTCGACTTAAGCAGGCTTAAGTCGACTTAATTTACAAGTGTAGATGCACCCTCAGAGTTGCTGGGTGTAACCCATTAGTTGGGGGAGGCAGGAGACTCATAGACTCATAGACTTTAAGATCAGAAGGGACCAGTACGATCATCTAGTCTGACCTCCTGCAAAATGCAGGCCTCAAGACCTCACCCACCCACTCCAGCAATAGGCCACCAACCTATGACTGAGGTATTTACCTCCTTAAATCATGATACCTGCTGACTGTATGTGAGATTCACAGGGAATAGAGGCCAGGAATGGGGCTTTCCACAGCTACCACCGGTTCAGGCAAGTGGTCAGGAATTTTTCAACAAATCAGGTTTTTTCATTAAAAAAAAATGCATATAGATCGAAACCGAAACTGGTCGTGGGCTGGGCTTGGATCCGACCAATCGGGACAAAAGCTTGAGGAAAGCCACCCTGAGGCTGTCAGCAAAGTCTGACATTTTTAAAACATACACAGCCAGTTTTCCACCTCAAAGCGACTTTGGGGTTTGAAATTTAAGCTAATCTGACTGGGAAAAAAGGCTGAAAAAACAGTTGGAATCCGAATGAGACATTTCTGCTGACCCCGCAGGGAAAAATTCACTTTTTTCATTTGTGAGTATTTCCAAGAGTTTGCCTTTTCATCCCAGTTCGAGATGGGGAAATAGTCTGGACTCACAGAAGTATCTGTGGGATGGGAAAACTCGTTCCCACCATCTCTCAGCGGCAGCGCCCCCATCCTCTGGCCTGAGAGCTCCCAGTGTACAAACTAGCTGCTGTAGGCCTCTGGCTTTGACACGCCAAGCCTTAAATGCCTCGTGCCTCAGTTTCCCCATATGTAAAATGGACATCATCCTAATTACCTCCTTTTAAATGGGTCTGAATTCCTCAGGCGGGAGGCACAGGCATCATGATTATAGCAGAGGGTGCTGCTGATCCCAGCATGTAATGCTCTAGCCAGCTCCAAGAAGCCAGGCCCAAGCAATGTGTATCTACCTCTTCCTCCCAGCTGTAAGCCTTGGGTGACTCCAATCCCCTGAACACCTGTGGGTGTCGCTTCCAGGCTGTGGGACTTGGACCTGGGGGAGCCAAACCCCACCAGGATCCCCAGCCTCCAGCATGTTTACTGAGCACCTTCACTGGGGCCCTACTTGCATTTCCTCCGGCAGCGCACGCTGTTGCTCAACATGCAATGATGCAACTACCTCCAAGTCAGCAACAGCAAAACACTTGGCATGATTCATGCCTCCACCCCCTCTTGCGCACCCGGCCTGCCCAGTGACAGGGGCTGGCACCCCGCTGCACACAGCCAGCTTCCTGCGCAGAACGTGCAGGCCTCCTCCTCCCCAGCACTGCCCTGATGTCCCTCTGCCAGTACCGAGTCTGAGAACTGGGCGTGGGGGCACTGCAGTGAAGGTCCTATTACAAGGGATGGGGTCTGGATGGGGCTATGGCTTTGGGCTGGGATTCCCTCAGGACTTTGCCCCTCAGGGCTGCCAGCTCCAACAGGCGGAAGGAGAGCTGTGTGGCCTGTGCCGGGCCCAGATGCCAGCACACGCACGGGCCCCATCGCTGGATCTGAAAGCAGCTGTGACATTGGTTCTGTCTATCTTCTCTTTGGACTCTGAACCAAGGAGGGGGCTCCCTGGGCTCTGGAACCCCAGAGTTATCTCACAGAGCACGTCAGCCTTCCCACAGCAACCAATGAGCCCCGAGCACTGACAGCCAATGGGGAATGTAGGGGGCCACTCCCTGCCCACCCTTGGCCAGTCTGCCAGTCCAGCCAGGCGCACTGGGTAGCACATTTTCTTCCTCAAGCGGCACGTTTTCTCTTTGAGTCAGTCCTGATCTGGCATTTACACATCCCTCAGAATCTCTACTCAGCCTCTGGGATCTGTCTTTGCCATCCTCCCAGGGTGACCCAGCTCAACATCCCTGCAGTGCCATGGAGAGGAGGAAGGAGCCCAGAATCACACTCCGGGATCCAGCACAGGGTTCCTAGCTCAACATCTGAGCTGCTTTGCCAGGAGCCATGTCCCATGGGATGACTGCAGAAGCCTGATTCGGGGACGCAGGTTTCCAGTGGGATAAGAACATTAGACCAGACTGGGTCAGACCAATGGTCCATCTAGCCCAGCATCCTGTCTTCAGACAGGGGCCAATGCAACATGCTTCAGAGGGATTGAACAGAACAGGCAATCATCAAGTGATCCATCCCGCCGCCCATTCTCAGCTTCTGGCAAACAGCAACCAAAGATACTTTAGAGTGTTGTTTTGCATCCCTGCCCATTCTGGATAATAGCAATTGATGGACCTGTCCTCCAGGATCTTAGCTAGTTCTTCCTGGAACCTTGTTATCAACTTGGCCCTTGCAACATCCTGGCAATGAGTTCCACAGGTTGCCTGAGCATTGTGTGACGAAATACTTCCTTTTGTTTGTTTTAAACCTGCTGCCTATAACTTCATTGGGTGACTCCTAGTTCTTGTGTTAGGAGAAGGAGTAAATAACACTTCCTTATTTACTTTCTCCCCATCAGTCATAAGTTTATAGTCCTCTATCATATCCCCCTTAGATGTCTGTTTTCCAGGCTCAAAAATCCTAGTCTTATTAATTTTTCCTCATACAGAAGCTGTTCCATATCCCTAATCATTTGTGTTGTTCCTTTTTGTACCTTTTCCAACTCCAAGATACCTTTTTTTGAGATGGGGCAACCAAATCTGCATGCAGGATTCAAGATGTGGGTGTGCCATGGATTCATAAGGTGACAATATGATATTTTCTGTCTTCTTATCTATCCCTTTCCTAATGATTCCCAAGTTCCAAAGGGGTAGCCGTGTTAGTCTATTGCAGAAAAACAACAGAGTCCTGTGGCACTTTTAAAGACTAACAGATTTATTTATCGCATGAGCTTTCATGGGAGAAAATCCCACTTCGTCAGATGCTTTGAAGAGCTACTGTACACTGAGTGGATGTTTTAAGAGAACTATTTACAGTGACTCCAAGTTCTCTTCCTTGTGTGTCAACAGCTAATTTAAGCCCCATCATTTTGTATGTCTAGTTGGGACTATGTTTTCCAATGTGCATTTCTTTGAGTTTAATCAACAACGAATTTAATCAACAACAAGGAAAAGTTGTTTAAATACTCCCATAATACAAGAACCAGGGGTCACCAAATGAAACTGATAGGTAGCAGGTTCAAAACAAATAAAAGGAAGTTCTTCTTCACACAACGCACAGTCAACTTGTGGAACTCCTTACCTGAGGAGGTTGTGAAGGCTGGGACTATAACAATATTTAAAAGGGAACTGGATAAGTTCATGGTGGCTAAGTCCATAAATGGCTATTAGCCAGAAAGGGGTTAAGAATGGTGTCCCTAGCCTCTGTTTATCAGAGGATGGAGACGGATGGCAGGAGAGTGATCACTTGATCATTGCCTGTTAGGTTCACTCCCTCTGGGGCACCTGGGCACTGGCCACTGTCGGTAGACAGATACTGGGCTAGATGGACCTCTGGTCTGACCCAGTACGGCCTTTCTTATGTTCTTATGTTCTTATGAATTTCATCTGCCACTTCTATTGCCCAGTCACCTGATTTTGTGTGATCCCTTTTAACTCTTTGCAGTTTGCTTTGGACTTAACTCTCCTGAGTAGTTCTGTACCATCTGCAAATTTTGCCACCTCACCATTCACCCCTTTTTCCAGATCATCTATGAGTTTGTTGAACAGCATGGATTCCAGAGCAGACCCCTGTGAACACCACTATTTACCTCTCTCCATTTTGAAAACTGATAATTTATTTCTACCCTTTGTTTATTGTCTTTTAGCCAAAACAAAGATGGAGTCCAGTGGCACTTTTAAAGACTAACACATTTATTTATCGCATGAGCTTTTGTGGGAGAAAATCTTTTAACCAGTTACTGGTCCAGGAGGGGCCCTTCTCTCTTATCCCAGGACAGCTTCCTTTGGTTAGGGACTTGTATCTCATAGACTTTAAGGTCAGAAGGGACCAGTCCGATCATCTAGTCTGACCTCCTGCAAAATGCAGGCCTCAAGACCTCACCCACCCACTCCAGCAATAGGCCACCAACCTATGACTGAGTTATTTACCTCCTTAAATCATGATTTAAGGACTTTAAGATACAGAGAATTCACCGGTAGGTGAACCATGCCCTGTGCTACAGAGGAAGGCAAAAAACCCCCAGAGCCCAGGCCTTTCTGAACATCTACGTACCTATATCCACTGGATCCCCTATGTCCATGTGCTTGTTGAACCCCTCAAAGAATACTAGAGGATTATGGGAATGCTGCAATTCTACCTGCCAAACTAGCTTGTTGTGTGTGCTCAGGCCCAGCCCTACACCCAGCCCAACTGGGCCCTGATCTCTAATCAGGGCAGCTGGGAGCAGCCTTGATTCAAATGCCAAGTGAAAACAGGAGACTGTAATACTGGTTTAAAGCTCTCTGCACCCTGCCTGAAGCCCTGTCTGTCTGCCCAGGCAGCTCATGGGACGCAAAGCCGGATGCTCAGGCACACGCCCAGAGAGGCACAGCGTAGAGGCAAGAGGATGTTCACTGAAAGCCACTGAAGCACCAGCCCATCTGCAGTACCGGCAGCAAGGATAGCTCTGCGCTTGAGCCACTAACCCCCCAGGAATGGGTCAGCATCAGCCAGGGAGGCTCTCCTGGATCATTTCCTCCTGCAGCCCCTTGGGGGACAGGAGTGGAACATCAGCCCCCGGAGGAGCAAACCGCCCTTACCTTCCTGGCCAGAGTGTTGCAGATGCTCCAGCAGGTCACAGCCAAAGACCCGATCCTTAGCAGCTCCTTTCCGTCTCACCTTCTGCCGAGCTTTCATGGCAAGAGACATGGGGATGGTTGGACCAGTCCGGGGGCTCCCGGGCTCTAACACACAAGCCCCAGCTCTTCCCGCTGCCGGGACCACCTGGCCCACATGGGGGCTGGGCGAGCCAGTGAGGAAGTCCTCAGCTCTCAGCCCCTTTGACGGCTGCCATTCACCAAGTGGTTCCTTCAAGGCGGCTCCTTCTCAAATCCACCCCATAGTCGCTTGTATGGCGTGATCCCTTTACTGCCAAGATCTTCGCTGGGGCAGGAGCCGGACGAGAAATCAAATCAGAGAGTGTGTGTGGCCTGGGAACAAATGCCCAAGAGCCCAGCCCCAGGGAGCCCCTGGCTGGCAGCTCAGCAGCGGAAGCAGCACCCAAGAGAGGAAGCTGCCTGAGGCGCAGGCCTGATGTAGAGCTTGTTGCACCGTTGCACACTCCTGTTTGCTGTCAGGGCTGGGGATCGGCCCTCGGCAGGAAGTTAGTTCGGCTGCCTCCAAACCCGACTTCCTGCTCAAAGCATCTTCAGAAACCACAGTGCGCAAAGCAGAGACGGCACTCACACGGGAGCCACACCCCGAGTTCACACATGCTCCAGGGATGCGGAACCGAAGGCGGCACACACACAGATTCACACCCACGGCCACGCTGACGGACTCAAGCCATGGAGACAAACACACGCACATGGCCTCGCACGCGCACAGACCCGCATGCAGATTCAGACATACTGAGCCGTCCCTAGGGTGTGGCAAATCGAGGCGTTTGCCCTGGGCCCCGCACTTTGGGGGGCCCGCGCTTTGCACCAAGACTGGCCAGGAAGTGGACAGTTGTCGCCACTATCCCAGCTTCATGCTGGGACTGGTGGGAGGTGGCGGCTGCAGCCCCCCGCCTGGCTGGGAGCAAGCATCGGGCGGGAGGTGGCGGCTGCAGCCCGCTTCCCTGCTATGTGCTGAGACCCTGTGGGAGACAGGTGGCTGCTGCCAGGCTCCTGGCTTCATGTTGGGACCAGCTGGGGGGTGAGCAGCTGCGGCCTGCCTCCCCACAATGCACTGGGACCCGATGGAGGGCAGGTGGCTGCTGTCAGAGTCCCAGTTTTGCCCTGGGCCCTCGCCCCACTAGGGATGGCCCTGCAAACACATACACACCATGGAATGGAATCTAAACCCATCACAAACACACTCGGAGCCACGCACTGACTCACACGTTCCTGGGAAAGACAGCCACATTTCTCTCCCTCTCTCTCACACACACACAGGTTTTGGCATGAGTGGTTTCTGCTCCCTCCATACCAGGCTTTGATCTGAGACTCCTGCCAACCCTTCATTATCTTGAACCTGGTTACCTTCCACAGCAGAACTGGAGATGGCACAATTCCTGTGTGACCAACAAACGACATCCTTCGATCCAGCAGAGCCCCATAGGAACCAGGGTTCCCGTGGGTCCCCAGCCCAGGGGCCCCGAGGGCGGGCCCTTTGCACTCTGAGCCCACCAGTGGAGGACATGCTGTAGAAGGGCATCACTCAGCCCAGGCAGGGTTAGTTATTAACCCATGGGAGGGGAGTTAGCAGCCACTGCACTAGTGCAAGGCAGGTGGAAATGCACGTTAAAGGGCCAGCAGCCAGCCGCATGGAACACCAACCAGCTGTTGGTCATCGTTGCACTAGCTTTCACATGCATTGACTAAACTACCTCGGTGTGAGGGTGAGGACGGCAGATTTTCTACACACACTGCTCCATGCTGCCAGCCCTGATTTCCAAGGAAGTTGCTGTTCTGCCAAGTGAAGCCAGTCCAGACCCCAGGCTCTCCAATGTTTCCTCAGATCCTTTTATAGATCTCAGGGGCTTGCTCAGTCTGCATCAAGGGTCAGTCCTCCAGCTACAGCCTCTCCTTCAGTCAGCCCCCTAACCCAGGGGTGTTGCTCCAAAGAAAAATGATTCAGGGCATAGGCTTCCAAACCCACCCCCCTCAGGCCTGGCCCCAGGGCTCCCCAAGCCCAGCTGGCACTACCCCAGGCTCCTGGGGACCCCATGCCCACAGCCAGTTCTGGAGTGAGATCTAATCTCCCACCTTCCACTACTGGTCCCCCCTCCCAGCAGCCGTCTCCCCCTTCCCACTTCTCTGTCCCCAGCAGCCCTCCTCGCCAGCTTCCGATCTCACCCCCACATGCCCAGCAGGGGTCACTCACCTAGGGGACCCCACAGCTGCTGGAAGCCCTAGCCAGGGGGCATTTTACATTTCCCATCCTGGCCTGGGCCATGAGCCTTGGTAAGGTGGGAGATTTAAAAAGACGCACAGAAGCTGCACATCAGGTAGATGTTATATGATGCGGGACTGGAATTGGCTCTTCAAACAGCATCGGCTGGGGCTTGGAAGGAAACATTGATCCTGAGACTGACACACTCACACCTATACGAACAAAGACTAACACAGCTACCCCTTCGGAACGTCACACCTATACACAGAGAGATACACACAGTCTACACAGCACATACAGAGGGACACAATGACACACACTCAGACTTTGACACACACCCCTGCATCTACACTGCAGAGTGGCCCTGTCAGCTGCTGACAAGTTGGGTTCACTTGGTCTTGATCATCTGGCTCTGGAGAAATGGCCTGCTCAGGTTTCCAGCACTACACCCCAGGGAGGGAGACTGTGTGTGGACAAAGGCCGAGCTGACAGCACACAAGCTGCCTTTGCAGTGAACAAAATCTCACCTCCCAGACACAATTGCATTAACCAACCCACCTGCACATAAACAATCACACACATTCACGCAAACATAATCCTACATGCAAATGCACTCAGATATGCATGCACATAATCATGCATGGACACACAACCACACACACACACGTAAAAACGCAATCACAAGCGTGTGCCACACATACATGCACACGGCATCACAGGTCTCTCACACGGTCACAATGTAAGGTCTGAGGCCTTGTCTGGCTAATCTGAGGCTTCACTGTTGGGCGAAGGAGCAGTAGCAGCCATGAGCTACGTAGCATGTGGTCACATCATCACATTCCTGAAACTACTTCAAAACAATGCAACATCAGGCTGTTAAGAAGGTGATGCTCTCCTAATGGTACCTCCCACCACCAAACAACAGATCTTCAGATGCTTACAGAAAACTTTGCTTGACAGTCTTCTGTCTGGCAAGATCTCACTTCTCACCAGTTGTGGTTATAAAACCTACACTTCTTATTGTTTTTATCTTTATAGTCCCCACCTGTCTATTGGGTATCTGAATGATTTCTGGCTGGTTCTTTAATTGTTTCTGTTTATTGCATAGCTGAATACCTTATTTAAATCAAATAAGGTGATGGGATATAATTAGTTAAAGGACTATTTCACAGCGCACTAAGATTGGTGTTTTGTAGGACTTTAGTCTAAAATGATCGGTTAAGGTACAGCTAAGCAGGACCCAAGTTTTCACTATATAAACTGGGGTCTAAAAGGAGGTTCTCTTTGGAACCTAACTCCAGGACACAGAGCGGACAGATCTGAACATCCTTCTCACTAGGTGCAGAAGCTGGAGTCTTGACTGGCCACCAGGAGTTTAGTTCGTCTTTAAAAGTGCCACCAGACTCTTTTTTTGCTGAACTAGACTAACACAGCTAACCCTTTGGAACAGAAGTTTGTCTGCCTTATTGGGAGCGGCGAGCATTGTATGCTTAGCGTGTGTATTAATTGGTAATAAAGATGTTACTGCGTAAGGCTCCATCACGGGTAAAAGATCCTGCAAACCCACAGAGAATTACACCTGAGCCTACAGTCTGGGAATGGGTGACGCTGAGCCCTAAGCTGTGACTTGGTAGGTGCCTTTGTCCCGGGGCCCTACATATTGGGAAAGGACGGGGGTGCCTTATCTGAGTTATGCCTTGAGCCCTACAGATTTGGGTGAAGGTGGGGTGCCCTAGGGTGCAGGTGACAAAGCCCTTTCATAGGTACCAAACCTGGTCACTACCTTGGCAGCTGAAAAGCGCTCACACTCCTTTTCTCCTCTCCCCGCCTCCCCAGCTCCAGGCCTGTTTGCTTTGAGGTTCTCTGGGCAAACCCATTCTACTTTGGCTGCTTCAGCCAGGCCAGGAACGCCTGAGGGAACAAGGAAAAGGGACTAATCTGGAAGTCCCAGGGTGCCAAATGGAGAATTTATTTACAAACAGCAGTGCATATAACAAAAAAGGGCACGTGCCTCTTTCTATACATATATATACACAGAGAGCAGGCGTTCTATATACACACACATTCACAGAACATACACAGGCCAGGGATTCCCTCCACTAACTCCAGAGACGCGCCCCCAATGCACCCCCCTAGAATAAAAATGGCAACATAATGAAACCATCCCTGCCCCTCTGAAATTGACCTGGGCTGGTGCCCAGCATAGCTCTCCAGAGAGGGACATTTCTTCCCCCACCAGCTAAACCCACGCTGAGCAAGGTGCTACCCTGCTCTGTGCATCTCTACCCCAGTGGCTTTGGAGCCAGGCATTCAAATTTCAGACTGTGCCTTTGGGATTGTTTTTAAACCTGATTATTTAATTTCCTTTTCCAGCGCAGGCTAGAGGTATGAATCCAGGCTCACGCTTCGGAACGTCCGTGGGTAGCCCCAGAGGGCTGGAGCATGTCACAGCCAGCCACGTGCCCCAAGGCTCGGGTATTGGCCATTGGTAGAAGTGGGATATAGACGTGTCCCAAAGTCACTGGTTTTGGATTGGGGCCTAGAGTAAACCGGGGTCTGCTCCTATCTCACAGGAGGTGAGGATATTGGATGAGACTGACAAGCCCTCTAAGCCAGGGCAGCAAAGCCCTCTCTTTCTACAGTGCGGCAAAGCCACGCTCACACTGCTCCACGTTCCCCCCTCTAAGCTCCTCCAGGGCTTGGCCCCTGTCCCTTCTCCTGCTGGCCAAGGGCATTAGCAGCTTCCGCAAGCCATTTTAACCCTATGATGAGCCAGCAGGACTTTCTTGGAGCCTGAGGCTGGTCTCCTTAGCCTTGGTCTAATTCCCCTCTGGCTGAAGCTAGCAGGGCTTTTACTTTGCAGCCAGGGTAGGCTGATTCTCATTGCTTTAGACTCCCCCACCCCCAAGGTCTTTGCCCTGACAGTGGCCCGCAAGAGGCGACAAACCATAGAAATAACCCATACAGAAAATGTTATAACTATCACCACCAGGGGTCAGCAGCACTCAGCCACAGGCCAGACTTGGCCTCCCGAGTTTTTTGGTCTGACTCCGGGATCCCGCCCGGACTAGCATCCGAATCTGGCCCCGGCACTCCTCCATGGTCTTCATGGGGCCGGGGGTACCACCTCACCTAATGCTGAGCCCAGCCCCTCGTTGGGCCAGATGCGCTCGCCATCTGGGGGGCCCTCCCCAAAATGTCAGACATTGTGGGGGAAAGGACACGGAGTCTGATGCCTAGCCAGGAGAGAGGGACAATGGCCTTGGAGCCACGAGGCGCCCTCCTGTGCAGACGTGCAGAGTCAGTGGTCCATGGGGATGAACTAGGTCTTGGCCCATCACCAGATGGGCAGACACACCCCCCGAGCAGCCCAGGAGAAGTTTGCCACTGACTCCGTGGGGAGTGGAGGGGCCACCTCGGGGGAACCATGGGCCAACATCAGCTGAAGGGTTACCAAGCCGCTGTTCTGTTAAGGAAAGGATACTATTTGGCCATGGAGATCACAGCTTCTATGACTTTCTGGGGCCTCTGGGACTTCTGGGGCAGCTGTTAGCCCAGAGGCCACCACGGAACAGCTGATCGGCAGTCCAGCCCTAGACACAGCAGGGCAGAAGCAGCTACAAATGCAGCTCTGTTTTTCCCTCTCTCCGTGTATTTCAGTAACACTCAGGGGCAGGTCACAGCTTCTGTGAATTTTTGTTTATTGCCTGCAACCTGTCCCTGACTGCTACTAAAAATACCCAGGACAGAATCTTACACACAATAGAAAGGGCTCAACTCCCCCACCCCATTGTGTGTTGGGCTTGCAACAGGCCCCTTCCCCAGTGGGAACGAGGCCATTTCTTGGCAGGAGCAGCCCTCGGGATTGAACCTCAGCTACTCGGCAGGTCCTGGAGGAAAGAGAGACCAAGAGCTACGATGCTTTGTTCACAGGGATGTGGAAACAGGCACTGGGAAAATGCACTGGGCCCAGGATCCAGCTGGAGCCCAGCCCCATTTGGCTTGTATGGGGCCCAGGTGAGAAACCCCAGGGAGGGCCTAGCTGAATAACTTAGTGGGGATCACCCTGACTGTAGCAGCTGATGCTGCTTGGGGGACTTCACCCTTTAGTTCAACTCATGTTAGCTGCTCTGCAGGCCCCTGGTTCAATCCTCACTCAGTTGCAGGAGCTGTGGCTCCAGATGCAGGTGCCCCTTTAACTAGAAAACCAGGGATTTAAAATACTTGTGCATTACACTGAGAGGGGGAAGTCCTCCCCAGATTTAAATAACCAGGGAAAAAACCTTTGGCGACTTGGAACCCCTCCACCCAAAGTATTCAGAGAGCCCCCCCTGCCCCTCCAAACCAGGATCCAGTTGCTCCTCATCACAGGAGTTTTACCTCAGTTTCACTGCCCAGGAAGAGTGCCCCTGGACCCAGATTAGCTCCCGGGACCAGGCCCCACGGCATTGGGGAGCTGCCTGTGGTGCTGGAGACTGAAGAGCCAAGAGGCCCACAGGGTCTGTCAATGTCCAGCAGTCTCCAGTCCTTCCTACCCCCGGTGTTCATTGCAGCCTGGCTGCAGAGGTGTCACATCCCCATCTTGCCAAGACGCCATGGGGCAGAGGCAGGAGCTCCGGTTCTTCTTGCCCAGCAGGAGTTGCTTTCCTCCTTTTCTCCAAATGCCCCTGCTGGGATGTCGCCACGCTCACTTGCCCTTGATGCCCGTCCGCCTGCGGCCATTGGCGGACACCACAGAGCATGGAGACACCCCAGGAAAGGTGCACAAAGCCAGGGGCTCTCCGGGGAACAGCATAGTCCACGTAGGGCAGCTCATCCCAGGACCTGCTGCACTGACAGACTCGCCCAAGGCCCAGTGTCCCCCACACAGCCTGGCTGGGATGTGGCTCCAAGCACTGCCCTGGGCCAGATGCAATGGCTTTGACAGTGCCCCATACAGAAGGTATTGTGAAATGCCTTCCCAACCTCTGACTCCACAGTTGTTACCCCCAGTTGGGATGTGGGCAGCCCCCTGGGCTGTCAGAGTCGCTTCCCGGCTAGTCGTGTCTCTGGGGAATAGGCAGGGCAAGCAGGGACTGCATCGTCCAGTGTGCTGGGGGTCAGAGGGAGCAGCTGGCATAGCAGGAAGCATCCCATGGGGAGAAACCAGGCGGGTGTTGCAGGAAGCAAGGGCCAGCAGGATGGAAGCGCCCCCCCTCCCTCCCCGCCATTGCTCAGGGGCCCTTTTGCCCGACACTGAGCCAGATCCGCCATCCCCAAAAGACCAGAGGCTGGGCAGGCTGTATGTACAAGGGCAGGTGGTCCTGTGGGCTCAGCCCCAGCAGGAGGCTCTGGCGGGCTGCAAGGGGTGTTCGTGTGTCTGGAGCCTGGTGCCAGGCCAGTTTGTGCCCACAGCCCCGGGCTCACACCAAGTGGCCCCGCCCGTTGATGTAGATGCCGTTGGTGGTGGGCTTGGCCCGCAGCGTGCCATTCTCCTGCACAAAGTGTGTCATGGCTGCCTTGATAGTGTTCTCATCGTCCCGCTCCTCCTCTTCCTCCTCTTCCTCCTTCTCCTTCTCCATCTCCTTCTCCTTCTCTTCCATGGCAGGGGCCGGGAGCTGCTCCGTCTGCGTCTCAATCTCCCGCACCGTCGACAGGGTGGAGTAGCTGCGCCCCTCTGCTTCCTCACTCTGAAACAGGGGAGAGAGAAGCTGAGCCATGGGGGAGGGGGTCAGAGCAGGAATCCCCCCTTTCCCTGAACGCCTCCTCTCACCCCCACCCTATGGCTACTAGTGAATCCTTGGGGAGATGCCGGTGCAGCCACTGGGTGGCGCTGTGGCAGGGGATTCAGTGCATGATTTCAAATCCTCTTCTCCCAGGCCAGCAGGGATCTGTGTAATGTCAGCCAGGCAACCTGCTCTCTAGGGCTATGTCTACACTGGGAAATTTAGGTTGACTTAAATAACACACTGGACTCCTAAGTCGACTTAAAGTGGACCTTACTAACTCCACTCAGAGAGTCTATACTAGACTCTCTAAGTCGACTAGTTCGGTTCAGGGAGCGCAATGAGCGGTCCAGGGGAGAAGGGAGCGTGGAACTCCCTTCTGCCCCGGACCACTGACTCCCTTCTGCTCGGGACTTCTCAGGCCCCGGGCACAAGGGAACCCTTCTAGCCGGGACCGCTCGGGTCCCAGGAAGAACTTCCCCGGGACCCGAGTGGTCCCAGCCAGGAGGAAGAGCGGGAGACCTGTGCTCTAGCTGCTCGGCAACTGGAGTGCGGGTCTTGGGGAGAAGAGAGCCGCACACTCCCTCCTAGCTGGGACCCTGCGGTCCCAACCAGGAGGGAGAGCGGGAGACCTCCACTCCAGCTGCTGGCTGCTCAGCAGCTTGAGCGCGGGTCTCCCGCGCTCCCTCTTGGCCGCGACTGCTTGGTCCGGCTAGGAGGGAGCATGGGCCTCCCTTTGGCCGGGACTTGTGCGGTCCTGGCGAGAAGGAAGCCCCGCGGTCCCTTTTTGCCGGGACCTGAGTGGTCCCGGCGAGAAGGAAGCTCCCTTCCCCCGTACCCTAAGTCGACTAAGTCAACTTAGGGCGTCCACACCACTTAAGTTGACTTAAAAAGTCGACTTAAGCTTCAAATCGACTTTATAGGAGGTTTTATAAAGTCAACTTTGAATTTCCTTAAGTCAACTTAAACAGCAGCTTAAGTCACCTTAAGGAAATGCCAGTGTGAACGCAGAGTAAATTAAGTCGACTTAAGCCTGCTTAGGTCGACTTAATTGACTAGTGTAGACGCACCCTAGGGGCTCTGTCCTGATGCCATGTGCCATGCAGAGGTCTGAGGATGCATTCCACTGGGCCCTGAGCAACTTGTTTGTTCCCTGTTTTAGCCTCTGATCTGACCTTCTTTTCACTGTCCTTCACCATGTTAGATGTCCAATCGCCGCCAACTTTCCCTGGGCTGGAAGCGCCAAGGGCTATGTCTACACTTGTTAATTTAGGTGGACTTAGCTAAGTCAACTTAACAAAATCGACTTTAAGTCGACTTAGCATGTCCACACTCAAATTTTAAGTCGACTTAGAGGGGACCCTACAAAATCTACCTAGAGCATCCACACTGGATGCCTAGGTCAACTTATAGGGGCTAGGGGGACCTGGGACAGGTCCACGGTGGCAGGGGGAGAACCCCTTGCCAAGTGCCAGGGGGCTCAGCCTTTGCCCCATTGTACCTTGGTACAATGGGGCAAAGGGGGACAGGGACCCTGGCAGGGCATAGGGGCAGGGTGGGCAGGGCTCTGGCTGGGAAGGCAGTGGGGAAGCCCTGGAGCCCCCTATGTCGACTTAGAGTCGACTTAGGGCTACTCCACATCTACACTGGCTTAAGTTGACTTTCTAAAGTCGACTTAAGCAGCAAGTCGACTTAAAATGAGGTTTTATAAAGTCAACTTAATTTTTCCGTAAGTCGACTTAAGGAAAGTGTAGTGTAGACGCAGAGTCAATTAAGTCTTAAGTCAACTTAATTTGTAAGTGTAGATGCACCCAAGGGGCCCACGGCTGGTGCAGCACCAGCCACAGCTGGAGGGAGGCAGGTTTCCAGGCTGCTCCGCATTAGGCCAATTTATGATCCATGTCTCCCTGGCTGCATGTGGGGCATTGCAAGTGAAGCAACGTGGCACCAGGGCCACCAGCCCTGCAGGCCACGTCCCTGCTAACCGGCTCCCTTAGCCCATCCTCAGCAGCCATGGCCAGGAGGAGCCACAGAAAGGTGCATTGAGAGGCCGGGAGCAGCGCTCTCCAGTAACTGAGGCTAACACAGGCTCCATGGAGTGGGAGGGGCCCCAGCCAGCTCCAGACCCCACAGACACTGTGTGGGACTCCCAGGGGTGCCTCCCCAGGGCCCAAGGCTCTGAGTTCAAAGGGAGTTGGCACCCGACAGAGGCAATGGCAGGTAGGCACTCTGAAAGCGGATCTGCGTAAGAGCCCCCCTAGGGCCATGCCTCACCATGGCGGAGCAGATGCTGGTGCCGCGCAGGCTGTCCCCCCGCAAGCTGCCCTGCTGGCTGTCCCCCCGCAGATGCAGGGTTTCCTCGGTCTGAAAACCAGAGAGAGAGAGGGAGGGTGACAAAGGCCTAGTCCCAGCAGCTTCCCCACACCAGGGCCAGCTGGGACAGGGCAAAAGGGGCCAATCCCGGGTTCAACATGGCCCCTAAAATCACTGGAGACTGGGGCGGCAATATTGGGTGCCGGGGCACAAGGCCGCACCTCGGATCTGGCCCAATGGCTCCCCCATCGTGGGACTGAGTGGTGCTGTGACCCCATGCACCAGGTCCCCAAAAGGGGGAGCCAGGCCCAGGCCAGCAGGACAGGTGAGCCACCACCACAGGGTGAGCTCTGCCCCGATGCCTTCCCGCAGCGTCTTTGCACCTGCAGCCAGAATTCTCCTGATGCTCTTTCGTCTCTGAGGTCTTGGGGGGGGGGGCTCAATTTCAGATTTTTCTCTTGGGCCCCCCAAAGCCCTATAGGGCCCAGGCAGCCACCCCCAGTTGCACCCTATGCGGCTGATCTTCCTCTCCCCATGAGGCCTGCAGCCTCCTCCCTCCCTGTGGGACCTGGGCTCTCCCCCTCAGCGCATGGGTCCCTGATACTCCTCCCTCTCCCATGAACCCTCTACCCCACCACATCCCCACACGCCACTGGTGGGAGTAGTGAGTCCTGTGGAGAACCCCAGCCAGTTCGGCCCATGCCGAGGAGAGTCATTCCAAACTCTGGGAGCCGGGGTTGCTAGATCGGGGGGTCAGAGGGGGCGCCAGCAGGAAAAGGCAACCCTCCAAGTGGCCCTGAGCATCCAGGCCAGCCCAGAACCAGCAGCCATTGGCGGGGGGACCTAGCCCCAACAGTGCCCCTAGCGTCCTGCCGGTCCTAGTACAGGTGGCAGAGGCTCCACCTGCTATCACGGACGCCATCATTACACCCACAGAACACAGCTGCTTCTGCTTTGCCCCAGATGTTCTGGCTCTGGGGTGAGAAGAGAGCCCAGTGCAGGCAAAGAGGGGCTGCTGCTCCCCACGACACTGTTCCCAGGCAGGGGGTACAGCCCAGCAGCGAATGACTCTGAGCCTGCCATTGCCCTCTGGGGACCCCCACCCCCCAGGGCTCTGCATTGAAATCACACCCCACACGCTGCACACACAGTGGGAGGACAGATGCTGGACTGGCAATCAGGCATTTCACTTTGGAAGAGAACCCAGAGGCCTGTGCAAAAATCAGCCCTCGGAAGTTGCAGAGCTGCAAAAATATGCAAATGAGTATATAAATCAGAACAGCCCGGAGGTAGGGGGGTGGATACATCTCCTTCCTCCAGCCCCTGTTTGTCTCTGCTGGAGTATTTCATCCCTATGGTCAGTGGCCAGCTGGACCCCATTCCAGCTCAGGCAGGGATCCGGGCCGTTGGCAGTGAGAGGCACCCGTTAAAGGCACGGCCCTGCTTTGTAGCCAACCACTCCACTTCGTCCCCCATCCTCTGCCAAGCCCTAATCCTCTCTCTTGTCTTTCCACATGTTCCCTGAAGGGGGCGCTGGGTCTTTACTGAGCCAGCTCCCTGCATATGCGATGGGGAGAAAATTCATAACAGTGGGTGGGGAGAAGGGGAGGGGGACAAACGTCTCCCTCTGCCAGCGCCCTCCCAGGGCCCCCTCACCTGGTTCCGCGTGTTGCTGCCGTGGCTGGAGTACAGACGTCGGATGGAATTCTCCCGTGTTAGAGTCAGCTCTTCCTCGCTGCCGGGCAGAGACAGCAGGGCAAGCAGTGAGATCCGTGTCCCCAGGCAACCCTAGGAGCCCCGTGGCCTGGCTGAGCAGTGGGCTCTCAACTAACCCCATGGCCCTCCAGGGCTGCTCCTTGAGACCTGCTCCCCGCCTCCTCTATCCAGCCTGGCAGAGGTTAGCGCAATGATAAGGGAAGCCTGGGGTTCGATTGCCACCAGGAGCAGCCTGAGGCAGGATCCAGATGCCAGAGTTTGGATTTTTGCCCCAGGGGAGAGGCCAGTCAGGAGCAAGGAGGGAGAAGAGTTTGCAGAGCCTGAATCAAGGTCCATCTAAGCAAGGCTCCTAGTATCCCTGTTGTGGAGGAGCTCCAGGGGCGCAGGCCTCACCCAGGTCATAGTCAGTAACCACCATCTACACCTCCAGGCAAGGCAGAAACTTTGTACGTCTTCAGGGGCTGGACCGATAAGGTTAAAGCAGAGAACTGGGAAGTCCCTGGGGTGAAGGGCGTCGTTTTGACCCAAACTGGGCACAGTGGTGGGTAGAAATAACTCCCAGGGGATGTCTGAAGTGGTACCGGAAATACGGGGAGCAGGCAGCAGTAGTTTTAATGTGTTGCCTAGACCTACCCCCAGGGTTAAAACTACAGCTGCTCAGACCAGTCCACACGAGAATTTAGCCAGGTGAAAATTCACCTTTCTTCCTAACAAAGGCAAGGCTTCAGGCTGGGGTGTGAGGGCGGGGACAGGGCTAGGATAGCAGGGGGTGTGGGTTGGAACTGAGGGGTATCAGCAGAGTGAGTGGGAGCTTGGGCTGGGATGGAGGCTGGGTAGGCAGAAGCTTGTCCAGCAGTTGCAGCAGACCCAGCTGTCGCCAGCACCATCCGTCCCACGCTGCCCACGAGGCCTCCCACCTGATTCTTTTCCCTGCTTGCCCAGCCCCGCTGGGGAACCAAGCCCACAGGTCTGAGGCCCCCATCCAGCACATGAGTGTCTGTGCATCATACTGGGGCAGGCTCCCTCCTGCAGTGAGGTCTGCAGGGGCTCAGCTCTTCTCCATGTGAGCCCTATGAATCCTAACAAGGGACCCTACAGAAGCAAGGCAGAGGGGCCAGATGAGGGGGGTTGGGTATCTCTGCTGGGGGTGTATCAAGAAGCCCCCCCACTCCCTCTCTTACTATTTCTTGGAAATGCGCCTGGTTTTCCGTCGGTGATAGAGGGTCATGAGTACAACGACCAGGACCAGCAGGCAGAGCAGGACGGCCGCGATGACGCCCACTGCAACCACCGAGGCCGAGACCACGTCCACCTTCTGCAGCTCGTTCTCTGCCAGAGGCATGGGGAATAGACAGGGACAGGCTGAGACCGCGGCCTGGGGAGCATGGCACATCTGATATCTGAGCATGGGGGGTGGGTGGGCACTGGTAACCTGGACCCCGGGGCTAAAGGGAAATTAGACTAGACAGACAGACAGATGCTTTGGACAGACGGCTGGATGGAGGGAGGGACAAATGGATGGATATCTGATGTTTAGTTATCAACCCCATCTGGTGCTTGCCCCGAAAGCCTGTCTGCTTCTGCAAGGCAATGGATCACTCACCCAGCTGCCTGCAGCACAGCGCCCCCTGGTGTCGCTCAGGGGCTCAGCGCTCCGTGCGCTCCCTGCTGAATTGCCATTGCTGCCCCGTCCAGGGCTCCCTGCACTGGGGCTGCCCAGCCAAGCCCTGACATGCTCAAGCTCTGATGCACTCCTGGATTCTGCCGCCCCTTGGCAGGGAGCAGGGCTGGGCCCTAGAGCAATTGCCGGGCAGCAGGACAGACAGATTCCCCTAGAAGAGCTCAGACTCCGTGGGGGAAGGTGCCTGAACCCAATGGGGCTGGATTTGGCCCTAGATACAGGGCCTAGGGTGAGTCCAGGGCTAGTGCTCTGATTGCACCAGTGACGATGGGCAGGGAAAATCGCAGCCCCCTCACTGGCTGCTAGATCCAGGCTGGACTGACGGTGACACTGGGCAATATGGAGCTGGGGAGCCCTCAGCATGTCTGCATTGTTGGATCCATCAGAGCCAAGCTCCCCTCTACCACAGGAAGCCCTATGAACCCCACCACAAGGGGGTGCTGCCACCCTGCCTGCCCCAGACTCTACCTTTGATGCTGACACTGGCCCGAACCTCCTTGGCCGCAAACCTGTTGGCGACCTGGCAGACATAGACGCCTGTGTCGTCAGAGGTGAGGGGTCTCTGGAAGAGGAGGGTGGCCCCCTTGACCTTCACTCCTTTGGGCATAGGGCCACTGAGCCTGGGGAGCAAAGGGGCATGGTCAGTCAAGAGCTAAGAGAGGGCTAGAGGTTGAACAGGGAAGGGCCAGCTCCCATCACTGCCCTGGAGCAGGGGCCTGGGCTTGGAGGGGGGTCCCAGCTAGATGGGAGAGCATGCTTAGGTGGGCCCTATGGGACAGGTTGGGAACCCCAGCATTAGAGAGAGACATGGAAACAGACAGATGCACAGACACAGTAAGACACATGGACAGACACAAGAGAATCACACAGGGAACTTCTTGTGACCGCCCCCCCCCCCCCCCATTCCTCTCCTTCATGGCTCACCCTGCAGCCCCATGTCCTCTGGTTGCCTCCCAGGCCGGCGTGCCTGGACGGGTAGCTGGAGCTGCGCTGGGGTGGGTGGGGTGAGCTGTGACACCCTGAACAATAGGTGCTGAAATCAAAGGGCGCCCTGCCTTTTCCCACGGTTCCCGTGCAGCTGATCCGTCGGCAGAGCCCAGTGCCGGGGCCTGCCCAGACACGGCCCGAAACGCCACGCTGCAATTTGCGTCATTGCTCTGGAGTGGAGTCGGCGTGACGTGGGCCACCGGACTCAAAACACGGTCACACATGCATGTGAACAGTGGGGTACATGGATACACCGGCACACAGTACAAACATACACACACACGCCGCCACATAGACACCCAAGCACAAACTCATCGCTCCAAACACATATGCACAATATATATTCTCAATGTACACACAGGAACCCACCCTCAAATTTGCACACACACAAGGCACAGACATACCGACACACACAGGCACAAATAGAAAACAAACACACACGTTTGTATACAACATCACATCCACAGACTTAGGTGAATCCGCACACTAAGACACACGTGGGATCCCACCAAAACAGGACCCTTCTCTTGTTCCTCTACAGCACTTGCGGGGTCTGCTAACCCTTTGCAGGGGGAACCACATGCCCTTTGGCCCCTTTTCAGGCCTGCCTGAAGTAGGGGACTCAGGACCCACAAGGCAGGTTCCAAAGATTCAAATCACACAGCCCCATGGAACTCGGCCCCTCCCACGCTTGGGAAGTCTCATGAAGATGGAGGAGATGCCCAGAGAGCCATGGCAGTTTCTGGAATGGGAAAGGAAAAGGGAAGGGGTGTATCCCCAAAGCCCATAATGTTTCAGGCCTGGGTTTCGGAGGGTAGGGGCAGCACAGGGAGAGAGATCCAGCCATTCAGTATGTAGCACACTCAGTGCAGTAAAACCAAAGGCTGACACAGGCCAGCGTCCCACGGGGCCAGGCACTGAGGTCCTTATTGCCAGTCTCTAGGCATCCCTGTCACAGGCCCTCTCCTAGCAGGCCGTTCCCAGATCTCCTTCCAGGTCAGAGCTAGCCCAGCACTCCCCTCTGCTGCCCCTTTGCCTCTCCTCCCTGTGGGTGCATTTGGCCCCTGTGACCTACGGCATGTCCCAGCCGGTCCCTGGAGCCCCAAGGGCTCCCAAGACAAGAGATGGCTGGGTGATGACTCAGTGTTTACAGAGGACAGAGCTTCCCTTTGAATGGCTCCGTGGGAGCTTTGCGGTCCAGCCTCCTGGATTCCCAGTCCATGGGATCACGAGCTGGGAATGCAGCCGCTCACGGGGAACCTGGCTAATGGGCACCCAGCCTCAGCTGGTGGGGGAGAGGGTGGGCAGGAAGACGACAGAGGCGAAATTGATTTTGTGGGCTGGAGTGAGAGGGCACTGCTCAGGAGAAGGTCGCAGCCTTGTCTGGGTGAAATCACAGCTGACTCAGCCAAACCTCAAAGAGCTCAGCTGGGACCGACCAGCTGAAATGCACAATTTGTCACCAACTCGCTGGCTTAAAGGAATGAAGAACTCGTTCCCTGAAGACAAGCCTATGGCTCAGCCAGGGAGGGGGGCCACCAAGGGGCACTTTGGTCCGGAATGCGGCCTTCGCTGGAGTTTTGACCCCGTGGGGGCCAGTTGTCAGGGGGCTTTGAACCCGGGACCTTCGGAACTAACAACACCAGCAACTGCTTCCAGAATTGCAGGAGTAACGCAGCTAACTGGTAGCGGTAGAAGGCTCTGTATGGGTCACACCAGCTCCTTCTGATTCCTCATGCCCATATCCTGGCTGGGGGTGGACAACCCCCCATGGAATCTGCAGCCATGGCAGTCTCCCTTCTGATACCCCCCCAGCCTGGTCAAACCTTGGGGTGCTTCTCAGACTTGAGTCCCCCAGCGCTGCCCCCCTCACCTTCTCCTCTGCCCCGGACCCGCATTGGGAGGGGGAGCCCCACCAGTACATGGGGTCTAACACTTACCGGGTCCAGTTGTAGGTGGGCGGTGGGTTGCCCTCACCTAGGCACTTCAGAGAGGCGCCCTCCTTGCCCACATGCCAGTCCTCCTCCTCCTCGTGCCCTCGCACCGAAGCATCTGAGAGATCTGGGCAGGGGAAGGTAACAACCGTGAGGTGGGGGAGAGAGGAACACCCGGATGCTAGGCATCTGGGCCCTTCTTTCACCACCCCAGTCTGCGCCCTTCCCATCAGTGACCCCCCCACCCACCTCAGTCTGTTCAAATATGCCCTCACCCCACCCCAAGTCCCCCAAACAACCCTCTGGGTCTCCATGTGATCTGGACATCCCATTCAGCCATCTCCCGCAGGGGTCATATGCCCTCCTGTCCCAATGGCAGCTCTCCCAGGGGGGTCTACGATTTTCCTCCCCTATGGAAGTTCCCCTTGGGGGTCTCTGATCCTCCCTCTGTCCCATGGCAACCCCAGGAGCTCTCTGGCCCCCATGGCAGCTTCCCAAGGGGATCTCTGCTCCCCAGGGCAATTGCCAGGGGATTTCTGCTGCCCTATGCCAGCCCTACTACTCCCCATGGCAGGCCCCCAGGACACCTCTGCCCCCTGGAAGCTTTACTAGGCATCTCTGCCCTTCCCCACGGCAAGCCCCCTGGGGCTTTCTGCCCCCATGCGGCCTGCCTGGGTGGGACGTACAGGCAACACTCAACACGTGGGTGATTCGCTTCTCGTGCTGCAGCCCCGGGTGGCTGACAACACAGGTGAGGGTCTTGCCGTTCATGCTGCGCCCGGGCACCAGGAAGAATTCACTAGTGACAGAGGCTGAACGGGGGTGCGAGGAGTGGCGGGTACTGTTGGTGCCATGCACTTCAGTCTCCCAGGTCACTGTGGGAACGGGGTTGCCCTCGGCCGTGCAGGAGGCAGCCAGGGTCCTCCCCTGCCCTTCCTCCAGTGGGGGGGCCGGGGTTCAGGGTTGGCAGAGGAGGCACTGTGGGGAGAATGCAGAGCTGTGATGGGGCTGAAAGGCCTCAGGCAGCCCAGCTACTTCGTGCCTCATGGGTCTCCATGCAGCCTGGCCAGTGCCCCCCCCATTAGCCCCACTCAGCTCAGCTACTGCACCCCGCCCCTCACGGAGCCCCACACAACCCGGTTACTGCCCCTCTGTGATGGGCTCCCGGGTAGGCCCGACTCCTGTCCCGGGGTACCCTGCACAAGCAAATTCCTGCCTCATGGGGGGACCACTCCAGCCTGGCTCCTGCCTTCCAGGGGGCCCAGAACAGACTCAGCTCCACCCCAAAGGGCCCCACACAGACAGACAGCCCCCCCTGCCCTTCCAGGGCCATCACCCTTCTGCTATCACCCCACCCCTGCATTCCCCCTTCCTTTGTTGTATCACCCCACCCTTTGGGGGTCCCTCTTGCCCAACACAGGCCTGTCCCGGAGTCCAAGAGCTCATATCCCTGTTGGCTGGGGCTCAGGGCTGTTCCCCTCCCAATGGCAGCGACACCCCCACATGCATCCCCTCTGATCTCTGCAGTGGCTTGGGGGCAGAAGCCAGCTGTGGGGCAGAGCCAGGCAGCCCCGGCGCTCAGCCCCTCACCTAACACGCTGAGTGTCATGCTGCCTTCAAAGCTGCCCAAAGGGAAGGTGATGAGGCGGCATTCGTAAACGCCCTCGTCGGCCTGCACAGCGTTCTTCAGCACGATGGCACCATCCTCCAACCCGGTCCACATAGGGCTCCTGGACATGTTCCCCGTACTCCAAGTTCAGCACCGCGATCTCCACATTCTGCCCACTGGCTCCCTGCTTCAGCCACGTCACCTGCACCACCTTCTCGCCCTCCTGGGCCCGGTAACGGCACGGCAGCACCACATCCTTGCCCAGCACGGCGGTGACACTGCTCTCCATCTCCAGTACCCCTGCCAGAGACCCTGGGGGCACAGGAAGGGGAAAAATTAACCCATGGCCCCCAGGGAGAGAAGACCTCCCCCAGCCACACAGAGCAGAGCAGGCCAGGCCTGTGCCAGGATCCATGAAGTCCTCTGTTCGCCCCCCAAAGAGGCACAAAACCCCCTGACTGGAGGAACCCCACACTTAGTAGGTAAGTTCCCATAATGCTCTGGATTACATCTGACCTGAGACGTTACCCCCAGAGCAAAGCACCCTTGATAGATGGACCATCCAAAGGTGCAGTCATCTGACCTGGTCCAGAGTGGGGGTCTGGGCTCGGTCCGAACTATTCCAAACTGGGGTGGCTCCACAGAACAGGTTCCCAATCCCCTGTGGGATCAGCCAGGCCCCGAAGGGTGCAGATCTTGTAGGACAGCAGCAGTACGGTTACATGGACAGGGCTGTGAGTAGCTGGCTCCTGGCAGGAGTGGCCTGTCCTTGGTTCCCCTTTCTGGCCAAAGAGACTGTGGGAAACCTCCTGGGACATCCTCCCTTTACTGGGAGCAATGCTCCCTCAGCCAGGCACAGGCGGGGCAGATAGCGCAGCCGAGTAGGAGCCTGGCCCCTGGGGTCTATTTTGGGAGCTGCTACTGCCTGGCTTCGGAACGTTAGGCAAGTCACTTCACCCCTCTGTGCCTCAGTTTCCCCATCTATAAAATGTGGATGACTTGGCCTTGCCTCCCAGCTCCCTTGCCAGGGCTGAAATCCTGCTCCGAGCCCCTCGGAGGACAGGCAGGAGAGAAAGGGAGAGAACTGTCCGTCTGTAATGCCTTCTGTCCATCGGGGTGGCTCTCTGAGACCACAATCATCCTCCTGACCCCCCATGCCTGTGCTGTGCCTACAAGGGACTTCTTGCCCTTCAGCCCCCAAGTACCACTAGCCCCTCTGCATATCCCACTGAATGGCCGATTTGCAGTAGCCAGCATCCTCGCTGTTCCCGGGTGCTGAGCTAAATCAGTGCCCTGGCATTTGTGCCAGCTCCGTGGTAGGTACTGTGCCCCGGGACCCAACTCCCCCCCCTCCCCGTCTCCTTCCCACTCCAGGCATCACACCAGCACCCAGCATCGCAACAGAATGGAAAGGCAGAAGGTGGGTCCCTGAGAGCACGAGGGTCCAAGTGTGGATGGGGAGCATTTCTCGTGGGCCTGGAGTGTTCACTTCTTCACTGCTGCACACAGGGACGGGTCAGAGCAGCGGTTCACCCAGCCGAGCATCCACGAAAGGCCACAAGGGGGCAGCGCTGTGAGTGTTTCACTTGGCCTCCTGCCTCACCTGGGTCCAAAAACAAGCCGGGGCATGGGGGGAGTTTCTACCATTTTCTGAAGCACCGGCTGGAGGCAGAACAGTCGGCTCCATGTGTCAGCAGGCCATCTGATCAGACAAAAGCTGCGCTCTGATAACATGTCCTCGGCCACACGGTGACCCAGTGAGGAACACTCCTGGGGCCTTCCTCCCAGGGATGAAGACAGAACCCAGTCCAGACTCCCAGTCCTGGTGCACTAAACATACCAGAGCCTTCCTGCCATATCAGAACAGACCACTCCTGCCTCCTTGAGCTCCTCCCTAGGGCTGTTGTCTCTTCCACTTTGATTGCCAACTCTTGGGGCAGTGTTTTGTGTTTGTACAGCACCTAGCACAGCATGGTCCTGGTTTGTGACACAGATTCCTAGGTGCAATACTGCAATACACCTAATAAATAATGTACAGCACCTGGCACAATGGGTTTGGGTCATCGGCTGGGACTGCAGTAATGCAAACAATACATAAATAATAAAGGACAGCAAACAATCCAAAATGTGCACCACCAGCCCAGGGGCGCAGGGGTGACTCATTCCTTCCTGTCCCACAGCCGGGGATCAGCCCTCCCCTGAAGCATGAGGATGAAAAGCTCATGTGACTGTGTGGCCTTGCTGACGAGTTTGATCTAATCAGCTCCCGCAAGGAAGGTGCTGGCTGCGTTTTTGCAGGTCAGGCGTGCTTGGCTCACACCTGGCCTCTCTCCAGACGGGAGCCACTGATGGAGGAATGCGGCTCCCTCTGGGGAAGCGGACGGGCCAGTGAGTCCAGATAAACCTGCCTGCTTGCATGCCGGGGCCTGTAGCAGCTTGTATGGATTCCACTCCCTTCTTTTCCCCACAGCCTCCCCTGCATCCCCACTCACAGAGCAGAGGTAAGGCAGGAGGAGCCCTGCCCCACTGGAAGGGGCTCAGGGCAACCCCCACTTTCTGGGTGGCTTCCCTGGGAATCTCAGAATGCAGCTCGGTGCGTTTCCCACCCAACCTTTCCTGGGTTGCCAGCACTGCTGGTATCTCTTGGGCTCCATGGCCACTGGCTCCAGAGGCTGTTTACAAAGCCCAAGGAGTCAAGGGCCAGATCCCATAGCTGGATCAGGCATGCATCACTTCTGGCCACTAGCCCAGGGACACTGGATCAGAGCCCAGCACCCCCGCTCCTGCTCACAGCCACTGGGCCCTGAAAGCAGAAGCAGCTTTTGGGATATGTGAAGCAGGCACACACCTAGGGCCCCAAGCAGTAGGGGGCCCCATCGCCTGCTTCACTTACCCCAAAAGCCACATCTGCCTCAGTCGGAACTGGCAGCAGGAAAAGGAGCTGGCCCTGGGGCCAGTGGCGGGGAAGCTGGGGCCATGGGAGAGCAGGACCGGGGGGGGGGGGGAGTGGTGGGGAGCTGAGGCCATGAAGGGGGGAGCCAGGGCCACAGGGGGGAATAGAGGTGGGGAGCTGGGAGCTGGGGCCACAAAGAGGGATCATGGGGGCCCCACAGTGGGCCTTTGCCTAGGGCCCCTGATTGCCTAAAGCCATATCTGCCTGAAAGTGACTATGGGAGATGTATCCAGGCCCCTAGGATGGGGAAGGTAGAAGTTGCTCTGTTACATTTAGAATCCATTGAAAACAACTGGCCGTAGAGTCTCCTACTGGGAAGCAGGGGCCAAGTCCTCAGCTTGCGTAAATCCAGCATCCCTAGAATGATGCTCAATGACACTGGTCGGAGTCTGGCCCCTGGCGTTGGGATTTACCCACCAAAGTGCAGGGACTCTACATAGACTGCTTGCAAACAGGCAACTCCTAGAACAGGGATCGGCAACTCAAAAGATAAGAACGGTTTTTAAAAATTCCTTCAATAACCAAGTGTTTTGAAAGTTGCAATAGGTGTAGCCTCCTGGTGGAGAGTGCGGGGACCTGGGCCAGGGCGTCTGCTCCAACGTCCCATGGTGGTGGTGGGGGGGGAGCCTGGAGTGGGTCACTAACAGGGTCCCCCAGTGGCAGAGAAGGCCCGGAGCCAGAAGCGAGCCACCCACATGCTCCTCGGGTCGTGGAGGGCGGTCCAGAGCCTGGTGTGGGCCACCTGCGGGGCCCCAAGTGGTATGGGGGGCCTGGAGCTGCAAGGGGGCAGCCAAAGAGCCACATGTGGTTCCGGAGCCACAGGTTACAGACCCCTGTAGAACAAGCTGTTTTGCCTGCATCGGTTCTAGATTTGCCTATTTGAATACCAGGGGTTCTAGCTGCAGAATATCACTCAAGGCTTTACGGTTCCAGGCTCCATTTGGCTTTGGAAAAACCTGCCCTCTTAGCTGCTGCTGATTTAATTATTATTACTGTTATTATTAATTATGATTATATCTTCATAATGCTCACTTCCTCCTGAATTGTAAATTGGTGGATATTTAAATCTCCTTCAAAATCTGTTTAAAGCCAGTGAAAAAGTGGCTTCAGGAGCCTGACGCCACACAGATTATTTCTTTACAAAAGGACAGATGTGGTGAAATCCCAAAGGCCCACAGTCTCTCCCATCGCAACTCTGACAAAACATGGTCACAGGAATGAGCCGCTCCCCTCCTCGCTAAATTCTCCGCTAGCAGCTGGTGGAATTCTCAGGATATAATTGCTATGCGATGGGATGGAGCGATCCCTTCTCTCTATGTTCTCTGTCTGGACATGGTCACAGGAATCAGAGATTTTGAAGCTAACAGAAGGTTAGATCTAAGCCGACCTCCTGTATCACACAGGCCAGTACATTCCAGTTCCCTCTCTACTGGGCCCAATAACTTGTGTTTGGGTAAAAATGAGCTTCCAGAAAGGTGTCTGATCTGCATCAGAAGATATCACAAGATAGAAAATCCACCGCTTCTCTGGTCAATCACCCTCGCTCTCAGAAATGTGCCTTGTTTTCTAATTGGAGTTTGCCCCCTTTTAATTTCAAGCCACTCATTCTTGTTCTGCCTTTCTCCACTAATGAGTCTTTTAATATCCAAAGGGATAACTGTGTTAGTTTAGTTCAGCAAAATAAACAAGGAGCCCTGTCTTTAAAAGTGCCACAGAACTCCTTGTTTGCTTTAACCTCCAGGATTTTCTCCCAGGCTCTTACACCAGGATCAGGTCACAGGGAGTGCAAATCACATATACAGTTTGTGCTGTATTAATTAGAGACATCAATCATCCAATCAGCTAAGAGCAATGAAGTTGCGTGACTTAAGGGAACTAGCTGACAGTCCGAATTGCAGCGCTAGCATCCAGGATGTAAAAAGGATCGCCCTCCAATACACCAAGGGACATTCGCTTTCAGGAACAATGTGAGTGCTGGTGCTAAAAATGCGCAGGGGCGAAGACTCACACTGCCACGGCACGAATGAACGGGGAATGGGGAAGGGTCACATAGACAGCTGGATCAAAGAACTCTTTAGTGTTTGCTGCTCTTTTGTCTGGCTTGGGCCAGGGCCCGAGAATCCTGCATGGAAGGGAGGTCAGCCCCAGGCTGCTAGGAAAGCATGTGATGCTGAGGAGCTACGTCCCTTTTTCTCTCCCTCGTTTCCCCCAGCTACAAAGCAATAAGGCAAGTGACATGCCCGGCCAGAGTGCATAAGATTCTTACACAATCCCCATCTCTGATCCAGAGCAACCTTTGTTGCTTTAGGCTTGGATTCCTACACTCCAAATCCTGACCCACAGCCCTCTCTGCCCCCCAGTCCCAGATTCCCCCCACCTCAGCTTCCCTGATCCCAAACCACAGCATCCAACCGGAGCTCCCCTCCCACACAAGCAGCATTGCTGAGGAATCCATCCATGCACTTGAATAGCTCTTTGCACTGTCCTATCTGAGCACTTTGCTATCATTAGATCTTAGCCACACAACGCCCCCTGGAGGCAGGAAAGTCCTACCTCCACTTTCCAGGGGGTGAAAAGGTATATTAAGTGATTTGCATGGGGTTGCACAGGGGCCTGCAACAGAGTCAAACATCAGACCCAGGTCTCTCGTGATCTCATGCCCGGCCCCATGCACCAGAGCATCCTTCCAGCTGCGATGAGGATTTGCGAGAAAAGAGAAAAACAGCCCAGTGCATGCAGATCCCAGAGGACGCTCCAATGAAGTGAAGCCGGGATTGCTAACGGACGTGGATTTGCATGACCGGCGTGGGGGCAGGGCTCAGGGGAGGCCACTGGGGCTGCGTTCCTAGGGCTGTGCAGAAATCAGGAAGATTGTGCATGCTTGCCTGCAGTTTCAGTCTGGGCTGTGGGCCTGGGTATTTCCGAAGACTACTGGCTGTGATCAAGCTGCACTGGGGGAGAATGTGACAGACAGATAGGGATTTTCCCTCTGATAGGGCTCCCCTTTCCCAGAAATCACCTCACAGATTCACAGGCTCCCTGTGATCTAACAGTTTGGAGTGACACTGAAAATCTCCAAGTTGGAGGCTTTGGAACTGTGGTGATCAATATTCTTCACAGTCTTGGAGCTTCCCATGGGAGACCTCACGCTTTCCTGGGGCTGGGGCAGCTTCTATGGTGAAATCTAGACCCTCAATGACAAAATTCCCATTGACTCTGACAGGGACAGCGTTTGTCCGTAACTGTGCCTTATGGAGATGCCCTCTGGAGCTACTTGTCCCTGAAATCACTCCTGGGCAGCAGGAGATCAAAGCACCCTTCTATTACACACAGACCCCCTCCAAGAGCCTTGTGTGGCACCTAGGGTCTCGTGCTGGTGTGCTGCAACGTGGGGGGGTGCCACACGATGATCGGCAGGCTCATCTGCCATTTGCGGCCCCCTGGCAGGCACCAGAGAGTTGCAGATCCTGAGGGGCTACGTGTTACTAGAGATCATCCACTTGTGTATCCAGGGGCAGCCAGGTAGCTACAGAACTCACCAGCAGATCCCCAGCTCCTTTGCGAACTCCGGCGGGAGATGAAGAGGAAAATGTCCTGCGTTCGCAGTGCCCAGCCTGGTGCCCCCTGCTCAGCTGTGACTGGTGCCCAGAATATAAGATGGAGGCAGGAATGTGTTGCCCATATCCTCCTTGCCTTACTGCTCCCCTGCCTCCCTACCAGTCTGAACTCTTGCCAAGGGACCAACTCAGCTGGGCAAAGGTTCCCATCGTTGCTGGGCCCATGGACAACTCCTGCGGCAGTGGGTATGTCCATCCCCAGGGGAAGATGGGATGGAAGCATGGATGACAGCTGGAGCATAGACACAGCAGGCTGGCACCCCAGCATATTGGCGGGCTCCTCCGAGGGCAGCTAACCCATGCCGGCGCCTAGGCCACCATAGCACCCAGCTAAAGTAAAACGACACCTATCTGCGCTACAATCCCACCTGCGCATGCACTGTCGACGCTCCTTGTCTGTGTGCGTCTGTTCATCCCACGAGTCAGCCGTATCACCCTAGCCGAGTGTACGCAGGAGTGAGGGCACATCTGTCTCTGCCCCCTATGAACTCTGCGCCTGAATACACACGCAGGGTTGGACTCAGGACATCTAGGCTGTCCTGCTGCCGCACCACCATAGCTACACGGCTATTTCCAGTGTGCTGGCTTGAAGAAAGCTTGTACCAGGATGTCTACATGAGCTGGGAATCTCACCTCCAGCCACAGACCAGACAGACCCCGTGTATCACGTTTCTGTTTACATCCATGTCTGTGTGTGTTGGTGTCCATGTCCACGGATAAGTGTGTGTGTCCGTCCAGCACCACATCTCTGTGTGTGAGGCTATGTACACACAATCACTTTATTGCGTGATAAGGCTCCTTATCGCGCAATAAAGCTGACTGTGTACATACGATCATTTTTCTTCTTGCGCGGCAACACCATCTTGCCGTGCAACAGTAAAACCACTCAACACAGCTGTTCCGCAGTAATGCTCATGTGTATGCTTTCTCCGAGATAGACAGTCTCCGGAAATGTCCCAGAGTGCCAATCGAGGGCACCCTGGGACATTGGAGCTGTCAAATATGTCAATTTCACTGCTCTGGCTGAGCAGTGAAATTGACTATTATGGGAGCTGCCAGGTTTGGCGGCTCCCTGGACTGAGCTAGTGGGCTGACCCAAACCGGCTGTTCGGGCCAGCCTCCTAGCTCAGTCTAGGGGTTCAGATGGTGGCAGGAGCTGCGGTGCTTAAGCACCGGAGCCTCTGCCGCCACCCGAAGCCCAGGGGCTGAGCTGGGGGGCTGGCTCAAACCCTCGCCGGTTCGGGCCAGCCCCCAGATCAGCCTCGGGGCTTCGGGTGACAGCGGGGGCTGGCAACGCAGCCCCCGCCGCCACCCGAAGCCATGCAGCTGGACTAGAGGACTGGCCTGAACTGGCGAGGGCAGCCAGTTCGGACCAGCCCCTTAGCTCAGCCCCGGGGCTTCGGGTGACAGTGGGGGCTGGCAACGCAGCCCCCGCCGCCACTGGAAGCCCTGCAGCTGGACTAGGGGGCTGGCTGTGGGCAGTGCATGGTGGGACAGGTGCCCACCATGCACTGCTCTTCTATCGCAAAGGAGCATTTACACGGTGAACGCTCCTTTGCAATAGAAGCAGCACGTATGTACATACAAAAGCGCTATATTTATAGCGCTTTCCTTGTCCCGCAATAACTTATTGCGGGACAAGTTTATCGTGTGTACATAGCCTGAGTGTGCACATATCTCTGGGTGTCTCTTTGTTCTTGTGTGTGTGTGCCCATCTCCGTGGCTGCACACATGCACACTCCATATCTGTTTGTGTGTATGTCTCTTTGTGTCTCGATGTCCTGTCCTGGTCTCTGTCTGTGTCTCTGACCCATCAGCACGGGGGAGAGAGACAAACAGCAGAGAGGAAAGACTGAGGCTGCAGGGAGGGGTCAGGAGAAGCTGTCACCCACATACCCCAGCACAAGACAGGGCAAGGAGAGTGGCGGCTTTTGCAGTGTTTCTGCTGCTCTGTCTATCTCCACATCAGAGAAGGAAGGTGCTGAGAAAACATGATCTCAGGACACCCAGCTCCTCCGGGCCACATGCCCCGACACCTCACAGGCCAAGCCCTGCATGTATTCGCGGGGGGGGAATGTCACCCAGCCCAGCTCTTCTCTATTTCCCAACCCAATAACATGCTGCAAATCCTCAAATCATAAGTGGAAAACCCTCACATCCTGCCTGGTTCCCCATCCTCCTCTGGCCTCAGCCCATATAATGACTCTCTGCCCCATACAGCCCCGCGTATGCCGCGTGGATTCCCAGCCCTGCTAGCCTGTCCCCAGTTTACGCAGGCAGAGCAAAGGACGATGCCCAGAGAGTTGAGGGCAGAGTCATAATAGAACCCAGGCGTCCTGCCTCCTCCACTCTCTCCAGCACAATCCAATGTCAGCACCCCCAACAACCAACGCTCGGAGCCACACAGCAGATGCCCCCGGGACACTGTCACCAGCCCGTGTTTGCTCAGCCTTCAGGAAAGAAAACAGCCTCCACGCTCTGTGCCATGGGGACAGATGCCCTCCACTGCACCACCATGAGCCCCCACCAGGAATCACAGACACTCACTGGACCCAGGACATTTTACACTGTTCTCATTAGGGTCTGGATAGCGCTTGGCGCAATGGGGCCTTGATCTCAGTTGGGGTGCCCGGTGCAGAGGGCCTAGGCCCTACTGTGAGACCAATAATAAACACAATTTCCTACTAATCCCGCACGTACATCTAGCCGTTTTCAGGGTAGATCTCACAGTGCTGCACAAGACAGGCAAGGGGCTAGGTTACAGACCGGGAAAGGGAGGATGTGACTCAGCCACAGTCACCCAGTAGGCCCAGTGGCAAAACTGAGAATAGAAACCTGGTTTCCTGGGTCACAAGTTGAGTGCTCTACCCACTAGACTACGCTGTTTCCCTGAGCACATTGGAGACATTTTTGCAGGGCACCATCGGCTCCGCTGTCATTGGAGGAGTGGTAATTAACAAGCACCTTTCTTTGCCCCTCCCTGGCAGCTCCCCACGCCCTCTTGACACATCATCATTCATCAGCCTCAGGCTGTTCTGCCCACTTCACAGCTGGCATTTAGATGCCACCAGCTCCACATCTGGTTGGTTGGGAAAAGCCTGGGCTGCCGTAGGATAGTGCAGACGGAGGGGAATGGGGAGTTGCTCGGTTGCTACCTTGCCCGGCCCCCTGCGGCCCAGAGCAGCAATGGGGAACCCAGGTGCTCCTCACACTGACCCTACAACCTGGCTGCTCCTGAAGGCAGCGCCCCACTTGACGCATTGTGGACCCAGACCCACAGCTGCAGTCTCTGGGATGCGGGGACTCAGCAAATGATTTGGGGGTCACGGTGGATAATCGGCCAAATACAAGCTCAGTGCAATACTGAGGCCAAAGGGCTAATGCGGCCCTGTGATGCAGAAAGAGGGGAGCAGAGAGTTTATTTTACTTCTTTATCTGGCTGTAGGGTTCTCAAGAAAGACAATCTATGATATATAGGGAATAGGGGCGAGGTTGGACAAGAGCTATGAGAATGATTACAGGATTAGAAAACCTGCCTGCCTTATAGCAATAGACTCCAGGATCGCAATCTATTTAGCTTAACAAAGAGACGGTTAAGGGGTGACACGATCACAAACTATAAATAGGAACAAATCTGTAAGAAGGGGCTGTTAGCAGATCCAGTGGCTGGGATTTGAAGCTAGACCAATTCAGACTGGAAGTAAGATGTACGTTTTTAGCAGGGAGAATAATTAACCACTGCAACAAATTTCCCATGGTGGCGGTGGGTTCTCCACCGCTGCAATTTGTTCAATCAAAATGGGCTGGTTTTCTCACAGCTCTGCTCTAGAAATTATTTTGGGGGTGTTCACTGGCCTGTGTCATAGAGGGGTGGGTGTTCAGAAGAGAGGACCACGACTGTGCCTTCTGGCCATGGAAACTGTGACTCTAGGACTCTCTCTCTACACAGGCCCCGTTTTCCACTGCCCAAGCCATTTTGTTGCAAACTTAACCCAGCCCCCCACCCCCATCCTATTCCCGATGCCCCAGCACTCCAGGATCACCCCTGGAGCCAGCAGCAAGGAACGGCCCTGGCAACAAAACATGGGCCCGTCTCTTTCCCCATCAATACAGACCCTGAACGAGGGGCGAGCTGCAGGCTCAGACCTACCATGTCCCCAAGGGGAAGACCCCTTTCCTACCATGGGCTGTTGCTTTTCAAGGTGCCTTTAAAAGCTACCCAACCATCCTTAGGCGAGTTAGGCCTTTGTCACCCTCTACTTTGTTTGGGACGCGGGACTTGCCAGTCCAGAATGCCTCCTGCCACAGATGCGACTCGCTACATGCCCCATATCACCAGGGCATCAACAGCTGCACCAGTGGCTTCCGGAGGCTCAGCCCAGGGGGAAGTGGCAGGACTTCCATCCCATCAGGATTTCTGGGCTTGCCCCAGCCGAGGAAACGCCCTGGAACAAAATGCCGCATTGCAGCCGAGGATCGTGAACAGAAATGGCGGCCACACATTACCCTTAACTCTGACCCCACATCTTTCATGCATCTTTCTCACTGGCCCAGCATCCCCATCCCAGCATCACAGATCTGAGCCTGAGATGCCTTCACTGGCCCCCTGACGCAAGCTGGAACTCCTCTCTCACCCCCACCAGCCACTCCCAGTGCATCCCCGCGAGTGTGGCACAGCCAGCTGGTGCCCTTTAACTGCCCCCCAGAAGAATTCTTGCACTGAACACGAAGTCTTTCCCTAGTGCAAGGGCTCATGCTCAGCTACAGAGTATGGGAAGAACCATGCACCATTGCACTATGCTATTGTTAAGGCCAAACCACTTAGGGAGAACGCGGGGCGGATCAGAAATCTGCAGACACAGGACAATGACCTGAATGCAACAAGCACACAGCATCTCACCAGCTCTCCTGGCTCTGGCCCATGCACTATGAGCCATGGAATCTGGCAGGTGTTTCTTTCTGTCTAAGGCTAACCAAGGCCTTTATGATTTTGTTTCCAGCTTTTTGCATCTTCCAAGAACAATCAGTGACAGCCGAACCCCAGCCATCAAGCCCCGGATCACAGAATCAGCTTGATTCCTCTGGGACCAAGGGCCAGGTTTTTAAAGGTATTCAGTGCCTGAAGACGTAGACAGATGCCTAGTGGGAGTTTCAGAGGTACAGTACCTAAGGGAATCCGGCACCTGACTCCCTGTGACTTGCCATAGGAGTTAAGCACCCAACCAGCTGAGGTGTTCCTCACCTCATCGGAGAGAATATTTGCAAACCAGAAGAGACCGCACCTGTCACCCCAGGGCCTGCAGGGCCCAACCCCCTGCCGACCCTTCCAGTTTCGACACTGCATGACTGGGTAGGGCCTGGAAGGCACTTTTCCCAATTGCATGCTTCCATGGCGTTAGCGGGACACAACTGTCAGCAGCCCCCTTTCAGCGAAGAGGGAGATTTCCTAGCAGTGGTGCTGGCTGTTTGGGGCACAAATGTCTTCAGTTAGCGTCTGGTCAATTGCACGAGCAGCTGCTCTGCAGGGTAGACACTGTCAGGCAGCCAGGAGCGGGTGCTGGGATCGGGGACAAGGGCTACAAGGGCCACCCCGCTTTGTAGAGCTCCCAGCCCGACAAGTGCCAGAAAAAACAGCACCAAGCAAAGAGGTTTCTGGGAGATCAGCGCTGCCCTGGATGAGGTGCCAGGCACTGAGCTGACAGCTCCATGCATCAGTTGCACATCTCTCTGCACTTGCAGCAGGAAAGCACCCCACATTGTAGCAGGAACCGCGCCCCCCCCCCCTGAACTCGGGTCCCAGCTGAGCTCCAAGCACTTGTCTTCTTCAGCACTCTCCCCCCAACCCCACCCCCCAGGTCCTGCCTCAAGTTTGAGCTCCGGAGAAAGAAGCCCTCTGTGTGAGCGTGGGTTCCCATCAGCCATGGAGCCAGCTCCCCTGGCAGCCCGTCCCCCCTGGGGCATCTCCACCAAAACTGGGTGAATCAAAAGGAATCACTCCCCAGTGCGTGAGAAAGGAGACGCCAAACCAGAAGAACCTGATCTCCGCCAGGCACTTTGCTTTAACCCTGTACAGCCCTGCTAGCTGCGAGGAGGAGAAACCTTCCGCCTAGATGGGTAGAGAGTGTTGGGAAGGGAAACGGGTGCAGCATTACTCAGTGCCACTAGATTCCTTGTTTGTTTTGCTGAACTAGACTGACACAGCTACCCCTCTGGAACTTGTTAGCATTACCCATTGCATCTGCTTCCCGGCACCTTTGCTGCCCCAGCAAAATCAGGCCTGCAATTCCCTCCTGGTCCAGCCTCTGTCTCTGTAGCTCCCATGCTGGGAGAGACTGGAACCGGAGCAACAGCAGAAGAGTTTGTCTAGACAGAACTCAGGTGCTTCCAGTCTCTCCCCACAGGGGGCACTGTGGGGAGCGGGGCAGGAACGCTGGCTGCAAGAGGGGGCTCCCAGATACTCCAGCCTCCCCCTGGAGGGGGCACTGTGGGGAGCGGGGCAGGCATGCTGGCTATGGAGGCGCTTGCATTTCTTGCAAGGCCAGACTCCAAGCTTCAATGCTCCCATCTTCCTGCACCGGCAGCTCTGCGGATGGGCAGGACACTGCAGCAGGCTGGGACCCCCGCAGAGGTCGTTGGTGCGGGGGTTGAGCCTCCACTGTCCCCAGGCCCAAAGACCCTGGAATATAGGTGGGCACTTGCACAGAGAGGGATGGGAAGGTGAGAGTTAAAGCAACTCCACTGGAGGACCCCCTCCTTTTCTTCCCCCCCCCCCCCCCACCCCAGTTCCCTGCTGGGGGAGCCCATGACCTCAATATGCCATGCCGAGGGAACCCAGCCCATCTTGCTCTGCCAAGCTCTCTTGCTGTTACCGTAGTCAGGGCTGCTGTAAACAGAACCGCCCTGGCCTGGTAAATAAGTAGGGGTGGGACTTGGCTCCTGGGGAGGCCTGGCTCTCCCTTGCCACCTCCGGGGAAGCCCGCGGCCAACCGGGACTCAACAGCCCCTTGCCTTAGGCGGCAGCAGCAGCATGGGTGTGGTGTGGTGGGTGTCACTCTGATCCCCTCCCGTCCTAGCAGCTGGGCGTTAGGTCACATCTGTTTGTGGGCACAGGCGGAAGAGTTGGAGCGCTACAAGATCTCTGCTCCACATGGAGAGTAAAGAGATGGCCCCGCCAGCCTGGCAGAGAGCGGGCACCTTCGGACAGGCAGCCCATCCTCCCACAGGAGCCCCCATCAGATGCTCCACAGGCCCCTCTAATCCCTTAACCCAGTCAGCTTCCATCTCTTGTAACGCGCCTGGCTGATGGTGCGGGGTGATGCAAGGGAGGCAGCGTGGCCTGGTGGTTAGCGTGGGAGACAAGCCAGCGAGACAGCTGGGTTCCAGCCTGCTCCCACACCATTGCCCTGGCTTTCCTCTCCCTTAACCCACTCCTGATTTACCCCAGAGCATGCAAGAGGAGATGCACGCCCACTCCAAAGATGTCACTGGGGGTGGGCGGGAGCACTCGGGATCTGCTCCTTGCTCTGCCCTTGGCAAGTCACTGCCCTTACCGTGCCTCGGTTTCCCCAAGTGTAAAATGGGGACAGTGTTCCTACTGCACCTCCTTTCCTAATTAATACTCGTCTCTGAAGTGCTTTGAGCTCCTCACAATGACGGCGCTGGAAAGAGCTGGGTATCATGAGAAAGCAATCCTTCCTGTCCCCTGGGGTTCCGCTCTGAAGCATGACAGTGGGTCCTTCCATTTGCAGAGCTTCTACTGCAGACCAGCAGCTGTTATTATTTATACGCATTTTGGTAGGGGCCATGGGGCTAATATCAAGCTCAGGGTCCAATTGTGCCAGGCATTGCATGCCAGGCAATTGCATTGGTGTCTGGGAATAGGGCATGGTGTAGAAAGATTGTCTCATTTTCATGCAGCCTCATGTCCCGAGGCTCCCACATCTCTATGCCCCATGCCAGCTACCTGCAGCCTGGGGGATATTACCAAAAGTATTAATTTATCTTTATTGTTATTATTCATTCGTATTACTGAAATGCCTCAGCATTCCACTCATGGATCAGGAACCCTTTGCACCAGGCATGGTACGTTATTTATTAGGTATTTTACAGTGGTGCGTAGGCATCCCAGTCCCACACCACAACCCCATTGTGTCAGGCACGGTATATTATTTATTAGGCGTAGTACATCCAGGAGCCCTAGTCATGGCCGAGGATCTACTGGGGCCAGCTGCTGCGCAAACCCAGGACAGACTTTCTCTGCCCCAAAAAGCCTCCCAGCTAGTCAGGTTCCTGCCAATCCTTCTTGAGCGTCCTTCTTGGGGCTCAGCCCTGACTTGCCCCTTCCGTGCTGGCTGAACGAGAGCAATAAATAGCCATCAATGGCACTCACGGCCCATCCGTATTGTCACAATATCACTCACTCCTACCCAGTGCAATTCACCAGGAGATCTCACTCCCTGTATGGGGTACCTATCCTGCTCACTGTGCCCAGGCTCTGACTCATGTCCGAGGCCAAGCTGCTCTTCTGTCCTTACCCACAACAGTGACGTGGGTCAGTGAGCCTTTGGGACCCGACTCCTAGGACCTGCTAATGGGGGGGGTCAGCCCTGTCATTCTGCACTGTGGACGCAGCTCAAACTGCAGCCCAGAGGTAGAAAGGCCACAGTGTGAAGTGTAGACACGTTTTCCTCCCTTTCCTAACCCATTCTTCATCCCACAAGGGGCTGCTTTAAATGTCTGTTCCTGGAGACCCCTGGGTCGACTGGCTGTGGGAAATACACCCCGCCCCTCTCTGCTCCCTGACCCTGCAGGCTGGGATAGTACCAGCCAGGGTGAGATGTGGCTTCCTCGCCCCATTGCACAGGTGGCTGGGAACCCTCAGCCGTGTGTGTTGCACGTATGTCCCCTTTTCTGTGCATCTGCAACATCTCCCAGTGAGCGCAGGCAGGACTGCATGTGCACGTAACTGTGCAAGTGGGTGTGTGTGCGCAAGTGTCTGTGCTTACATGTGAAGGCACAAAACTGAGTGAGTGTGAGCACGTGTGCCTTCATGAGTGAGTGCATGTACAGCCACGGCTCACGCAAATGGACACACACTTTTATCTGGGCAACTTTATAATCCTGCACACCTGCTTGGGCACACAGGTGTCCGTGGGAGGGTGTGAGCACACAGACTTGTGTACCTGAGTATTCAAAGCCTGTGCATGTGCAAATCTGCATCAGTGTGTATGGGAGTGTGCCCGGCAGAGATCCAGAATACAAGCACACCCAGGAGGATGGGCTCAAGAAGTGTGCCATGCAGAAGTGCGAGCTGCACGTGCATGACGGATGGTGTACTATTGAACATGCGAGGGCACACAAGAGCACTAACATATATCTGTGTGAATCCATGCCCTGCATGTGCCATGGAGGGTTGCAAGTGCTGCCCAGCTGGCTTCAGCCCAGCCTCTCTTGTGCCACACTCTCCCTCTGGACAAATGCAGGAAATGGCCCTCACGGACCTGGGGTCTTTTGCATGAAGTCCTGACGCAGAGCAGCCCTGTGTTCCTGAGCATGGGAAGTCTGGCCCACCAGGGACCCCAGCCCTGGCCATCCTGGGCACGGGGGCTCAGCTTGTCAGGTGCCTCATCCCTGGGGGGGGCACCGCAGACTCTAGCCATCAAATGCCCCCATCCTGCCCCAGGGGGGCACAGCCAGCCCCTCACCCCAGCTCCCACACCCCACATGAGCCTGCCAAATTGTTGACTGAAATCCCCAGAGGCTGGATTTGTGCAGCACCCAGTGCAGGGGGGGGGAGCGGTGCGGAAACCACCTGTCATTATCTGCAACTCCCAGCCCACGTCAGCCTAATCCCTGTTCCCAGTCACAGCTTCCCTCCTCCCCCAGCCAGACTCTGAGCTGCTGCCAGGTTTAGCTGCTCCCTGTCACCTAGCTGGGGCTCTGAACCGCCAAGGACAGGCATGGGGGTGAGGGTGGGGAGAGGCCCCTGGCTCAGGGAGCTGCCGAGCAGGGAAGGGTGATGCCAATGTCAGCCTGGGGGTGGGGAGTCATTCGCTCTGGGGCAGCAAGGAGGGCAGTTCTCCCCCCTCCCCAAACTTGGTTCCCGCAACTTTAGACAGATCTGTCTGTCTGCTCCAGTTCTCCATGATGGATCAGTATAAGCCCACACAACACCCCTCTGCTGACTCTGCTTTGCCTCCACCCCCAGATCAGCGCCTAGAGAAGGGATACACACTCACAGAGACCCCGTGGCTGGGTGTCCATCCTGACCACACCTGGCACATGAGCCCTGCAGGCTGAGGGTGACCAAGCCTTGAAGCAATTCCCACTGCTAACCAGCCCCAACACTGCTCCTGCCTCCCCCAGGTCATTTAGGACGAGGCTCCCCTCCACCCGGCCACTGCCACCGTGGTACCCAGAGTGCGGGTGGGAGAGCTGGACCGTGGGGCCCTGGAACACTGGTTCTGCCCTGGCCTGGGGCAGCAGGGGAACAGAATGGGCCTGAAGAACAGTGGAACGACGGAAAGATGGGGCACAACCGTGGCCAGCTCGCCAAGGGCGGGATCAGCCAGTGGCTTTATTGCAGCTCCGCGGGGGTGAAGAATCCAGGCCCTAAAAGCCAAACCAGCCTCAGCACCACCAGCACTATGTCAATGGAAGGGATCTTCCGTAAACCTAGTGACGGCCTCTCGGAGAGGCCGGGAGACCCCCTCTGTCGCTATCGGGAGCGTCTGCACTGACGTGCCATGCTGCAGCATTTCAAATGCAGGAGGGTTTACACTGATTTGGAGCACTGAGCCTCCCCAATCCCCCACTTACTTAGCCAGGGGAGGGCCTGGTGCTGGGGAGAGCTCCCAGCTCCCCCAGCCCAGCCTCCTGCAGCAGAAAGAAATTCACAGCTGCTCTTGTCTCAGCAGGTGCCCCTTGTAGGGGCACCCTCGGTTACTCCAGTCCCAGCTCTCCCGGCAGGAGGCGCTACGGGGACAAGAGTGGGGCAGGAGCACTGGCCATGGGGGGAGCTCCAAGTGGGACTACATCACAATGTTTACAGATAGTGAATCCAGGACCTCTTGCCCCAGCACGGGCGTTGGGGAGGGCCCGGTCCCTAGGGGAGGCATTACCCTGCCCGTCCCCAAGGGATCCTCCACTCTAGATCCCCCTGAACAGCCAGTCATTTTACTACCTGAGGGCTGATGTGGGCAGGGAATAATGGGCACTGATTAACCTCCCGCCAGGTCTTACAAGGAATTAGCTGCCAGCTCGGCTTAGGTCAGTCCCCCATTGTTCTGGGCCCCCTGGTGCCAGCAGGAACCTTCTGCTCCAGTAGCCTTTCACCTTCCATCTCTAGCCCCCCTCCCCAGCGCAGGGCTGCCAGCCCCGAACCCCCCCTCCCTCACGTGTCTCGAGGATAGAAGCGGGGGCCTGAGAGGCGACCTTGAGTGACTGCTCCCTTCTGAGCCTCCATCTCTGCTCCGGGATGGGCTGCAGAACCACAGGGAGGAGACGGGCAGTGGATGGAATTAGGACACTTGGGTTCTATCTCCAGCTCAGCCACTGCTCCTACCCCTGTTATGTGCCTCAGTTTCCCCCATGTACAACAGGGCTCATGCTGCTCTGCTGTACAGCTCACCTGGTATTTCCCCAGCCCAGGGACAGGCTGCAGCTCTCAGGGCAGGGGACCCGGTTGCTTGAGCCCTGAAACTGATGGGGAATCAGAAAAGGAGAGAAAGAGGGCCTGACCCGGCTGTCACGGGAAGGGGACAATGGGGACAAGGCCAGGTTCTCTAGAAGCAGGGGGTCCTCTGCAGCTGTTTGAGTGGGAGGGGAGAAGTGATATTATTCAGATGCAAATGAGCAGCAACCAGGCCTCGCCCAATCTATTGCTGGGTCTGACCCACACAAACCCAGCTGCAGCCTGCACCTCTTTGCTCTGCTCAGCAGCCTCCAAATGCTACCCCTGGCCAGTCCAACGCAAAGGTGTCTCCCACAGCACACTTCTGGCACCAAGGAGCAGCCTCTTCCAGCAGCTGCAGCCTTCATTCTGTTTGCACCAATAAAGCCTGGCCTCTGGAGAATAGGCATTTATGGCCTGACAACACGTGAGAGGCTGAGTAGCTCTGAGGGCTACCTGAAGCACAGGGCCATGGCCGGGGCTCAAGATACCATTCTTTCTCTCAGCAGCGTTTCAGGCTGGAAACACCAACGAGGAGTCCCTAAGAGGCGCCAGGACACCCATCCCTTCCAAACAGACATTCCCAAGGGGGATCAGAGCCAAAAGCTGCCATGGAACTATAGGGACGGGAGACACAAAACCACCAGGGGCTGAATTGTTCTCTCCCAACCATTTGCCAATATACTAATCTAGCTTGGAGCACTGTTGGAGCTCACTGCTCTTCCCAGGGGGGACCACTCTGCTGTCCAATGGACCTCAGCGATCGGGATTGCTGGCTTCGGATCACATCTGCCTTCATGGGGCATAGAACCCACAGACAGCTCCCCTGCTCCCCCCAACACACATTTTAGCTCACCCCTCCAGATCCAACTCTTGCAGCCAGATTTCCTGGAAAAAGGAGCCTGCAAAGGGCTGTGGCAGGAAGATCCAAGGGTGCACACAGCCATCCACCTCCCAACTGCATGCATGGTCATTGGAACACAGTAGGCAACATGCTGACTGCTTCTTTAAGCCCTTATTAGCACAGGCAGACACGGCAATCCACTGCCCGGTAATTGGACACATTGTTCTCTGCCTGCATTTCTGCTCTCCCCGTAACCCGCCCCCATCTCCCTCCAGGCCTTTCTTCCCCTGTTGCAGAAGCTGGCCCAGCATCACAGATGGGCTGGGCACAGGGAGTCCTGCACCCCCTCACTGCTGCCCCGATGGGGACTGCTCTTCACGCTCTCTGCACATGGCCAGGAAACATTGCCTTTCCCGTGGTCATGCTACGACGTGCGGTCCCTACTGCTTCTTCTGCCATGGGGAACCCCCTGCCATGCCAGTGGAGATACCTGTTGCTTTGGAGGTAAAGATCCAAGGCTCTAAACCCAGCTCCCCAGAGAGTAAGTATGTCTGGTGCACATTCCAAGGCCCTGGCACTCTCCAGTGCCTCAACCACAAGGCACTTGTGGAACTCCTCGCTGCCTACTACTGCACTAGTGATGGGAAGGCCCAGCCCCTCCAGGGAACACAAGCACCTAATTCCCTTTGTGATGCCGGGCTGCAGCAGGTGCTCCACTCTGAGAGGGCCCAGGCCAGGCTGTGCCAAGGGAGTCTGGAGCTGCTGGGTGGGGAGCGACACGGTGCCTGGGCACAGGAGTAAAACCAAACTGAAGGAGTCCCAAACAGGCTCCACCAGCTCCTTCGGCTCGTCAGCGAAACGCGCAGCAATTATTCCTGTGTTCCCGAGCGCTCGTAACACCACAGCCCCAGTGCCCACGGGGCTGCAATAAAGTTAATTGGCCCAAACAACTGCTTCAGCCTGCTGGCTCCACTGCCTCAGTGCTACCTGCCCATCCCACAGAGGGGATGTTTGGGCCAGGCCCCCGCTCCCCAGTCCTCTCTCAGCCCAGGGGCAGGAAACCTCTGCACCGGCAGGAAATGAAAGACACCGAAAGGCACCGTGGCCACTCACTGGAGGAGATTGAGCTGGGTCTCTTTGTGGATACAGGACCATGCATCAATGGGAGCTCAGCTCCCTAGGAACCATGGGGGATTTGGGGGGACCCAATTGTTTTAGAGATTCCACTCCTCCTGGGCGGCCCCGCCACCCCCCCCTTTTGGTTCGTACACCCGTTGCACAAGCACCTCTGTTTTGCTGGCACATGGAGTCGGCTGGAGGGAGAGAGGCCGCCTGGCAAAGCTCCTGAGCAGGGCACAAAGCCTGCGAGGGCAGGAGACACCTGCCGCTGAGTGCAACCACATGCCCTTCACACCCCTGCACCCCCAGATGCCCTTCACCCCACCCTTGCCCCTCCACAGCCCCTCCAACCCTGATATACTTTACACCCCCACCGTCCTTGCCCCCAAATGCCCTTCGCACCCTCACCCCCTTCACAGCTCTATCCCCTCCACCCCAACACTCTTCACACCCCCTCATCTCTCACAGCCCCACCCCCAGTGCCATTCACACCCCCACCCCATGCCCTTCACACCCCCGCTCAGTGACCTTCACACCCCAATGTGCCCTTCACACACTCTTTGCCACAGCTTGCCAGACAGAGTGGAAGGTCAGATGCCCAGCACGGGACATGGGCACCAGTGGGGCCAGAAGGGAGCAAGGCCTCGCTTGCTATGGGACAGAGACAACTTCTCTGGGTTCCCTCAGGTGCAAAATCTCACTGCAAATGAAGGGTCGCTGCAGTGCTTGGCATCCTGTCTGACAAATGGACAGACAGATGGATGAGTGGGAGCCAGGAGTCCTGGTTCTTTCCACTGTCCTGGCAAAGATTCATAAAGTGGCCCCTGAGCAAATCACTTCCCCCTCCCTGCAACTCTGTGACTCAGTTTCCCCACCTGGGGGTAACAAGACAAAGGCAGCTGGAGGACAGGTGAGAGGACAGATTCACTGACGTTCTGAGATCTAGAGCTGGCCACAGTTACAGAACCTCAAGCTCATTGCACAAAATCCAGACGTGAGCACCTCTGAGCCCCCACCGAGAGAGGGGAAGAGTTTTCGAGACCCCCCCTCCTGCTTTTTACAACCCAGCCCACCTCCTGCCCCTGCCTCGTGAGTCCCACCCAGCTCTTTATTCTGTGAAGCTAACTGCACCCCGCTGCAGCCTGAACTAGTGAAACACACCCACTCAACCAGAAAGACAGCCACCGCTTGCTCCTACCGCCGCCCTACTTCTCCTCAGCTCTGTGCCCTGCACTGGTGAGGACCACAGGCAGAAATGCAACATAAAGCCACTGGTCAGACCCCACCTCCCCTCTCTGCAGGTCCCAGGTGGTCCCTGTCTCGTGGCTGGTCACTGGCCTATGTGAGACCAGACGGCATCAGACCTGACTCTGTGGAGAGGCCAAGCGCTGAATGATGCCTCATGAAGGCAGACTTCCCTGGCCCTTCCAGCTCCTGACAGGTGGGGGGCAGGATGACTGACCAGTGTTTGCATTGCCCCATGATGTTCTCCCTAGAGGCTAGTGACAGGGGAGAAGTTGAACTGCAGGACCCTCCAAGCCCAGGAAGCCTGTGTCCAACCGACGAGGAACTCCAACAGATTGGAAGGAATGACTGCATCCATCTGGGCCTGCGCGGGACGAGATAGTTACAGGAGGACGGTTTCCCATTGGAAACGGGCTCTCGTTGGAGCTGACCTGTTTCCACTGGGACAAAACATTTAATAGGGATGTTTCAAAATGATTCCAACTGGAAACAGAGGAGTTGGTTTCTTCTTTCTCGTCCCGTTTCATTTCATTCCGGGTGCCACCAGCCAGTCGTTTGAGCTACAGAGAATCACAGAGGTGGCTGAGGCTGTGGCTGTGCTAATCAGATGGCAGGGGTGCCACATGTTGCCCAGTTCCTCCTCTTCCTGTTTCCCCCCAGCTCAGTCAGGTTCTGTGCACAAGTGCCTGGAATGTTCCCTGAAATACTGGAATTGATCAGATGCGGTGCTGAAACGTCAATATCATGTGACAGACGGACGAGGCAAGTGCGGTAACATCCGTTATGGGGCCAACTTCCGATGGCAAAAGAGAGAGGCTTTCAAGCTACACAAAGATCTGTTCCAAAGGGGTCACCGTGTTAGTCTAGTTCAGCAAAACAAACAAGGAGTTTGGTGGTGTTTAAAAGACTAACAAATGTATTTATCGCATGAGCTTTCGTGGGAGAAAATCCCACCTCGTCAGAGGCTTGAAATGGGATTTTCTGAAGAAGTGGGATTTTCTTCCACAAAAGCTCATGCAACAAAGATCTGCGTGGCTCCAAAGCGCGTCTCCCTCACCCACAGAAGTTGGCCCAATAAAAGCTATTACCTAATGTGCCTTGTCTCTCTAACATCCTGGGACCGATATGGTAACATGCATGCAACATGTCACAGACAGTGACTTATACAATCCTCGCAAGCTCAACCAGTTAATTTGATATGATTTCAATATTACTGAACCATTTCATTGCACTGTTTCCAAACCGTACCGTCAAGTATTTTGTGATTTGGACTTTTCCTCTCGATTTGGGGTAAAAATCAATTCCGGTCTGTTGGACAGAAATTCTGTTTTCCCAGCTGCTCTGATCTGCCTCGAGTCCAGGCTCAGCACACTGGCACCATGGACCTTCGCGAGGGAGAACTGATCCATTGAGCCTGGCTGGCAGGAGGCTGGCTGGCAGGTTTGGTAGTTGGTTGAAGTTCCTCATGAACTTTTGGGCCATTACAGGTGAGGCCGCATCCTGTGTCCAGAACTGGCCCTTTCTCTGTGAGCACAGCACTGATTTCAGAGGCATACGGCTACTTAGTGCGAGTCAGGGGAGCAGATGGGTGGTAGCATGAACGTCTCTCTGATGCATCACGGTGAATAACAACTTTCAAAATTCAGGCCACCTTGGTCAAGATGTGGGACCAGTTCTTATTAATGGGGTTACCGTAGCATCTAAAGGCACAATTGAGGTCAGGGGCCCCACCGTCATGGGGGCTGCACAACCCTGAGTGAGATCGAGTGCCCCGGCTGTAATGCCAGGTGCCACACACCCACAGTGAGAAAGGTCCTTCGAACTCACAGCCCAAGCCCCAATCTCAGAGTTGACATTGCCCAACTCTGTGATGACTGGCCCTGAGGCTGCATGAGACAATCCAGACACTGGCAAGCTCTGTGTCTGAGTAGACAAAACACACCCAAGATGATGAGCAGGCGGGATTATTTTACTGCCCTATCTGAGGAAACTGAGGCACAAGGCTGGGACTTGAACCCAGATCAGCTGACATTCCCTTGGGGGGGGGCCCCCCAAACCTTACCTACAAGTCCATCCTCCTTCTCTTCCCTACTTGGGCAGCTCCCACAATGGCAGGCAACCAGCAGATGCCAGACACATTGTGTCACATTGGGAGGCACCGGGCAATCTGTCCTCCCACCCTGGCCCCCCAGCGCAGCATGCCTGGACTCTGGCAAAGGCTAGGCTTGGTCTCATGCCCTCACCTGGCAGAGTTAGTGCCCTGCTATGCTGGAGACTCACTCCAGCCACGGTCTTCATCGGCTGCTGCTTCTGCCAGGCCAGCTCATGCCAGATCAGCTCCTCCTCCCACAGCCTCCCGGCGTTCAGACCTGCCCCTGGGGAGTGGGCAGCCTGCAGCTCTCCCACAGAAGTGGACAGATTTCCCCTGGGTAGACTGGACCGGTGTGTGGGGGAACCATCCCCCATCCTCAGGCTTTTGCTGGAGAATTTGCCCGTTACTGTCCGCTCCCCACCCCCGCCTTCCCAGATCTTTCTCGGGATCCGGGGAACTGTCCTACATGCAGGCCCGGTAGCCTCTCGCCCTGGAAGGCTGGGACATTGCCTTGGTGCGGCTCTCTACATGGCCCCCTTGGGAGGGAACAATTAGCCAATCGCAGTGTCTTAGCACAGGCAACTGGGAAAGTCACAGCTAACTGGCCTGGTCTGCTCTAGTCTGAGCCGTCACTGGGCTGGGAGTCAACGGGCTGGCAGTTTTATTGGCAACAGCCAGCGGTGACAAATGACCAGCTTCAATGGCCGGGGCTGAGTGTTTTGGGTTCCTGCCCATTCTCTGGCCGCACAGGTCCAGTGAGGCTGGGTTTGTGCAAAGACTCTGGTCCTGGGGCATCACATTTCCTCCTGCCCTGCAGGGTGAATGCCACTGAATCACACTGGCTCTCCGCTCTAGGGAACCGCTGGAGGTTTCAGGCGCTGAGTCTCCACTGCCAGCCATTAGGAGTGCCCCAGACTCTGTCCCAGCAGTGGGATTCACACTGGCTGGGTTGGCGCCGATGCAAGTTCTGTGTGAGGGCATCCAAAGCAGAACATAGCCTCCACGTTGGGGTAACAACCTGGCATCGGTGAGCAGACATGGAGCCTGGAACTTTTCTCACGGGACCACCCACTACACACAGCCAGGGAAACGGGACTGAGGCCCAAAGGCACCATCCATGTGTGGAAGCCCTCTGTCAGACCTGAGCAAGCTCTGGGAGGGAGCCTGAACCCTCCAGCCACTTTCCTGGATTCACCAGGCAGAATCCCTGCCCTGTCAAGGTCCATGGGAGTTTTGTCATTGATTTCAAAGGAGCCAGAATTTCAACCTACACTTTCAAGTCCAAAAGTGCCCACACTAACCATCTAGCCAGAGCTCTCGCATATCCTAGGCCAGAGACCTTCCCCCCAGGGATTCCCACACCCCACCCACCGCGAGCCCCAAAGGATCTGTCAAGCAGATATGCCCCATCTGGATTTAAAGATCCTGAATGGTAGAGGCAGTTACTCCATTGGCTCCTTTCCACTCCGGCAGACCATATGCACCTTCAGTTAGCCCGAATCACGCTGTTCTAGCCCGCTGACCTCAAGCCAGGCTGGATAGGAGCCGGAGAGGGTGGGACTGCACAGTGCTGAGTGCAGGATGGACTGCACAAAGCCATCAGGCTATGCCAAGAGAAGAGGCAGTATGAGCCAAGGATCTCCCCGGCTCAGTGGCGAGCTCCCTGGGAGCACTTCATAGATTCCAAGGCCAGGAGGGATCACTTTGACCATGTTATCTGACATCCTGGTTAACACGGGTCAGAGAGCTTCCCTGAGCTAATCCCAAGAGAAGAGAAACATCCAGCCTTAACAAAGTGATGCAAGGTGCAGAGGAATGGAGACAGAGACACCCCACAGAGCAGGAAGGAGCCAAGCATCTTTGTTACACAAACCAGGCAGAATCGGTCTCTGTACAACCTCAGGGCCTTGCCCAGACCCACAGTGAGAGATTGTCCCTGTCCCCATGAGCTCACAGCTCATGAGCTTAATCAGATGAAGGTGAAAGGGGGAAACTGAGGCACGGAGCTCAGAAGACACATTCCCAAGGTCCGTGGCAGTACTGGTAACAGAACCCAGGCATCTTGAATCACACCCTTGCCAGCACACCACACTGCCTCTCGGCAATATAATATAATAAACTCACTCCTACTCTGGAATCCCCTGTGGAGCTGCAACCCCCGCCACAGGGCACCAGGAGGATTTGAACCAGGACCTTCAGCAAAGAGATTGACCGCTGGAGAAAAAGGAGCATCCCCAACATCATAGCAGTAGCAGGCTGTTATCTGTTATTGATGTAGCCCCATTGGGGGGGGAAGCAACACTCATCACTGGCCCCTATCTGTCGGACAAGCCTCATTACAAACAGGGGCCAACTGGCTGCAGAGCAATTCCCAGGGGTGGAGGGTGTTAGTGTGTGACACATGTGTGCATCCCCCATTGCAGATGCTCCAGTGCAGCCTCCCACCTGCACTTCCTGGCTAATCAGCTGGTGCAGAGGTGTGGGCATGCCCCCCCCCCTCCACATAGACATACACACCTATCCCAGCTGGAGGACTAACTGACTCGATCGCCTGTGACTGGGGCTCCTGCCTCTGGGTCCTGATCCGGCTCCCACCGGAGTCAGCGGAGAGAGAGAGAGTCCCTGGGGCTGAAAGGCCCACGTGCCTGAGGCCACTTGCACACGCCCATGCACACACGCCCACCACCTCTCTCTCACAACACACGCACACAAGCGCACGGTCTGTTTACAGCACGATCCTCCCCAAGCGCGGAGAATTAAACAGCCAAGAGCCCTCTGGCTGCTGAGGGCTGATTAGGAGCATGGCTTTGGGAGGAGACGCCTGGCTTCCCCCACAGCAGGTATTGCATGTGGTTAGAGCAAGGATGTGCCCGGACACATACAATGGGCAGAGAAACCAAGAGAAAGGGAATCAGGGAGGGGAAGACAATGAGCTCTGGAGCCACCTCCACGCCCGAGAGTCACAAACACCAGGAGAGACAAGCAAAACAGGGGGAAGTGTCAGGGAATCCTGGAACTGGAAAGGGGAGGAGGAGGCAAATTATAACCTGGGCATCTCTCTCACCCCCAGCTTCCCTCAGCAGCTGCCAGGACCTCAGGGGAGAGTTGAGCCAGAATGTTCGGATCCAGAGCCAAACTGGTTCCAGAACAGGAAACCTGTGCTGGAGCTCATGGCTAACGATAGGCTGGCCCAGTCTGGGTTCCATCCAGAACCATCCTCCCCCTCACAGTTACGCAAAGCTAGCGAGTTACACATTTTGCCCCAAATCTAGCTGAGATGGAATGAGACACTCCCACGATGCTAGGGTTTTACACCAGCGGCATATCCAGAACTGATTATTTGGCATGACCTGTGTGGTTGACATGGGTGGGCATAGGCCTTGTATCACAAGCAAAACAGAGGCTGATAAAAACAGGGGAAGAATTACTTAAAATCTGATTGGGTGGGCTGGCTTTCAAAGTGGGTGGGCCATGGCCCACCCAGGCCCACCCATAGCTACTCCCTTATTTTATATGCATTAAGTGGGAACAAGTGGCTGCAAACAAGTACCCCATGTCCCCCTCAGACTCAAGCTTTGCAGTGCAGGAGAACCAGGAAGTGAAACTGACTAGGAAAGTGTCTGGTTTCATTGCCCCGGCTGAGTGAAAAGAGCGGAAAGAAAACAGTGAGGAGGGCACATGATTCATCATTTTCAGCTTTAATCAGCTCTGGAGCAGAGACTGGGTGGGAGAGGGGGGAATAATCATCAAATCATAGAAATGTGGGGCTGGAAGGGACCTGGAGAGGCTGTCTGATCCTGAGGCAGGATCAAATGTACTTACAATAGCTGGCTCCGGCTTTGAATCCAGGTCTGAACATGGAGGATTGGGCCCATCTCTAAATGAAACCCAGCCATGTCTCTTGACAGCCTGCAAGGATTCTGCGTCCCTTTGAAGCACAGAATCCCCTGTCACATGACTGGAAACCAGCTCATGAGTGTGCAGTGATGAAACGGGCCAGCTTCTCTTCATGGGACATGAACGTGCAAGCAGAGCTTGCTCGTAACTCTGGCCTCCCGCTAAAAGGCAGAGATATAAGGAGAGAGTGCTGAATGGATGAGGAAACACCTGTTCCTCCCCAAGGATTGAAGGAATGAAAGCATTCAGCGATTGTTTCCAGCATCCCACCCATCTCCTGCCCATCTGGGGAGAACAGCTCCTCCAGTGGGGTCAAAAACAGCTTTGCCAGGTAAATACCTCCAACATTTTTCAGCTGGGAAAAGAGGAAACAGGAAGACTTCACCCATAATTAACACATGATCGTCTCCGGTTTTACAGTCGCACCCAGAGACCTCATTCAGGCTGCTAATAAGGATTGATCAGAGTGAATTTATGGGAGCAGCCATTTAAAAAGGTGGGTGTCAATTAAATACACAAATTAGCTCTTCCACATTCATGGACAGTTGGCTGTGTGAGCCCCAGAGATGTGCAGATCAATAGCTGACACCGCAGGCTTTTGGCAGAGGCAAGAGGACAGATCAGCAGTCCATATGTTGGGAATTGGGGTCATTATTACCCCGGCCCACTCTGCCCCCAGGAGGAGGGTCAGGGTTAGCGGTTGTTTCAAGCTAAGGGTAATTCTCAAATCCTGCTCGGCTGAAGACGCACAGGGCTGACACCCTGTTTAATAAGAGCCAGGTCACTGGGGCCACACCCTGCCAACGTGCCGCCCAAGAGGTAGTCACCAGCCATCGGGCTGGCCCTGGAGATAGGCAGCAACTGCGTCCTGTTCTCTCAGCAGCTTCCCTTCAGGCACGCAAGACGGGCAAGGCCAGAAGCCTGCCAGGATCTGCCCTGAACACAAGCAACAGGGCCTTGTGCCCTGTCCAAGGCATTTGCCTCCCCTATACCAGCTATCTCTGCCCCATTCCTGCCCGCGCACACTGCAACAGCTGCTGTCACAGATCCCAGTGGGCACACAGGGTCCATCCATTCTCAGCAGACCGAGCTAAGCCAGACACCAGCATCCCGATTGGCCTCATGTCATACGCTGTCTCTCATTCACACCAGACCCGTGAAAATGCTACTCAGCCCTCGGCCACCTGCGAGGCACTGCTGTGAACAACAGCAGAGACAGGTCTGAGCCCATTCTCAGGCCACATCCGCGGCTGATGTAAAGCGGAATTGCCCTCCTGACTTCAGCAGTATTATGGGGACTGACACCCGCTGCGTTTCCTATGCCAAGAACAGAGCCACTGAGGCATCTGGGAGCCTAGCATTTCCCACCTGCACCACAGCAAGGCTCAGAGGCCCCCAGCAGGTCTGGGCCCCCGTTGTGCTGAGCGCTATGCAGACACAGTGGACCTGCCCAGCCTCACCCGGCTCAGCTTGTTATGATCCTGCTGTGCTCTTTGAGTCACGGCTGGTTCTGAGCCACCACCGAAGGGCTAAAGCCTGAGTCAGCAGCTCAGCTGACGGGGGCAGGCCTGGGAAGGGGCAGCATTTGTCACTGCCAGAGAGGGGGCAGGGTGGGTGCCAAGCACAGAGGGGACCCTGCTAGGGGGGCCTGCTCTGTGAGTCCCATCTGGGGAGGAGGGGGGACAATGCACACACCCATTGGAAGGTGGACCTAGGAGGACACCTCTCAAGCACTCCCTGTGAGGGCACTAGTTTCTTAGCCCTTAACCCAGGGCCCCCTGCACCGTCCCCAGCCAACAAAACCAGCCACCTGTGACCTCCCAACAGCCACCAGGTGCAGCCCAGCAAAGCGCTCCCTTCACCCAGGGCGCACCCTCGAGTGCCAGGGGTGCAGAGCTGGTGAGGGATCAGGTGGGGACCCCGTGGGAAGTCACAGGCGTGATGCTTCCATGCTGGGCTGGTGCTCAGTCGGGGGGGTTGCAACAGGGCGGGGGGGTGAGAAGATCCCGGGGGGGGGGGAGGAGAATGTTTGAGCCCCCTCCGGCAACCACAGGGCACAACATCACTCAGCAAAAGCGCTGGGGGGGGCTGATCCCTCCCCACCTCACTGCACTCGGATTCCTGCAGGATCTGAGTGGGGGCGACACAAGGGGACCCCCCCAAGCCCGAGGGGGTGCCCAGGTGAGCTCCGGGACCTGCAGCACGTCGCTGGGTGGGAGGAGCCCTGCATGGAAAGCCAGCTCCAGTTTAACCGGGCTGGGAGAAATGGGGGGGGGGCAGCCCGGAGCCGGGGCTGGGGGAGACTCACCGGAGGCTGCCAGCAGGATCAGGAGTTTCCAAGCCGCCGCGGCTGGGGCGCTGGAGCCGGTCATGACGCCGCTGTGGGGCACGGCCGGGGCGCTCACGGCGGCCCCCCAAAAGCGCCCCGCGGGCCGGGACCTTGCTCCCTGGGCGAGCCCCGCGGCCCTTCGCATCCAGCCGGACGCGATCCCCCGGGGCCGGGCTCCGGTGCGCTCCCCGCTCGGCCGTGCAGCGCCGCGCTCCCAGGCTCGCCAAGCTGGCCCAGCTCCGCCGGGGCGGGGGAGGAACCTGTCTGGCAGGTCGGAACAGGTGTTTCTCCGAGGGGCGTGACGGGGAAACCTGCCCCCGCCTCGTCTGCCAGACGCGAGAGGCTCCGATCCTGCCGCCTGGGCGGGCCCGGGTAGGATTGGGGCTCTGGATGGGGCCCCGGGGCTGTGCCTGCCAGGAGGGAAGGGGGCTGGGGCGTGAGGTGGCGAATAGCCGAGTCTAGGGCTCAGGGCCCCCAAGAGCTGGGCTGGCCAGAACACACACGGGGGGATACAGAGGAGGGTGGGGAGGCTGCTGTGGGGGACTGGACTGGGTGAGGACTCGGCTCCTGACCTCTGTCCACATCCTTTGCCTCATCAGCCACCTGGGCAAGGCCTGCCCGGTTAACAGCCACGCCACCCAGGTAGCTCTAAGGGCTTGCCCCAGGAAGTGTCACTGTCCCCATTTCAAAGGTGGGGAAACTGAGGCATGGAGGTGGGGCAGTGACTTCCCTCCAGCCCCCAGCAGCAGAACTGAGAATCTGGCTTCAGTCTCCTGGGTCTCTACCCACTAGGCCAGAATGCCTCCCGGGAGTAGCGACCCCCTGCCAGCTCCCATCTGCCCAGGGTACAGAAGAGGCGCAGGGTGGGCTGAGTGACAAGTGCCCAGGTCCCATGAGCGCTAGTGTACCAACCCCCGGGTCCGGGTGGCCATGCTCCAGGTGCAGCCTGGCAGGGGCCAGTGACAGCTGCTGATGTTTCTCTGTGTCAGTGAATATCCCCCTGGGCAGCTGGGCTAGTGGCCACACAGTGCCCTTCCCCTCCAAGAGTCTGGCTCTTCCCGGGACCGTGAGAGTTAGCGCAGCACCTTTGCCACAGATGGCCCCTCCCCTGCTGGCCTATCTCCCGCTAGCTGGGCCCTGGACCACCCAGCAGCCTCTTAGCGGGATAGTTTCTCTTCTCCTGCTGTACCTGGGCATTGCTGAGCCCAGTCTGGACCCAGGAATTAAATGTAGATAATTAAAACAAAACCAGAACTAACATCTTCCCAAGAGCCCAGTAGACAGGAATTAGCCTGTTCACCAGCCTGCCCTGGATTTGATTCACAGCATGAGAAATCGCTCACCTCGGCCAGCTGCCAGGGTTGCACTTGGGCGGCTGGTGAGCTTGCTTTGGATCTTGGGGAGATAATGTGGTAAAACCAGCTGGTATCAGGTCTCACCAAGTCAGAGGCCAGGATTCCGTGTCCGGGATTGCACAGATCCATGCAGTGTTGGCAATTCCTGCGATATTTTGTGTTTGTGTCTTTTTTTTTCTTAAGGCCTCAGCTCCAGGAGTCCTGTGATAATGGGAGAATGTCTGCTTCACTTAAATAAAAAGGGCAGGCCCCTTGTATTCCTGGTTCTAGAGAAAATCTAGGAAATGTGGCTCACGGTTAGCTCAAACACTACAGGGCAAGTGTTGCGGTACTTTTATTTAACTTATTCACTCAAAAATCTCATGATGCTGAAGCCAGTCACAGGATTTTGGGGGGGGGGGGGGGGCTTCTTGATTCGGAGTCAGATAAGATGATCATAACAGCCTCCTCTTGCCTTGGAAGCTAGAAAGCTATGAAAATGTTTGAGTCATAGCCACCTGGCTCTGATCCTCCTCTCACCCTCCAAGGTGTAAATTAGGAATAATTTCCCTGGTGCATGTGTGATAGGAATCCAGCAGTGATTCCTCTTCCCTGTTTCCTTCAATGGAAAGCAGTAATTTCACAGCCCAACAGGTCCCATATAAACCGTTTCAGGGACACAGCAGCTCCCAGGGAGAAAGATGGTCCCCGTGTGATACCAACACTCAGCAAAGTGTTTAATCTTCTCCAACATCACCTGCGACAACTGAAAGGAGCAGATCCCAGACAGAGCTGAAGGAAAATTCCTCCTTGAAACAAACAAAGCAAAAGGGTGCATCTCTGGAGGCAAATCTAGTTGCACAGAACATGCCTGGTGTGATGCAGTGGGGGTTTTCTGTAATATTTTTTATGAACCTTATGTGCACCTCAGTTTCTCTTATATTTTGCAGGGGAAAGGGTCAGGGCTTGTCCAGGCTACAAAATTAAATTGATCTGGCTTAAATCAGCACAGGACCACCACAGTTATTACATCATTTGTACTTATCTAAACTTTGCCTCTCGGATTGGCAGCGCACGTTTTCACCAGCAGTGCTTGCACGGTTTGTGCGGAGAGGCCACAAGAGCTAACCTAAGCAATGTGGCCTCGCCACTGATGCCGCATTGGCCGAACTACGTGGACTGGAGCTCTGCGGTGGAGTTATTAGAACATGTCTACGCTACACGGGTTTGTCGACAAAACGCTGGAGGCGTCTGCACTCTGGTGCTCCTCCTCCTGCCGACGAAACTCGCGACAAAAATAAAACCATCTCGAGAAGAGGCGTAAATTGCGTCGACTAAACTCTAGTGCAGACAATGCGTAAGTCGATGGAGCTGGACAGTGATTGATCATTGATGCCCCAGAGGGAGATGGACTTTCCTGGTGAGCCCAGATCTCCGCTGCAGAACCAAGGAGCGGGAAGGTGCGGTGTGAGGTGGGGGGCTGAGAGTTGGTTGCTGGAGGAAGTGGGAGGCTCTGCCTTGGAAATGGCAAAGGAGGCGAGATGGAGACAGACAGACAGAGCCTGAGCATGGGATCCACTGCAGCATGGCTGGGCTCTGGGCTTTAACCTTCCTTCTCTCTGCTAACCTAAGGACTTCTGCTGCTGGTTTCCAGGGGATTGAGATGCATCCTGCAGATGCTGGGTGTGGTGTGTGAATCCCCACTCCAGTGGTTCCCAACCTTTTATGACTCAAGGACCACAGATACCATTTACACAACCCCCCGTCTCCACCAGCAGCCCCCCCCACCACTGCACCCTCCTCACTGACAGAGGCAGCCTTAGGCTGTCTGGGGCCCTAGGCGAAGGCCCATTGTGGGGCCCCCTACAAGGCCTAAACCCAGAGCTGGTCCCTGAGGCAGGCCGCACCGGCCCCCATCTGGCCCCTGGCCCCCACACCCAGAGCCAGCCTTCATGCTGGACCCCGGGCCCCCACGCCAGGTTCCGGGACCCCGACCAGGGCCGCGCCGGCTCACCGCCCCATGCTGAGCTGGCCCCTGAGCCGCCCCGCGCCCGCTCCTGAACCCCAAGCCAGCCCCTGTGCCAGCCCCCAGGCCCCCAAACAGGTCCACACTGGCCCCCAGGCCCCCCAGCCGCCCCGCACCGGCTCCCGGGACCCGAGCCAGCCCCCGGGCTGGTCCCCGGGCTCCCAAGCTGGCCGTTGGGCCCCCGAACAGGGCCGTGCCAGCTCCCAGGTCCCCGGGCCCTGATCCAGTCCCCGGCCCCTAAATCAGCTCCCCCCCATAGCACTTACCTTGCTGTGGAGGCGGGGACTGGGTGGAGCAGGGAATTGCGGCCAGCAGGAGGCAGCCTGGAGCCGCGGCAGGTGGCTCTTGTGGCCCCAGCCCTCAGGCCACGCTGGGGGGCGGGGCCAGCAGGGGGAAGCCTGAGCAGCACTGCTGCCACTCAGGATTAGCACGCGTGCATGCCGGGGGTTGCTGAAATGTTCCCTCTAAGGTTTGGCGGCTTGTATGCAAAATTGTCAAACCGTGTGCAAAACTTTTTCTGAATAAAATTTTTGTGTAAACTCACACGACAGAAATTATAGGCATTAACTGAAGTTAAAGTAATTGTAAATAGAATTAATTAATTGTGTTTAATTAATTGAATTTGAATGAATTTTGAATTGAAATTTAATTTTTAGAATGGTTTTCATTTAAAATTAATTTTTTTAAAAGCTTTTTGAAAGAAAGAAAGAAAGAAAGAAAGAAAGAAAGAAAGAAAGAAAGAGACAGAAGCTGAGGCCGCTGGCGGGGGGGACCCGACCGTGGCCCTGGGAAGCCACTGGCGGGGTGGTGCAGACCCCGGCCCTGGAGGCCGATCCCGGCCCCATGCCGGGAGGCCGAGGCCGTCAGTGCAGCAGAGCTGACGCCAACCCCAGCAGTCGAGGCAGCCGGCGGGTGGGAGCCCGGGAGCCCACCCTGGTTGCGGCCACCCCATTGCCCCGGCTGCGTGGGGCAGGCAGGCCCGCGCTCCTGCCCCAGCCCCGAGTCTGCCTGTTCCGCCCTGGGGGCGGGGAGGACCAGCCCAGAGGCCGGGCGCAGGCCGGATCTGCTGCGGCAAAGCCACAGCCCCAGGGCTTTGGAGGGGGCAGCGGGGGCTGCTGGGCTGCACGGGGGACTCTCAGTGCTGTGCAGGGGGTGCGACGGCCTCTGTGCAGCCGCGCACCCGCGCAGCTTAGAGGGAACATAATGCTGACCCCTGTTAGGGAAGCAGGCAACCGACCCTGACGGAGCCCCTTACTGCTCGGGGCCCTAGACGATGGCCTGCCTCGCCTACCTTAAAAGCCGCCTCTGCTCACTGATCTCCCATCTCCCTGGCTGCAGCCGGGAAACCACAAGTGTCCTGTAGCCCTGTGCGCTCCACCTGGGTCCCCAGGCAGAGGCTCCCGTCTGCAGCCAGGTAGTGGCATAGCGAAAGGGGGATGGGGGGCCAAGCCTCTGGGCACCGGGCTGCAGGGAGGTGCCATGCCAGGGGGGCTGCAAGGTGTGGGTTGGTGTGGGGAGCCCAAGGGAGCACAAATGTGGGCTTGGCCCCCGCACCAGCATGTGCCAGACACCCTCACTACGTCACTGCAACCAGGGGGGTGGAAGATCAATGCTCCCCTCCCTCTGGCTCCAGCAGGGACCCTGGGACCTAGGTGGAGCACTTTGACATGCTCCTTGCTACAGACAGTGGAAGGGGAGTGCTGATCTATCTTCCATCCTGTCTGACTACAGCAAGGAGACTGCACCAGTCTTTTAGCCCCACGGAAATGCACTCTGTCTAGGTCCTTAGGCAGCAGCTCCCTTCTGCAGCCAGCAAGAAGGTAGTCGCGGGTCACTTTGAACGTCCTCATGGGCGACTTTTGGCCACCGGGCAATAGGTTGGGAATCACTGTCCTACAGGGTGGACGCATCTCTCCCGGGGAGGGCTGGAGCCCCAGAGTTTCAGTCAAGAAGGCGGCGAGGCCACGTGGCCGACCCTGGAGGAGGAATGAGACACTGAAGGGTTTCTCTGAGACTTTTCCAAAGCAGAGGGAGTAGCACCAATCATGTGGATCCGGGGCACCTGATCTGCTGCATTCCATGTCCGTCTTGGCGCCTGGCTTCCTTCTGCAGCTCCCAGGCCCTGCTAACCCTGCCTGGGCCCTCTAACCCTGCCATCCAAGGAGTACGGTAGCAGCAGGATTAGAAGGATATTTGGCACCCTGTCTGGAAAGGTGTTTATTTCTCCACCAAGCTGGAAGATCCGTCACCTGCATCTCCACTTACAGACAGGGAGCGTGAGCCAAGGTCAACAACACTTGCATCAGTAACAGGCGTGGTGGGTGGCGGGGCAGGTGAGTGGTGGAAATAAAGACACACACAAGATGAAATCCCGCCCCAGCAGGGGCCTGGTACACAGCCTCCATGGAACCCAGAGAGTTCATCAGCCTTCATCCTCTCCCTGTTAGAGAATCCAATAGGATGGCTCAAAAAACCTAGACTCTAGAGCAGGGGTAGGGAACCTTTTTGTCTGAGAGAGCCATGAACGCCACATATGTTAAAATGTAATTCCGTGAGAGCCATACAATATGTTTAAAACTAAATACAAGTAAATGTGTGCATTTTATGTTTTAATTAATTGAATTTGAATTACTTTTAATTGAAATTTAATTTTAGAAAGGTTTTTAAAAAACCTTTAAAAAAGGTTTTTAATTAAAATTAATTTTTAAAGGTTGGGTTTTTTTAAAAAGGAAGGAAAAAAAGAAGGGAGGAAGGAAGGAAGAGAGAGAAAAAGAGAGAAGAAAGGAAAAGAGAGAGAAAAAGGAAGGAAGAGAAAAAAGAAAGAAGGAAAGAAGTGGAAAGAAGGAAGAGGAAGGAAAGAAGAGAAAGAAAGAAAAAGAAGACAAAGAAGGAAAAAAGAGAAAGGAAGAGAAAGAGGAAGAAAGAAAAAAGAAGGAAGGCAAAGAAGAGAAAGAAGGAAAGAAAAAGGGAGAAAGAAAAAAGAGAGAAGGGAGAGAAAGAAGGAAGGAAGAGAAAGGGAGAGAAAGAAGGAAGGAAGAGAAAGAAGGAAGAAAGAAAGAAAGAAAGAAAGAAAGAAAGAAAGAAAGAAAGAAAGAAAGCCAACGCCGCCGGCGGGGGAGGACCCTACCGCGGCCCTGGGAAGCCGCCGGTGGGGGGGGGGAGCAGACCCCAGCCCCGGAGGCTGATCCCGGCCCCGTGCTGGGAAGCCGGGGCCATGGATTAGCCCGGCCCCAGCCCCGGGAAGGAGGCGGTCGGGGGGTGAGAGCCCGGGATCCCGCCGCTGCCGCAGCCACCCCGCTGCCCCGGCTGTGTGAGGCAGGCAGGCAGGCCCGCGCTCCTGATCTGAGCCTGCCTGTCCCACCCTGGGGGCGGGGAGGGCCAGCCCAGAGGCAGGGCGCAGGCCGGGTGTGCCGCGGCCCCGGGGGTTGGAGGGAGTGGCGGGGGCTGCCGGGCTGCGCGGCGGTCCCTCACTGCTGCGCAGGGGGTGCGACGGCCGCTGTGCAGCCGTGCGCCCGCGCAGCTTAGAGGGAACACTGGCAGCGAGCCAGATGCAGCCATCAAAAGAGCCACATCTGGCTCGCGAGCCATAGGTTCCCGACCCCTGCTCTAGAGGATGGGGCTGAGCCCCTGATAAATTCCGCAGGTTCTAGGAGCAATGTGTATAACCCCAGTCCAGGTCAATAGTGCTCTTGTGGTAGGCGTCACCAGATGGCGCTGTAACACAGCCTTCCAAGTGTTTGTTCCTAGCGTATGAGCAAGTTTGGACTCTTGGGGAGACATGCTGTGATGGGGTTCATTTCTGAGTGGAGCAAGCAGCAGGAGTGGTTGAAGTCAATTACTGAGGCAGAGTTGCTCCCTGGGAACCCGGTGTTGGCACTGGCCTGAGATTCTTGGGAGATGCCTCGTACGCTGCTTGTGACCATCCCTGCTCCCAAATTGGTGCAAATGTGTAAACACACAAGTTGCATTCAGAACTCATCACCAATTTCTCCTTCACTGGCAAGGCTGAACGGCAAGGCCCCAGAGACCTGTTGCTGCCCAGCAGAAGGGTGACAGTGGTGTCAGAGCTTCACATGGGTGACAACAGATTGGGCTCTTGGGTCTATGGATGGCTCCCACAACACAGCCTGTTCTCCACTGGCTGATCTGCTCCAAGTCCACCAGCCTGAATTTCAGCTGGTCGTTTCCTGCCTGCGTCTCTTGCCTCCCCTTCTCTCAGCTGCCACTTTTGTCTGACTTTGTGAGTTTCGTTAACGTGCTGTTTGCCCCTTTCCCCTGATTATTGTCAGGGATAATTATAACAATGGTTTCTGTGACACCAGCACAGAGGGGCCCAACCAGAGATCAGGGACCCCCTGCATCAGGTGACCCACAGACTCTGCCCTCTGCTAAGGTGTACATTTTAACGGTGAGAAGAAGTAGTCACTGGAACAGTTTACCAACAGCCGTGGTGCATTCTCCATCCCTGGCAATTTTAAAACCAAGATGGGGTGTTTTTCTAGGAAATCTTCGGGGCAGTTCTCTGACCTGTGTTATCTAGGGTGTCTCACCCATGATCTCAGTGGTCTCTGCCAGCCTTGGAATCTAGGAACATATGAGTCTTTTGATTGGACATGGCCACAGGTGTGGTACACAGCGGTGGACTCACATTTTCTTGTTCAGTCGGATGATTTTGGTGGTTGATTTTAATGTGTAGGGCTAGATTCTGTAGGGATCCTGTGGTAGATGGGGATCATACTAGATGATGTTGAGATCCCCTTTGCCTTCAACACTATGTCTCTAGGGCAGAAAATCATGGCCCAACTGGTCTGGTGCTGCACAGACACCAACCAAGATCTGGGCCTGATTATGCCAGGCACTGTATAAAACTAATGATCTTATTTAGTTCTTCTACAGCACTTCTCATCCAAAGCTCTCAGACCAGGGCTGCCTGACACTGATCCATGCACAGTCCTGGATTCCCCTCCTCAGACATGATAATACAGGACTGTTTGCCATTTCCAGCCCATCAGCCAGTTGGGGAACTGTGCATCAGCATCAGGGACTAAAGACTTGTCTACATGAGACAGATGCAGCGGGTTGACTCAAAGTGTGATTTGTGAGTTAAACTGGTGCAGAACCCCGCAGGAGGTGTCTGTTTCCATTTATGGAGGGTCATTTCGTTTTAGTTATTTCCTGAGTTAGGAATCGACATCAGCTAAACCATAAGATGCTGCTGTTAACTGAAAGAAGAACATCCACACAAGGCCTCGTGCCGGAGTGCGTAACACTAGTTTAACTCAAAATCGATTTTAAAACAGCCTTGAATTAAACTACTGCAATTTCCCCACACAGACCTGGCCTGGAAAGTGAAACAAACAGGGAGTCCTGCGGCACTTTTAAAGACTAACAAATTTTGAAAGCTCATGCAATAAATAAATCTGTTAGTCTTTCAAAGTGCCACAGGACTCCTTGTTTGTTTTGCTGACCTAGACAAACACGGCGACCCCTTTGGAACTGGCCTGGAAAGAGTCAGTGAGTTTTGTGAATGAGATTTGGTGGGCAAGAGATCTGAGTGGAAAGAAGGAGCTAGATTCCATTTGACTGGAGATGGCTCAGTCACACAGAGGCCAGGGAAAGGGTAGATTAGAATAGATTGACTGTATCGGCTTGAATTAGGAGAGAGGTCAGAGCCCTGAAGATTAGATAATGAGAGGCTGAATGTATGCCAGGTTTACTAAACTCTGGATGTGTTATTACATCTGTCCTCCACGCGCTAGGTAATTCCAGCCCAGAGCCCAGATTTATCCAGCTAGTGTTTTCAGCACTATGGGCCTATTGTCTGAGTGTGAACAGCTCAGGTCCTTGAATACATACTGCGTGATTTCACTGGGATTGAGTTTTACCAGCTGGTGATTGCTAGGAACACTTCCTTTTTTTAGCTGGAAGCAGGGCCCAATTAAGGGAACCCTGGGCAGCTCACTTTTGTGTCCACCCTGGCCTGGGCCCTCCACAGTGGACCTCCAGCCTGGGGCCCCACACACCACGGTGGCCGGGGGGCCAGGCAGTCCAGGGCTCTGGGGCCAGAGATAGCAGCTACCTGCAGTGATCATGCCCCACGGCCAGGCCAGCTGTTCTGCCTCAGGGCGCAGACCAGCCAGCCCAGGGTCAGGGCGGGAGCACTGCAGCTTGCCACAGCTTCTGGCCCCAGCCTCCTCGCCCCTGCCTCTCATCCCTCAGCGCCCGTACCTGCACCCCAGCCCATCAGGCCAGGTCAGCAGGGGCGATAGGGGCTGCAATCTGGGGCCCCCCTTCAGGTCAAGGCCCAGGGCTGCAGCCCCTATAGCCCCTGCATTTTTCTGGCCCTGGCTGGAAGACAGGTACCACACACACACACACGTACTCAATCTCCTACAGACATTGTCTCTCTTTCTCTCTCTCACACACACAGCATTACAGACACAGCCCCCATCCCCACCCCCAGCTCTCTGTTATTTTTTCAAATGGCCTGTGTCAGCAGTTAGTTGGGTTCAGCCGATCAGCGGGACGCCCCTGGCTTTCCGACATCCAGCCCCACTGGTTTGTGCACATTCATATTTTCCAGGCATTCCCTCCACTGTCCCCACCCACTCCATGGTTCCTTGACTCGTTCCTGACGGTGTCGCCCCAGGACCCCACTGGCTCATCAAAAGGAGACCCCACCCTGGGTTGGATACCACCACAATTGTCAGGGTCATCTAGGGGATACAGGCACACAGAAACACAATACTACACACTGATACACACACATGGATACGCACACTCAAATGCATGCTGATACACAGAGATGCTGATACGCAGCAACACACAAATATATGCTGATCCATACAAACATGCTGATGCACATCCTGCCACAAACACATGCTGAGCCGCACATACAGATACACACACTGAAAGTGATACACACACGTGCACACCCAGCCCAGCCCCACCTGCAGTGAAGTATAGACACTGCAGAGGGCGCTGCATGGGTTCCGGGTGTTACTCAGGCTGGCAGCAGGCCAGTTTCCAAGCTGGTCACATAAGAGAACAACCCCGGGGATGAAGAACAACCCCCACAGGCCCAAGGGGGACCCCACTGCTTAGCTGATTCACTGTGAAGGAAGGGGCCAGCTGGGAAGTGACCCCTACTCTCTCCAAGAACAGAGATGTGGGGTGCTCATCGCAGCTCTACGTGAGCTGCTGGGATGCCAAGGAAGCCCTGGCCCAGCCCCGCAGCCCAGGTTCACCAGCACCTGGCCCAGCCTCACGCCAGCAGCCCACACCAGCAACTTCTCGCCTGGGTGGGTCCTCAGAGCCTCAGCCATGAATCAGTGCCAGACAGAAGCAGTGAATCTTCAGCCTCCTTCAGCCGTCCCACGCACTCTGGCTGCTCCAGGCTGTTGCTCGACCACCTCTGGCTAGTACACAGCATTTTACTACCCTCCTCCCCTAGACATGGCCTCTTATTCTCCCGGGCCACAGCTGCTGGAACCTGGCAGCACAGAGACATTGCATCTATCCCATGGCCACCCCCACCAGCAGGGGATGGTGGGGCAAGGTCCGAGTTCAGCTCTAGGGCCCAGGGAGTCAGCTGGGCTAAAGGGCCAACTTAATCCTTTGCTGCTCGGAGCAGGGAGTGCCCCTGAGGGGCACAACAAGAGGCCTGCAGAGAGGCAGGAGGATACCATGACAACCACCTGCCCCAAAAGTACAGGGCCCTAGTGTCCCTTGACCAAGGAGAATCGCCACTCAGAATGGGCAGTGTGGAGTCTATGAAACACAGCCAAGCAGTTCCGACCCCAGCTAGCAGAGGGCAGCAACACCATTCAAGCAGCTACAGTCCACGGAATACATATCGAGGCTGCCCTGCTCATACAGGGCGCTAGGGAAGGCTGGTGGGTAGCGCCCTGGTCTGGGCTGCAGAGAGGGGCAGGGCCATTTTCAAACTAGCCAGGAGAAGTGCCAGTGGGAGCCATCATGCCCTGGAGCTGGGGATGAGATGCCTGGCACTAAATAGCCTTTTCTGCGGGACTAGACTTCAGTGATGCCAGCTGTGCAATCTGGCCTTGGGTGCTGTCCCGCAATAGAGTCCATTTAGGCCTGGGCCCCAATCCGTTGCGACACACAGCCAGACCCATTCTGCACTGGGCACTGTGTGGCTGAAGCACCTGCCCACCCCAGGGTGCCCAGATACCAGGGGGATGGGCGCGGCAGCGCTAGCAGCATTGAGGGGTCAGAAGAGATTTGCAGTGGGGGATCGTGGGAGTTGCTCTTTACATCAGAGCAGCTCGTCCACCCCATGGCGTGGTGATGCTTGGATCTTGGGGACAGGAGTGGGTCCTTCACAGCCAGCGCGCCCTGAAACTGGTGCCGCAGAGGAAATTGGTGGGTTAAGAGTCAAGAGTCCAGCGGTGTGATGTCTGGCCAAGCTGGGCTTAGCTCCCTGGCAGCCCCACTCACCGCTTGCTCATCAGAACAGGCCACATCCAGGAATCACCAGTGGCTCCTGGTTCTGCTTTGGCAAGTGGGGGTGACCCCAGCCCTGCTGGGACATTGCTCCTGTTCTGTGTGTGATTCCTGGTGCAGCCAGGGCCCTGCCAGGGCGTCGCTGCCTGAGTCACCTCGCCTGACAAAACAGCAGGGTCAGCAAAACCTGCCTCAACCTGTTCCGCAGGATCAATCCCGAAGGCACGGGGGTGGCGCTGTGTGGGCTAGGACCCTAGGTGGAGAGGATATGACGGAGGAGCCGGCCTTCCTCCCTGAGATTGGGTTGGAGGGTGCCTAGAGAAGCAAGAAATGGAGCCACTGCCCCCCCACTATTCCCAGCCCTGATTTCACAGCTCTGCTAGTGCCCCTCAATCCCTGACCTCCTACTATCCCAATCCTGTCCCCCACCCCCGCTCTGCTGGTGCCCCTCAATCCTGACCCACAGCCCCTTCAACCTCTCCTGTGCCCAGTGCTGGGGGGGTTGCAAATGAGAGACAGATCACAGGCCATGAGCTGGAGCACTGGGCAAGGGGAGTCAAGGGAAACCACAAGTAGCGAGCCCCAACGGGGACTGAAGGCACAAGAGAGTGAGGCAGAAGGAGCTGGGGGTGTGAGGAGCCCAGGATGGAAGTAGCAGGGAAGCTGTGGGTCAGGTTTGAGGGGCAGAGACAGGACTGGTCAGTGATTGGCTGGCCCAACTGGCCCCTGGGACTCCTGGCAGGAGTCAGCATAGGGAAGGAAAGGGGCCAATTACAGGGAAGGATGTGTGTCAGCAATAACTGGAGCCAGGCACTTCTGCCAGCCTGGCCCCTCGTCAGCCCTGATCAGCCCACAGCAACCTACCCTGACCCCCCCCAGTCCCAATCCACTATGACCCCCAACCTCAACCTATCCTGACCCCTAGGTCCTCCCACCCAGCCCCCACCTGCTGATCTTTCCACACTGACTCCCACCCCAATCCACCTTGAGCCTCACCAAGAAAAGCCAGCCCATTCCCGCCCCATACAGGCTCTGACCCGTGCCTTCCGCTCCCCTGCTGACCTACGGACTCTGGCACCGCGTCCCTGGTGCCTGAGAAATATGCCCTTGGGCCCAGGGTCCTGACAAATCCTCTCTGACATGGCGTTGTCTTCAAAGCATCTGACGAAGTGGGATTTTCTCCCATGAAAGCTCATGCGATAAATAAATCTGTTAGTCTTTAAAAATGCCACAGGATTTTGTTTGTTTCTCTGCACAGGGGAAGTCTCATAGGCGTCGGCCTTCAGCTGGACTCGCTGCAGAGAGGCTGGCAAGAAATGGGGCTCAGAGGTGCCCCACGGCCCCAGCTGGGAGGTGCTGGGGCCACGGGCCAGCCTGTGTTTAGCAGAAGGGTCCTTGGCGTCTGGCACGTTTGGGGTATGTCCACACTGCATTATAACAGGGCTTTGGCATTCTGTAAGGTTTGAGGCCTTATATTTTTTGGCTATGCTTAGGCCTTATTCTTGGATTAAGGGTAAGTAGTTGTAACAGCCATAACAGACAGCAGCCATGAGCTACGTAGCATGTGGTCACATCTTCACATTCCTGAAACTACTTCAAAACGATGTAACATCAGGCTGTTAAGAAGGGGATGCTCCCCTAATGGTACCTACCACCACCAAAGAAAGAAAATTCCAAAGGGGGAGCCGTGTTAGTCTATTGCAGAAAGACAACAGAGTCCTGTGGCACTTTTAAAGACTAACAGATTTATTTATCGCATGAGCTTTCGTGGGAGAAAATCCCACTTCGTCAGACGCTTTGAAGATGGGAAGTTTACAGAATGGGAGGAAATTAAATGCAGGGGAGTGTATGACATAGGATCAGGTCAGGCTGTAACAGATGACAAAGAAACAGATCTTCAGATGCTTACAGAAAACTTCACTTGACACCTTCCTGTCTGGAAAGGCCTCGCTTATCAACATGTGTGGTCCTAAGAGCTACACTTCTTGGTGTTTTATCTTTATGGTCCCCACTTTCCTATTGTGTATCAAAACGATTGCTGTCCCATTCTTTAATTGGTTCTGTCTGTTGCCTAACTAAGTGCCTTGTTTGAGTCAATTAAGGTGGTGGACTATGATTGGTTAAAGGACTGTTTCGTAGTGTGCTAGGATTGGTGTTTTGTAGTATTTTAGTAAAATGATTGGTTAAAGCAGGGGTCTGCAACCTTCTGCTCTGGAGCCACATGCAGCTGTTTGGCTGCCCTCTTGTGGCTCAAGTCCCCACCAGTGTACCCTGTTGGTGGCTCATGCCAGGCTCTGGGCTCCTCCCAGCCACTGGGGGACCTTGGGGGGGGGGGGCCTGTTCCTGGTTCCGGGCTCATCCCCAGGGGACCCTAGGGCGGGCACCCTGGCCCAGCTCCCCCTACCCACTACCAGAAGGCTACACCCATTGCGGCTCTCAAAACACTTGGTTATTGAAGGAATTTTTTAAAATAGCTCTTCTTATCTTTTGGGTTGCTGACCCCTGGGTTAAAGTACAGCTAAGCAGGACCCAAGTTTTAACTATATAAACTGGGGTCCAAAAGGAAGTTCTTTGGAACCTAACTCCAAGAGACAGCCCAAGATCAGAGCTGCCAGACATCAACACCCTGTCAACCATACTGTGCAGAAGCTGAGGTCCCCAGCGGATCTAATCCCAACTGGCCACCAGGAGAAGTTTGTCTGCCTTATTGGGAGTGGTGAGCATTTTATGCTTAGTGTGTGTATTCTGTTTTGATAATTGGTAATAAATAAGAATTAAGAACATTACTTTGTGAGGCTCCTTCCCAGGAAAAGATCCTGCAAACCATCAGAGAATTATACCCAGAGCCCTACGGATTGGGAAAGGGGGGGGGTGCCTTAATAGGGTTATGCCTTGAGCCCTATGGATTTGGGTAAAAGTGGGGTGCCCTCGTGTGTGGGTAACAACCCGGGCTCATGGCCCTGGTGTTTCTACACTGCATCTCCTGGGTTAACAGCCACGGGACCCGAGTCTCCCCACCATGCTACTGTACAGCCTCCCTTCTGACTCAGGACTGCAGCAGCTTGGGATTTGGACCAGCGTCTCAGTGGGACTCGGGCTCTGACCCTCCCCCCTAGCAGGGCCATGTCCAGAAAGATTCCTGACCCAAATCAGTCTGTCTGGTGTGTGGACAGAAGTAGGAGGGGAGTAAATTCAAACCGGAATCTGTGGCAAACCTGAGGGTAGAGAGACAGACCCTTACGAGGTTGGTCCCTGGAGAGAGACTGGCTCAAGACAGGGACATAGCCCAGAGCCTGGGAATTTGGGACACCTCTCACACACACACATACCCCGTGGGGCTGGTAGCAGATGCGCTAAGCAGGTGGGCGGGAGCCGCACTGATCCTGTCTGCATGGCGCCCCTGCTTGTTGCACACTTGGGATGCTGCAGCCCCAGGACAGCGTCAATATGGACACAAGAACTAATGGCTATAAACTGGCCATCAGGGCATTTAGACGTGACATTAGATGCAGGATTCTAACCATCAGAGGAGTGAAACTTTGGACAGCCTTCCAAGGGGAGCAGTGGGGGCAAAAAACATAATTGGCTTCAAGACGGCCTTGGTAAGTTTATGAAGGGGCTGATGGATAGCTTAATTTAGCAACTGACTGATCTTTGACTCTAGAGGTAAATATGCCATTGGTCTGTGATGGGATGTTAGATATGACAGAATTCTTTCTGGGTGTCTGGCTGGGGTGAGTCTTGTCCATATGCTCAGGGTATAGCTGATCACCTCCCAGGGCAGATTGGCAAAGGCCTTGGGGTTTGGTGGGGGGAGGGTGGGTTGGCCTTTCTCTGCAACATGGGGCACAGGTTTCTTGTTGGTGGATTCTCTGTACCTAGAAGTCTTTAAATCATGATTTGAGGAGGCCAGTACCTCAGTCAAAGGTTAGGAGTCTATTACAGGACAGGGTGAGTGAGGCTCTGTGGCCTGCATCATGCAGGAGGTCAGACTAGATCTTAACAAGTCCCTTCTGACCTTAAAGTCTATGAATCTATGAGACATGGTTGGGGGCTCGGCCAGTTTATTGGCACAGTCAGATCACTGGCACATCAGGAGCAAGGCCAGCACCAGACACCACACCTGGCTGACAGGAGGGAGCTGGATCAAGAGACAAAGGAGTCCAAGGTGGGTGGCATTAGAGGGTGGGGATTGGCCGGGGCCTGGCAGGTGTCCACTGGAGAAGGATTGGCTGGAGCCAGGGGATGTCACTGGAAGTCAAGGATTAGCTGGGACCTGGAGGATGTCATTGAAGGCAGGTATTGGCCAGTACCAGGGGATATCACCTGAGGTTAGGGATTGGCTGGGGCTGGCAGATGTCACTGGAGGGCGGAGATTGGCTGGGACCGGTGATGTCACTAGAGAGCAGGGAGCCAAGGGCATGGGGTGGGGAGCTGTCAGGACCAGGCTGCGCACACAGGTGGATGTGGGGGCCGCTCAGCCACTCGCCACGTTGGAGGCCTCTGGGGACGGGGTCTTGGAGGAGGCGCAGATGTGGAAAATACCTGGGGAAGAGCGAAAAAGTCAGGGAAGGGAGGTTGGGTTGCTGCGGTGGAGGCAGGGAAGGGGCGGGGCGGGCAGGGACATGGCAGATGGCGTGATCTCCCAGGCTTCTTCCTCCAGGGCATAACCCCTCCCCGCTCACCCAGGCCCTCCCCTCGTCCCAGGGGCGTCGCACCAGAGGTTACACATCAAATGACCCCTGGTGCCCATGCAGCTCAGCTACATGGAGCGTGTCTTGCCAAGGAAGAGTGCAAGGATGGGGGTGGGGCAGGGCTGCAGGGCGCCCTCCATGCCCACCTGTGTGGAAGCAGCCATACTCCACCCTGGCTCTGATGAGGCCTGGACAGGATGTGTGTGGGGCTGACTGAGCTGAAGGGGCAAAGAAATGACTCTTGGGAGCAGCTGGCTCCCTGTGGGGCAGGAGCCTCTCCCCAGCTTTCCATGCTATCCCATGCTGATCTAATCCTCACGCTCCTCCCTGCCTCGCACCCCCACCCCATGGCACCCTGTTCACCCAACTCCTTCATCCCCCCACATCCTGCCTCATGGATTACGATCCCCCACTCTCCTTCCTCCCACTGTTCCCACTCCCATCCCATGGCATGCTGATTTCCACCTCTTATTCCCCACACCCATGTCCCATGGTGCCCTGCCTTCCTGCTCTTTCCTCCCCTGAGCCTAAACACCCTTGGCGTCCTGTCCTCTGCTCCTCCCGCCCCTCACCCCATACACCCCGTGAGACAGAAAGGGAAGCAGATGAGGATGGATACCCCATCCCATGGGCAGCCCTCAGGAGCAGTCACCTGCCGAGAGGGTGAGGATGACGGCGATCCAGCCCAGGATGTAGGACCAGGAGAAGCGCCAGTCAGCATAGCGCTTGCCGAAGAAATTCACCGTCACTCCAGTGTACACTGAGAGGCCCAGCAATGCGAAGAAACCTGCAGGGGCCAGCACAGGGCAGGGGTGGCTGAGTCTGGTTCCACTCATCACATGCAGAGGCCAGTAATGCACAGTTTCCTTACAGAACACATCCCCACTGGTGCACTCATCATGCAGGGACCCAGCCTGGTTCAGCACAACGATGCAGGGACCTGGCCCAGCTTGGCACCGTGATGCAGGGACTCGGCCCAGCTTGGCACCATGATGCAGGAGCTGGCCTCTCTGAGCCTATGGGGCTATTCAACTATTGCCTCAGCCCTGACCCACCCCTGACACTTTCCTGACCAGTAGGAATGACAGACACTTGCCCACCTCCTCTGGCTGAGCCACCCAGCCTGTATGCCAGTGGCTACTTGCCCACACAGCTGCTGCCATTGGCTCTGTCTGGGGGAGCTGCATCCCATCCCCCAGTGGCTGGGGGCTGCCAGGAACAGGCCAGGACAGAGCTGGCCAGGCAGTTCTTGGGTCCCCTCTGCTGCTTCTGATGGGCAATGTTTTCCCAACCTGACGGCTGTAGTGCACTCTGAGCTGGGTCTTTACTGCCAGAGTGGCTGCATCCTGTCCCCCCAGGATCAACCCCAGAAGGGAGGTCAGGCCAGCCCAGCCTTGGATCCAGGGCAGCACCAGGTTCTTTGCACTCAATTACCTCTGCAGCACCCCCAGAGCCAGTGCCGGTTGAGCCCCACCTATTGCCAGCCCAACAATGGGGACTTTTGGACTAGATGTGTGCTAGGAATCAGTCTAGGACAGTCCTCCAGCCTGGGTGACCCAAGGGGGGTGGGGGTCACATGAGCTGATCACAAAGGTGGCAGCTGGCTCAGGAATCACTGGTATCTTGGGCTTGTATCAAGGGCCCAGCTGGCTTTGCAGATGCTTCTCCATCCCGGCTTGGCCGCTTTCCCATTGGCTGCTGCAGGCTGAGCTGCCCTGACCCCCCAGTTCCTTTCCCCAGCGGCTCCAGAACCCAGCTGGCAGGACTCGTTCAAGCTAGCCCCACCGAGGGTTGTTGCCAGCAACCGGGCGTTGCCCCATTCCCTAGCCAGCATCGATCCTGCTGGAGCCTTTCAGTCTGGGCCAGCCCAAATGACCTACCACAGCCGTTTCTGCCAGCGGGCCTCAGCCCAGCCAGCGGGATGCCCCCAAAGAGCTAGAGAAGAGCTACGGGGCAGGGTGTGTGGACAGAAAGAGATCTGACCCCCCCCTCACACCCTGCAGAGCTGGGCCTGTTCTTAGCCACCCCCAGCTCAGGGAGGGGCGCAGGTAGGAAGGGAGGGCTTGGATAAAGTAAGCCCCCCATCGCCAGAGCCCTGCAGCTCCCCCACCACACACACAACCTACAGATGCAGCAGCTGGACCAGTTCCAAGCTGCTTTTCAGCCCCCAGCATTCTCCATCTGCCCAGGTGAGGATCAGAGGGGACCCAGCATGGCCACAGGCCACCCAGGGAGGTGCAGTTGTGCCCAGCCTGCTGCTAATGGGATCTGGAGACTGGCACCAGCCACAACAAACATGAGGGCTCAGAGGGGATCTAGCCACCCAGGGCATCCCTAGGATCCGAACTTTCTTGTCCTGGGAGCTTTGGACTGCGGAGTCCCAACATGCGGCACGTGGTAGCTGGATGACGATGGTGTGATGGGATGGTGGGGGTGGGCGATAGGGCAGGAGGGGCATACCCTTTCCGGGCTGCTGGCTAATTTCCTGGCTCTGCCCCTCTCTGCTGGTCTCTCACCAGGCGCCAAGCAGGCTCTGATGTCCCACCCCAGAGCTGGCTGCATGTGGCTCCATTGTTTGCAATGGGCTGCAGGGTGCTCTTTCTGTAATGGGTTGCCTGTCTGTCATCTTGTGAGCATTTCTCCATTTCCTGTTGCTCCCACCCCGTGGTGCCCATCCCCCCCCATGGTGCCTGGCCCACTTTTATGATGGTACATTCCATTGGTTCTAACAATGTCAAGCACTTCTCTGCCCTCCCCAACCCCCGTTGGCTTTGCCAGGACCCACATACCAGCAATCAACAGGGTGATGCCAGCAGAGCGGATCCGGGAGGCCCTGGAGCTACTGGAGAAGGCGGTGAGGCCCAGGATGATGCCCGCGAAGCAGGAAAGGATGGAGAGCAGCATGAACGCCCGGGTGGCATCCCAGAAGGCTGCAGAGAGTGGACAGAGAGAGAGAGAGAGAGAGAGAGAGAGGCACACTTGTTGGGACCCAGCCCTGAGAGATCGCTCAGGGGAGCCGGGAGCTGTATTTCATTCGAGGACCAGAGGAGGAAAGGCCAGAGGAGCTGGGTAATGGCAGGGCCAGTGCCTCCAGCGCTTGGCAGGGTCTGTTCCTGCATGGAGGGTGAGTACTGAGCAGGGCCGATGCATAATAGAGAGACCTGGGCCTGGGCTGACCTTCCCCTGCAAACCCTATGCAATCTCTTTCCCTGAGGGGTAGACTGCTCTCTTCATCTCCCCTCAAAGCCAATGCCTTATAACCATGTCTTTCTTTGCAGCTGGGCTCGGGGGAGGAGGCAGAGCTGTAATATAGATCCTAGAGTGTTCCACCCCCCATTGCGGGACGGGCAGAGTCCAGAACCGGGCAGCACCGTTCTGACGGAGCCAGCAGCTTGCCTAGCAGTTTGCACTGATGCTAAGACTGGCATTCAGGAGGACTCAGGCCTCCCAACCCGGGGCCAGACTTTGCCAGATGCCCAATGCCCAACTGCCAGGCCAGGCTCGAATGCCAGGCACTGCTCAAGGAGAATCTGCCCCAGAATCCCAGCTTCCCCTAGACTAAAACCCCAGGAAGCCAATGGGAGTTTTGCCTGAGGGCTGTGGGATTGTGAAGGCACCAATTGAGAGATGGGGATGAAGCGGCCCACAGACAATCAGGGCCCCAGAGGGTGAGTGGAGGATCCTGAGGAGTCAATGGAAAGCCCCAGGGGAGCCAGAGCAGAGCGGAGTTGGACTGGCCGAGTACCTGGCAGTATGTGAGTGGCTGCATTTTGCATGAGTTGAATCCTAGAGACGACCCGGAGAGTCGCTCCTGAAAATAAAGAATCACAATGATGTGGCTTCCAGGAGAAAGGCTTGGGACTAGGACACCAATGTGGGCCCTGCGTGGGCTCACCGAGGGGCAGGGAAGGGGCTGCGAGGGGGCGGGATCCTAGAGCTCCCAGAGAGGCCAGGGGGGTTAGTATTGGGGGATCCCAGCAATGGCTCCCTAAGGGGCAGGGAAGGAGGCTATGTAGGTGGGGTCCCAGCAACGACTGCCTGATGGGAGGAGAATGGGCTGTGAGCTCAGGATCCCCAGCCAAAGCTCTCTAAGGGATATGTGTGACAAAGTGGGAATTTTCTGTAAAATTTTTGTAGCCCCTGTGTGTGCCTCAGTTTCTCCATATGTTGCATTTTTACCTGGGGGGCGGGGGTGGCTTTTGCCCAAGGGCAGGCAAAGAGACATGAGTCTGACTGACACCTGGCTGTCAGAGTCTGAATGGGTCATTAACAAGGACTGGCCAAAGCTGACCCAGTATCTCTGGATAATCCCAGAAGACAATGATGAAGTCAATCACCATGATAGTGACTATAAAAAACCTAGCTGGCTTCAAGACTGAGCTTGATACGTTTATGGACGGGATGGTAGGATAGGACAGCCTAATTTGGCAATTAACTGATCTTTGACTACTCGGGGTAAATATCAATGGCTTGGCATGAGATGTTTGATGGGGTGGGTTCTGAGTTACTACAGAGAAGTCCCTCCAAGTATCCGGCTGGTGAATCTTGCTGATCGCCATATTTGGGGTCAGGAAGGAATTTTGCCCCAAGGCAGATTGACAGAGATCCTGGGATTATTTTTGGCCTTCCTCTGCAGTGTGGGGCATGGGTCACTTGCTGGTGAATTCTCTGTACCATGAAGTCTTTAAACCATGAATTGAGGGCTTTAATAACTCTGCCAGAAGACTCTATTACAGGAGTGGGTGGGGGAGGTTCGGTGGCCTGTGTTGTGCAGGAGATCAGACTAGATGAGCATAATGGTCCCTTCTGACCTTAAGGTCTATGACATCCAGCAACCAACAGCCCAGAGGCAGCTAGATTTCCACCTCGCGGCCAGGACACAGCTGAGCCCAGAAGCCAGCCTGAGAACAAAGGCTAGGAAATGGACGGGGAGACGGGGGACATGGGGAGATGAGGGGTGGCTGATGAAGGAGCTAGGGCTGCCTTTGGGAACTACACAAGGGGCTCAGATTGAGCCAGCCTGACGGAGCCTGAACCGGTGTCAGGGGGTGTCTCTAGAGTGTGGGTTTCAATCTTCAGTTAATGGGGCTGACCTACGGCCTTCCTGTGCTGTGGCCCAGCTGACCAATAAACCTGACTGATTTGACAGGGCTGACTTTGTATAGCTGCAAATGTCACCTAGGCCAGGTGCACTAATCCCTGTGGAGTAGCCACACTTCCCCCAGGGGTCTGTCTTGGTTGGACTTGCTGAGCAGTGCACAGGAGGGCTGGAACCCCAGAGGTCTGGTCTGAGGATGCAGTGAGGCCACGAGCCATATCCTGTGCAGACAAGGGGAGACCTATAAAGGGTCTAGCCCACTGAAGGGGGTCCAGCTAGAGACTGTTGCCCAGCTGGAGGCACAGCACTGATCCTAAGGAGCTATGATAATTGGTGGCAGAAGTGGGATGCTGAATGCCCCAGCCAGCAGCATTTTGCAGTACATGACTTGCAGCAGCAAAAGGAGGGTAGTTAAAGAAAATGGTGTTTGACCAGCTCCCTATGGAGGATATTGCAAACCTGTGCAGGGAGAGGGGGTGGAGTGCTAGGAAACCCAACAAGGCACAGTTGATTCTGCAGCTGGAGGAGGATGACCAGACCAAGAAACAGATTCCAGATCTAGGCAGGTTTCCAAGAGTGAGGGAGCAGCAGCCGGGTGACCCTCACACTCCAGTTCCTTGCCCAGTCTTCATGACCCAGCTCCCCATCAACAGATCTTTAGCAGTGGGACCGGGAGTGAAGTGCAAAAGGAGCTAGCAGACTGTGAGAAGTGGCAAAAGCATGAGAAATAATAGGGGAAGAACCAGGAAAAGTGGAGAAAGCATGAGCTAGAGATGACGAAGCAGAGGGGCAAGAGGACCCACCGAGAGATAAGTGGGGAAAACAGATGCCAGTTCCACAGGGATCCTAGATACCAAGTTGTTGCCCCAGTTCAAGGAAACGAGTGGAAAAGATTTCAGGGAGTGCAAAAAATCCAGGGTGTGACCTAGATGGAAGCCACCACCCTGATAGGCAACCATCTCCATGAATGGGATCTGGGTACAGGTGTTGCTACACTGGAGGGTTTGTGTAACCTGGTTGGCTAGGACCAACTATGAGATCTGTCCCCACTGGCTTCAAATGTGGCTAGTGGCCAGGAAGCCTAAGGATATGTGAGGCACAGGCCAGCTGGCAGATCAGTTTTGGATGGTAAGTTCAGGTATGGAAAGAAACCCAAAGGGAACTAGCTTAATTAAGCGTGGGTCTTAGGAAAAGGAACTGGTGGAGGCACCCCAGAATTGGGACTCAGGGAACCCCAAAATGGGTGGAGCAATTGATGTGGGTTGCCCTCCTCCAGAAGTCCCCGGAAAGCTGAGGAGTGATATCTGTAGGACACCACGACACAAGTGGACAGAATGCGCAGGGATTGATGAAATAGGGGCCACACGGGACCCTTGCCGGCTTCACTTGGAGAAAGCCCATCCTCTGTCCAGCCAAGGCAGCCTGAGGGTCAGCCAAGGCGGTGAGGCTACGGGCCCTACCCTGTGTAGGGGTACAAAGAGATAAAATGAATTTAATTTACCTTTAGAATATCTATTGTTAATCTAAACAAACAAGGAATCTGGTGGCCCTTTTAAAGACTAACAAATTTATTTATTGCATGAGCTTTCATCAGAGAAAATCTTCTCCCAGAAAAGCTCATGCGATAAATAAATTTGTTACTTTAAAAGTACCACAGGATTCCTTCTTTGTTTTGCTGAACTAGACTAACATGGCCACCCCTTTGGATACTGTTAATCTGTTAGTCAATATTGTGTCTGTTCTTTAATATGATAACTGAAGTAACTCTGTATAATAGACATTGTAACCAATGTCTGATGAGACTCCATATTGTAAATTTGGAACTCCATCTTGAATAATGTACTTGATTTTGTATTCTTGAAGAAAGTTGGTTTAGGTGTATACGGTGTAATTTCATTTAGATGTGTGAACAAAATGTGTGAATAATGGGGCGGTGTGATGGGCTCTGTCTCCCATGCTAGCCTGCTCTGATGAAATGCAACCTAAATGGCTGAAGAATGCAGACAAATCCTTGAAAAAGCAAAAAAAAGGATCCACCCCAGCAAGAAAAGAACAAATATAATCCAGACAAGAGGAAAGTCATGTCTGCAAAGGACTGGTGATCAATGATCGCACAGGAGCCCTGAGGCAGCATGAGACAGCAGGACTCACAGGGCTCACATCAGAAATATAATTGACTGGGTGAGACTATAAAGCTTTGGGTCTCGTTCTGCAGTCATAATATTCTTGGAGCATTGGATTAACAATCAACAGAGGCCCGGCTCCCTCCTCATGCCCAGTCTAGTTGGCCAATAGGCTAGCTTGAGCAATACATAAAAGGACTGGTAATTATATTGTGCCAGCTTGCAGAACTTCTTGGATATGAATGTGTATGTGTATGACTGTTTTTTGCTGTTCTTACATTTACAATAAATGCGGCATATCGCCTTGTCCCCCTGAATAAGATCCAGCGAGTCTTTTCTTTTACAAATAAAACACCTGTGCACAGGGCCGGCCCAAGGGATTTTGGCATCCTAGGCAAACTATGACTTTGGCACCCCATCAGAGGGCAAAACTTTCATTTATAAGAGATAACAAGTTCATATTTTTTTAAATAGAGAAAAAAATTCACTTCCATCGCCCCTTAAAGCCCGGCGCCCTAGGCGACCACCTAGTTCACCTATATGGTCTGGGCGGCCCTGCCTGTGCAAGAAAAGGGAGATCCCTTAGCCCCACTGAAGAGTTCTGTCTGGAGACTGTTGCAAAGCAGGGAGAGTAGCACTTATCCTGTGGATCTGTGTGTGACAGCAGGATGGGGGCTGGGAATGCAAGATCCTAGTGAAGACTCCCGGAGAGGCAGGAAAGGGGCTGGGAGTGGGGGATGCAGCCAGAGCCGTCCCTGGGGGGGGGACGAACAGGGCGATTGCCCCAGGCCCCATGGTTAGGTGGGCCCCACGCTGTTCTGCTCCCAGTGGGGCAGTGCGGGGCCCGCACCATGGATCCCCCCACAGCCGCGCTTCCTGAAGGCAGTGGGGCAGGCCAGGAGCACTTCTCCTGGCCCCTGGGTCAGCCCTGTTCCCCACCCCCAGAGCAGAGCAGGGAGGCCCAGGGGCGGGGTCCCGGCTGTGGCTGGGGCTGCGACAGCCTCACCTGGGGCTGGCTGCCCACCGGCAGGCGGCCGCGGCCTCGGCTCCCCGCTGCCCCCCAGGTCTGGGGCCACAGCCTCAGCTCCCTGCTCCTCCTAGAGCTGGGGCTAGGGTCTCGGCTCCCCGGGGTCGCAGCGTCGGCTCCCCGCCGCCTGGTGGGCAGCCTCAGTTTCTAGGGCTAGCTCCCCCAGCAACCGGAGTCCCTGGGAGCAGAGCGGGCTGGCCTGCTGCACTCCCCACCAGCATGGGAGGCGGGGCCCCACTTAGGGCGATTGGCCCTGGGCCCCGTTCCCCCCAAGGGACAGCCGTGGATGCAGCAAGGTACCTGAGGGGGCAAGATCCCAGCAGGACCTCCCCAAGGGGCAGGGAATGAGGCTGCACTCTAGGGTCCCCCAAAGCAGCAAGCGAAAAACACTGAGGAGCAGCAGCAGCTTCCACCCCCCTGCTCCATTATAGAGGCCCTTGGGGCAAGCAGATCCTGGGAGATATCTGTCTGCTGGTGGTTCCTGGTTACCCTCATCCCACTGTGAGCTGGATTCAGGCTCAGCCAGATTCTCTATGGTGTGACATCCACATAACCCCACAGACACCAGCAAAGTCTCTGTTCTCCCACCAATGGTGCTCTTCTGCCCGAGCCTCAGCAGGCATATACTGGCCGGGCCAAGCGGAGAAGATTTCCATCAGCAGAGGATCGGCCTCTCCTGCCTGGAGTGACACCTGCCATTCTGGGTCCTCACACGGAATCAAACCCTGGACCTCCTGCAGCAGGAGAACCACACTCCTTGTGCCCTCAAACTCCACACACAATGCCCTTAGCTGGCAGCCACCGCAGAGCCAACCACAAACGTAGGTGCCATGTGTCTTCATGTGACACTCCCTGCTCCCACCTTCTCTCTGCCCAGGGTCAGTGACAGCCCTGGCTGAGGAGACCGGGTGAGAAGGACTTTTTTCCTCAGCCCCCCAAAGATGGGTCAGGTTTCAGTGTCCCTCCCGCTTCAGAATTTTCCTCCAGCCAGGTACAGGTCAGTCTGGCAAGCAACACGCTCGGCCAGCGCTGCAAAGCCTCTGGACTTTTTATAGGCCCCAGGGAACCTCTCCACTTTCTTTTGGACTGGCTGTGCCTGAGAGGGGTCGGGGGTGTGTCTGTGTGTGCCCACGCCCCACGTCCAGTTCTGATCCGGATCTCACCCACCTCGTGTAAGGGGCGGGCCCGGGGGGGGGGGGGGTCAGACACGGAGCCCACACTGGCATTGGCAAGATCAGGAGAAGCCACGCCTGGGGTTTTTGTTCAGCCCACACCAGGGCGATCGTGGCACCCTGATGCCCATGGACTCCATGACTGCCCTGGGGGCCAGTGCTGGCATCAAGCCCCACTTTGTCCCCTCCTTATTATAAGGCCAGGCCCTAGTCTCAATAAAAGCACCCTCAGTGGGACATGTGGACACTGCACTGGTGCTCCACTGTACACACCTGGCATCAGGGCGAGGGCCAGGAGGGATCCCCCACTCTAACACAGGGAGCCCCAGGGAACTGCCATCCATTGTGGCTGGTGGCCAAGGCAAGCAGCAGCCATGAGAGGGCAGCGGAGCTCACAGAAAACAGCAGCCAGCAAGGGTCTCCTGCTGGGGAAACTCAGCGGGAAATTCATTAGCCTCAAAGCTCAGCCCATCTCAGCACAGCAGCTCTGCCCTGGGACCAGGCCAGACTCCTGGAGCCAGGCTGAGCTGGACACTCCTGACAGAGCTGGCAGGGAACCCTGGCTGTTCACTTCCTACAAGTCATGGCCCGTTCAGTTCATTTCCTGGAGCACAGTGGCAGCCTATATGTCCCACAGCCATCACCCTCCTGGCCCCCATCCCTGCTGGGGGAGAGCACCGGGCGCCGCTCACCAATACTGATGGTGTGGGGGTGACACTTGCCACCCATGCAGAACCTCCAGAGCCCCTGGTTGCTCAAGTTCCCAGAGTAGCGATACTGCATCCAGAAGTCGGTCGCTGTGGCAACGATGAGAAGGATCAGGCCCGAGACTGCACATAACAGCCCACCGCCCATCAAGGTGTACATGGCTGGAAGTGCACAGGTCCTGTAGTTCGGGGGGGGCCTTTCTCCTGCACCAAGAGAAGAGGAGATGGGGCCTCCTAGGAGAAGGCCCAACAGTGAGTTACTCACAGCAGTCACAACTGTTTCCCTTTTCAGACAGACCTGGGGAACTCCCTGCTGCAGGATTTCCAGAGTCAAGGGCTATGGCTGAATTTCAAAGGGGGCAGGAGAATTCTCTGCATGTAGCTGAGGTGAACTAGGATTGAGTCAGCCTCAAGCTTCAGGGTGTGAACATCAGGCAAGGGTGAGGAGGGAATGCTCCCCCACACATACCGGTACATACAAACTGTGTGACGTTGCCTGTGCGGCCAGGAGCCATGTATCAGGGTCGAGGTCCAGGCCCTGCTCTGACCCATCAGGCACTGGCTACCACTGATGGCAGGAGAGTGAGACCGAATGGGGTAATTGCCCCACCCGGCATGGAAGGAGATGGGATGTGAGATGAACTGAGCCCCTGATCCAGCGCTGGTGCGGCTAGCTACTGGGCTAGATGGACCAGTGTTCTGATCCAGTCTGGCAAATCTTCTGAGCCCTGTGTCTCGGCCCATTCCAGAGCTGGGCCAGGACGGTACAGCAACAGGAATGGGTGACATTAGCCTTATTCTAGGCTTCACCCAAGCAGCATGGGCCCATCATGCCCAGCTCTGCCACCCTGGCACAGCTTGTGCTTGTCTTTGTACTGTAGCTGGGAGGGACAAATGCCTGAGTGGCTCCCAGGAGGGGTTGCCACCCATGGGCAAGATGGAGGCAGAAGATCCCACCCAGGACCGAAGGCTGGGACTAGGAGCCACCCTGGGCAGCAGATGCTTCTGGCTCAGGCCGAGACTGGGAGCATCCCATTGGCAGCGAAGCTCCAGGGATGCGGGAGGGTGCGGGGGATCTCTGGCGTCAGGCAAACTGGGCCCTTTTGTTCCCAACAATGAGCTGAGCTTGATGTTTCTGCAGAGAGAACAGACCCAGCTGAGTCAGAACTGGTGTCAAAAGGGAACTGCTCAGCAGAGCTGGAAGGAGCTGGCTGAGCTGGGCAAGCCCCTGGGGGAAGGGAATTCAGATCAAAACCAACGGGGCTGGCAAGAGGTGTGGGCAGAGTGGTCCGGGGAAACTTGCAAGGTGTTTGCCCACCCTCGCTCTGGCACATGCACATCTTCCCCTTCAGTTTTCCTCCTGCAGCAGAGGAGCCAGCTGTGAAACGAATGCTTGCCTGGGAGATGCACAAGGGAAACAACGTGAATTCTGGGTGGCTCAGGATCAATCTGTCTCCGCAGATTGTCTGACCAGAAGCAGGGTGCCAAGAGCTCAGTGCACCCAAAACAGGCTGTTGAGTCTGACTAGCTGGGCTGGACCATGTGGGCAGAGGGCGCCGAATCGATGCCCAAATCTCGAACCGACCCTTGGAACTTTTGCCCCAAAGCCAGGCTGGTCTGGCGTCATTGCTGGTGCCAGGTGCTCTGAGGATGACCAGCCGGTGCAGGAGGGTGCTCCCCATACGGGTATTCTGCTTCAGTAGATGCATTATCAGAGGATATACTCCTCGATCTCCTGCACCCAGTATCAGCCCCGAGCAGCGCTGTCCCGTGGGGGGAGCGGGGCCCAGGGCCAACTGGCCTAGGCGGGGCCGCATGCTGGAGGGGAGTCGGGCCGCACCACCCCCCCAGAGAGCCAGCCCGGGCAGGCAGCCTTTGGCCGCCGGCTCCGGCTCCGGCCCCGGCCCAAGCAAGGGGGGCCGCCGGTGGGGGGAGCCGGCCGCAGCCAGGACCCCAGGCTGCTGCGGCCGGTGCCCCAGCCGGGGACCCGAGGCCGCCACCGGGAGCCGGCGAGAGCTGGCCCCGGCCGCAGGGAGCACGCCGGCCCAGAGGTGGGTCCCGGCCACCAGCCCCGCCCCTGGGCCTGTCTGCTCCGCCCCGGGGGCGGGGAGGACTAGCCCAGGGGCCGGGCTTAGTGCTCCCTGCCCGACCCACTGCCTTCAGCTCCCTGCCGAAGGCAGCGGGGAGCAGGGAAGAGCGTGGCAATGGGGTGGCCGCGGTGCAGGCCCCGCACTGTCCCGCTGGGAGCGGGACAACGCGGGGCCCGCGTAACCGCGAGGCCCGGGGCGATCGCCCCGTTCGCCCCCCCCCAGGGAAGGCCCTGGCCCCGAGATCTCCAAGTGACCTGGCCTGGCAATTTCGCCTCATGTGCCGTGCAGAGCACTGGCTGCCCCACACCCTTTGCAGGAGAAGCTCCGGGACATACAAAACTCTGCACAGCCAGACAGCCACGACACAAGGGTCTGAGCTCAGCACAGATCTGGCTGGGTCTGAAGTGAAAAACACCTGCCCCGTAACTGGGAGGTGATTTCCGGCTGGGTTGGACAGATCTGCACCGGCTCTGAGCGAGGTAGCGCACTGAAAGAAGCAGTGTGTCCACTGAGTCGTAGGATGGGCCATCCGCCTTGAGCACCAGTCCAGCTGGGCCCTGGAGGATACTCCGGCATCTAGCCCCACCTGCTGTCCGTCCTGGCGCATCTACACTGCTACTTTTACTGCTGTTTAGCTCTTCTCTTCCTCACCCCCACTTGGGGCACCATTACTTCCCCGAAGGGCACAGCCAGCCCTCCTCTCTCCTTCTCCCCGCTCCCCGCTGGGTGGAGTAGGTGGCTGGGCTGTGGGACAGATCGAGTGGGTCGGCGACACAGGTCTCTGCTGCTTCCCAAGATTCATAAGGAACAGCACAGTGGGAGGTCAGGGCCAGGCCAGCTCTGGGATCTGTTACACCCAGGGCCCTCTGCAGGTGGGGATGTGTGGAGGGAGGTGTCAGAAGCTCCCAGGAGGAGGAGGAGGCAGGAGACAAGCAGCAGAGAGGCCTGGGAAAGAGGGCAGCAGCACCAGGAGGCCAAACCCAGACTTAATGGAGAAGGCGTATGGGGATAGCAGCTAGAGGGAACGGCCTCCAAACCTGAGGGGGCCAGGGGCAGGACTTGGATGCCAGTGTCCGAGATGAGGGAAATAGGTGTCTCCACTGAGCAGATTGACAGGAGCAGTCAAAAGCCCAGGGATGAGTCTTCCTCACCTTCCAGCACCCTCCTGCTGCCCAACCGCCCACTTCCCAGACTGCTTATAACTCCTGCCTGGTGCACGTTCCACTGTGACAATGTCACCAGTGGACTGGAGACCCCCAGGGCTATGATGTGGGGGCAACTGCTCCCCCACACCACCACCCTGGTGGCACTGCTGATTACACTGCCAGCTGTAATGGTGCCTTGCCCCCACACCCCCCAGCCCAGCAAGGAAGCTGAACAGCTAATTACTGTGTGGTTCCAGGCAGTGGGGCCAATAGATAGACAGACAGACAGATAAAGGCGGGTGTATGATGATTAGATAGATAGATAGATAGATAGATAGATCCTGGAAAGGAACTAAAGTTACTTACCTTCAGTGCTGGCTGATGGGAGAAGTCATGGTTAATGAGGGCTGACAAGTTGCTCAGTCGATCAATTCCTGTTTTCTCTGTGGCCGTGTTTCGTGCCCGGGGTTCTGTCAGAGGCAACAAGGCACAGGGTGCTGGGTGCGTGGCTGGGGGGGGGGGGTGACAGAGCTTTTATAGAGTCACCCCCACGTGCTCCTTTTTGTTCCATTGTCCGGGGCACAACAAAAGGCCTTCAATAGAATAGAAGCATCTCGCAATCGCTGGCTCCGGCCTCCGGCAGTTCCAGCCTCACTATTCTGCTGATGCAGGGGGCCACTGGCCCTGGGGGCAGGGAGGGAGCCCCTGGGAAGGGGACATACAGAGCTATTCCTGTACCCCTCTCTTGTGGGGCGGCTTCCCTGGGGGGGAAATTGAGTGATCGAAGGATTGTTTGTTAAATAAATAAATGGAAATAAAAAATGGGGGAGGGAAGAAATAAGCCAAGGAGGGTGACTGTCCAGAAGGGATAGGAGGGGCAGGGACTGGGGGGAGGGATTGATGTGGGGCAGGATCAGGGTAAGACAAATTTTCTGAAAGACTTTAATGATCCCTATGTGTGCTGCAGTTTCCCCTCTCTTTTGCATGGCTGCCCAGTTGGGAGGAAAGACAGGCTAAGGGATAAGTGGGCAGGGGGTGTCGCCCAGCTGTCTGAGCCTGAATGGGTCATTAAAAAGGATTGGCCCAGGCAGAAACTCTATCTCTGGGAAATCCAAGTGGACTCCCAGAGGGGGTAGCCATGTTAGTCTATCCCAGCAGAACCAGCACCCCAGAGGGAACTCGATTTCCTTGCCTAGAAGCAGAGAAGCTGAGCGCAGATCCTAGCTGGAGAACCACGAACTAGAAGGTGCGAGGAGCCATGGCAGCAGGGACCAGCAGCTGACATATAGGGTCTGAGGCAGAAAAGCCAGCAAAGGGGCAGGAGATCAAGGCCTAGGAAAGGGCAAAATGGCTGGTGCAGTGCAGGTGAGGATGGATATTCCTGGTTATCACCCATCCCCCTGCACATGCAGATCCTTAGGTGTGTGATGGACTCTCACGGAGGGGGGGAGAGGAGACAATACTGCCATAGATGAGACTGGTGAGTCCTGCACCTGTTCTGGACAGGATGTTGGAAACGGGCAGATTGGCAAGCTGGCCCCATGGCGAGAGGCTGCTGAGCTTGGCAGAGGAAAGCTTAAGCGGTGACCTGGTCTGTCCCAGGCCAGCGAGTGCAACCTCCATCAGTCGTGCTGACCAGAGATTTCTGTTGAAGGACCAATTTTTCCAAATGTTCTGACACACAGAGACAAAGGCGGCTTGCCCTGAAAACAGCTGTGTCCCATCCGGGATGGAGGCAGAGGTCATGGTGTGAATTTGGAGGCGTTTGACTGAGGGCTTCCCTACATACAGAACACCTCCCCTCAGAGCCAAACAGCTGTTGCCATTCCCTCCTTCTTAACGCCTTTCTTTTCAGAGTCATGGAAATCTTAGAGCCCAATGTGCAAGAAACACGGCTAGCGGTCAGCTTTAAAACCCAGCCACTCAAACGTTTGACCAAGGCTTGCTGAGGGGTGATTGGAGGATAACCCCAGAATGGTAAGGATTAGGAGTGGGAAGCCCAGGGTTGATGGCAAACACACCGAAGAATCGCTCCCTACACTTCTGTAGGTATAACACCCCCTGACAGAGGGGCGTTCCAGAGCTGAGCAATAAAGAGAAGCAACTCTAGCTCAATCACGGGGGGCTTGAAGGAGAGAAATCAATCAAGTGGGGAATAATCACAAGTAAATCAGAGTTATTTGTTTTAGCAGGAATACTGCCCAGAAAGAAAGACCAAAGGCACTCGGCCAGGTTTATTGCCTTGGATCTGGGGTTACAGATACACAGACACACAGGGTGTGTCTACACTTGTAAATTAAGTCGACTTAAGCTTGCTTAAGTCAACTTAATTTACTCTGCGTCTACACTACAGTTTCCTTAAGTCGACTTAAGCAAGTTGCTTCAGTCGACTTAAGGAAAATTAAGTCGACTTAATGAAAATTAAGTCGACTTTATTAAACCTCCTTTTAGTTCGACTTTAGGCTTAAGTCGACTTTTTAAAGTCAACTTAAGCCAGTGTAGACCTGGAGTAGCCCTAAGTCGACTGAGGGCTACTCCAGGACTCCCTCACTGACCTCCCAGCCGGGGGGGGGGGGCCACAAGGAGAGCCTGGCATGCCCCCCACAGGGCAGGGCAGAGCCCTGCCCACCCTGCCCCTATGCCCTGCCAGGGTTCCGATCCCCCTTTGCCCCATTGTACCCAGGTACAATGGGGCAAAGGCTGAGCCCCCTGGCACTGGGCAAGGGGTGCCCCCCCTGCCACCGTGGACCTGCCCTAGGTCCCCTTAGCCCCTAGAAGTTGACCTAGGCGTCCAGTGTGGACGCTCTAGGTTGACTTTGTAAGGTCCCCCCAAAGTCGACTTTAAATTTAGGTGTAGACATGCTAAGTTGACTTAACTAAGTCGATTTAGCTAAAGTCGACCTAAATTTCCAAGTGTAGACATAGCCACAGTGTCCAGTAGCAAGGAAGAGCTCAGGCTGCTGCAGGAATTTCTGCTGTCCCCTCGGCCTCACAGAAAGCTACAGCATGGTTACCCAACCTTTATAGACAGAGGCAATTTCTGTCCCACCTTTCATGACATTGACTTGTTACCCCCTTGCTCCAGGTGTCTCAGGCAGAACATACCTATTTATCCCTTCTGTCAACCCTTCATTTCCGGAGTTAAGTCAGGATCCCCTGGAGTGTGTTCACACACATATCCAGTATCTCTTGTGCCTAAGGAGTGCCTGCGCTTTAGCAACATTAGCGGTAACTTTGCCAAGATCACATATCGGAAAGTGACTTGTAAACGTCTGCTCTAGTCCACAGCCTGGCTATGGTTCATGATTCAGCCCCACTTTGCTGCCTATGCTCAGGCCTCAGATCTTACACACACCAGGCCCAGGGCTCCGTGGTCTCTCTCCTACACCAAGTGTGCATCCCCATTTCAGTGTGCAGCTGCTTTGTGGCCCCAGGAAAGGAAAAGGTTTGCGGGTGTTCGATTATAACTTGAGCAATCCTTGCATGCAATCTTTGTTCATTGTTTTGAGCTCCTGCTTGAACAAAGACAGATACTCTTTGATGCAATGTGCTGGCTTCTTGACTGAACAAGTATCCCTGCACCATTTACTGGCTTCAAGTCCCTCTGCTCTCTGCCAATTTTTCTTTTCCTGATGCTTGTGAACCTCATATTGCTGTAAGGATGTTTTGTTTTACTCTCCCTAATAAGCATTATTGCAGCTCACTTCCTCTCTTTTTTTCTCTGAAATCTGTTTCTCTTTAATTACAGATAATCTTTCATTGCAGCTTTTTCCCTTTACATCATTCTTGCTTTGCTTTTCTCCCAATTTGCCAACAATTTTTTTTAAGTAATTTCTTCATTTACTGGGAGACTCTTTCGTTATTTCTTCCCTAATTTCACCATCCCGTTCTTCCTTCAGTGTTTCCTCCTTTCCCTTGTACTGCTGGCTTTCCACTTTCCAGGGGTTGCCCCTTTTGCGGCTATCCATCCTGTTCCTACTTTCTCTGTCCTGCCTGCACTGGACTTTCTCCCTCCCAGCTCTGTTCCTGGCACCCCTTGGCTTCTGGGGTCCCTATCTGCCAGCTCTCCACTGTTTTTTCTGGTGCTGGCTGCTTCCACCTCCCTTCCTCTCTGGTGGCTGGTCCAAGACTTCACCAGCTGTTTCTGCCACTTCCTGTATCTGTTAGGCCTTCTAACAACCACACATGGGGGCAGAGAGCTGCCTCCGGCTTCCCCACACTGTTTTTTGTTTCCTCGTCCCCTACAAGAATGATCCAACCCAGGTTTAAGCTGCCACCGCTTCAGTTGCCTGGAATCCTTGCAGACCCCTAGACCCACTTCCAGCGTAACTATTTGGAGCTTCCCTTTTTAATCGAAGAAAACCCCCATTCTAAATCCCGTGAAGCTGCCTCTGAGCGGCCACCTCACTCTGCTCCCAGTGGTCTCACAACCCCACCACCTCCCACACAGGTGGGTTGGTACAGCGGTGACGAGTTTTCTAGGGGGCAGGGAAGGGCGTGGTTAGAAGCAGGGGTATAGAGGGTATTGTGTGGAGTGCAAGAGGCTCTGGGCAGGGAAGGAACCTGTGTGGGGAAGACACATGGCACTGGGGACCTAAAAGGACACTTGGGGCTGATGAGCATAAGGGGAGTGGAGACTTCAGCAGGGTGGGGAAGGAGGCCAGGATGGGAGGAAGACTGTGGGCAATGGGGGAGTTGTGGGGTGACAGAAAATGGAAAGCAAGGGAATGAAGACTCTGGTGCACAGGGGGAAAGGTGAAATGGGAGGTAGGGCAGAAGATGGAGTGTGAGGGGAGAGGGCCCGGAACCCTTCTGCTGCTGGCAGTAACAAGGGCCGGGTGCGATGTCTCAGGATTCCTCTTACCATTACAAACCAAACCCCAGCCCGCACCCCAGAAATCTGTGGAAAAGACCCCCCTCCCCCAACCAGGTGATGCTTTCCCACTCCTGGGCACTGAGCCAGTGTACACACAAAGACCCCTTCTATTGCAGCAGGAGGGAGCAGACCACTGAGCTGGGAAAACCCAGAAACAATGGCTCAAAAAGAGACAACTATTAAATCAGATCCCCTCCCCACCACCTCTTTGCCTCTGCTTCCCACCACCCAGCGTGAGAATCCAATGGAAGAATGACCCCTTTAACCCTTGCCCCTCCACTTTCCAGCGCCCACACATAATTGTGCCAAGGCAGTGAAGGAGTCTAGTGCATTCTCCTTCAGCCCCTCACTGGGAGGGTGAGTAATGGCTGCACCTGACATCTGGCAGCCTGGCACACAATGCTAAAGCCGCCTGGATCCCAGCTCTCAGACAGTTGGGTAGGATGAAACTTGCTACACTATCTCCACACCAGGAATGAGGTAAAAAGAATGGCAACATTTGCTAATGCTCTTTAATGCTCTTCCTTCAAAATCCACAGGAATAGTGTTTCGTCTGAATTCTACACATGCGTGCATGCATGCATACATACCCCTGTGCTCACATCCACACGCACAGCTCTGTAACAACACGTGCTTACAGACACACACACACACGTGTGTGTGTGCATGTGCACAGACATATATACACAGACACACACAAAAATGCACATGCAGATACCATGTGTGACACAGAGCTACTTGGGAAATTAATTTAGCTCCTCCTCCCCCCATACACACACAAAAAACCCCTACAAAAATCAAGCCATTTGGGGGGGGTGTTAAAAAAATTCCAAGTTTTTTTATTTTTGTCAAAATCCCCCAAATTACAGGGTTTTTTTTAAAAAAAAAAAAACCAAAATGGGATTTCAGGTTTTTTTAGTGGAAACCCCAACATTTTTGACAAAAATGGACATTTGGGGGTGAAGTTTCCAGTTTGCAAAACAAAAAAAACAAAAAAAATCAGCCAAGTCACCCCCGAGCACCAAACCATGGTGAGTGGCTCTCCCCACCTTCCCCAGGAGACAGCAGAGAGTCGGGGCGGGGGGGGGGGGGGATGATCTGCCCTGTGGCTCTTGTCACCCATGCCTTTTCCAAGAGGCTGAGCCATTCACACTTGCTTTGGCCAGTTTTTTCATTTGGATTGCTGATCTGGCTGTCGATCCCAGCACGGGCAACTATCAGTCACTGAATAGAACGGAGGGGGGAGAAGGGAACAAGTCCATCATTTCAACCCTGCTGCTCAGCCCCTTGTGGGGTTGGGCAGACAGAGCTGACCCCAGGGTATAGGATCCAAAGGAGTCTGGTGGCACTTTTAAAGACTAACACATTTATTTATCACATTAGGTTTCCTGGGAGAAAATCCCACTTCATCAGATACATGAAGATGGGGCACTTACAGGATGTAGGAGACAGCGGACTTAATCATAGAATCATAAGGCTGGAAGGGACCTCATAAGGTCATCTAGTCCAACCCCCTGCTAAAAGCAGGACCACTCCCTCTAAATCATCCCAGCCAGGGTTTTGTCTAACCTGACCTTAAATATCTCCAAAGATGGAGATTCTACCACCTCCCTAGGTAACCCATTCCAATGCTTCACCACCCTCCTAGTGAGAAAGTTTCTCCTAATATCCAACCTTGACCGCCCCAGCTGTAATTTGAAACCATTGCTCTTGTTCTGTCCTCTGTTACTGCTGAGAACAGCCTAGCTCCCTCCTCTCTGGAGCACCCCTTCAAGTAGTTGAAGGTTGCTATCAAATCCCCCCTCCGTCTTCTCTTCTGTAGACTCAATGGCTATGTCTACACTTACACTTACTAAAATTAGCTTCTTTAATTCGAACTAACTTGCCAGTGTAGACATAGCCAATAAGCCTACTTCCTTCAGTCTCTCCTCGTAAGTCATGTGCCCCAGCCCCCTAATCATTTTTGTTGCCCTCCGCTGGACTCTCTAATTTGTCCACATCCTTTCTGTAGTGGGGAGCCCAAAACTGGACACAGTATTCCAGATGTGGCCTCACCAATGCTGAATAGAGAGGAATTATCATATCCCTCGATCTGCTGGCAACACTCCTACTGATGCAGCCCAATGTGCCATTGGCCTTTTTGGCAACAAGGGCACACTGTTGGCTCATATCCAGCTTCCTGTCCACCATAACCCCCAGGTCCTTTTCTACCGTGCTGCTACTTAGCCGGTCGGTCCCCAGCCTGTAGCAGTGTGTGGCATTTTTCCGTCCTAAGTGAAGGACTTTGCACTTGTCCTTGTTGAACTCATGAGGTGTCTTTCAGCCCAGTGTTCCAATTTGTCCAAGTCTCCCTGAATCCTGTCCCTGCCTTCCAGCATGTCTACCATTCCTCCCAGCTTGGTGTCATCCGCAAGAGTTACTAAGCACGCAATCTATCCCATCATCGAGATTATTAATGAAAATGTTGAACAGAACCAGCCCCAGGACCGGCCCCTGGGGCACTCCACTCGTTACAAGTTGCCAGCTAGACATCGAGCCATTGATTCCTACCTGCTGAGCCTGTTGATCAGCCACTTTTCTATCCACCTTACAGTCCACTTATCCAATCCATACTTTCTTAACTTGCCGACGAGAATGCTGTGGGAAACTGTATCAAAAGCCTTGCTAAAGTTGAGGTATACTACGTCAACAACGGCTCTTCCCACATCCACAAATCCAGTCATCTCATCATAGAAGGCAATCAGGTTGGTCAGGCATAATTTTCACTTGGTGAATCCATAATGACTGTTCCTGATCACTCTATTTTCCTCCAAGTGTTTCAGGATGGATTCTTTGAGGACCTGCTCCATGATTTTTCCAGGGATTGAGGTGAGGCTGACCTGTCTGTAGTTCCCCGGATCCTCCTTCTTCCCTTTCTTGAAGATAGGTACTATATTTGCCTTTTTCCAATCCTCCGGGACCTCCCCCATTTGCCACAAGTTTTCAAAGATAATGGCCAGCGGCTCTGCAATCACTTCGGACAACTCCCTTAGCATCCTCGGATGCAGTTCATCCAGCCCCATAGACTTGTGCACATCCAACTTCTTTAAGTAGTCCCTAACCTGACCTGCCATCACCAAGGGCCGCTCTTCTTCTCTCCATTCTGCATTACCCCATGTAGTAGCCTGGGAGTTGGCCCTCCCTGTGAAGACTGAAGTAAAAAAAGCATTGAGGACTTGATAATAAGTGAGTTCTTTGGATCCCTCTAGGAAACAGACCAGAAGGCAGGAAGAGCAAGTTTACCCTATTGTAGCTCTCCTTTAGTATCAAAGTGGGGGGAAGGGAAGAGCTAGTGGATCCTTAGATCCCCCACACCCAGCAGGGAGCAGCGGGGAAGTGCATGGTCCCTGCTTTACTGTTCCGCAGTACAGAAAGCAGTGGAATTTGCAAGTCAGTCGCCCCGTGGCAGAGCAGCTCTCAGGAACAACAAGAGATAACACATCATCCTTCAGTTCACCATCAATGACCCATTGTCCTGAGAACTTCTCTGGGGGCAACTGCAATGTCTCAGTGTCACAGGATGCACCTCGCCTCACCCCAGTATGATCTGTGTAACATTCCTGTTCACCTTTGCAATGTAATTGTATGGCTTGATGCCAAATATGCCATGCCAGGTATTCCTTTTGAAGGCTCATGATATACTCTGCATTGTTGTTATGATCTCATGTTTCCTGCAGCATCATACATGTGTTCCTACATGAAACATGTCCCCATGGATTTCACATAGCTCATCTGGAGGCAAACAAGCAGAGCTGTCTCCCAGCCTGTAAAACAGTCAGCTGCAAACGCACATCCAGAGAAAATAAGAATGACATTGGGCTAGCTAAGTGTCTGTAGCACCTTGGTGGGAGAGAGGATCACCTGCCCTCTCTGAACAAAGTGAATGACTTCAGCCCAGGAAAGGGGGGCTTTGAAAAGGAAAGTAACTTTGAACTGTTTGAGGCATTTTTTCAGAGAAATTCCATCATGAAATATCTCCATCTATAACCAAGGGCTGTGCCCTGCCTGGGGAAAGGCAGAAACTGGATATAAAACCATCATCAGCCAGGCATGTGAGTAAGATAGAAAATGGACTTCACCAGTAAACTTTAAGGTTAGAAGGCATCTTATCTTTTATTTGATAGTGGTTAACTCCTGACAGGTTAATTAATTGATTGTGCGTTGATTTGCAATATTTTCACTTAAAATCATGTTTTAATCAATAAACCCATGATCGTTTTATCTAAAGCTGTGTGGATTCTGGAGAGTGTGAAGGGGCAAGCGCTGTTTACATTTCAGTTTCTTTGTTAAACTGATGGACCAGTGTAGATGAGCCTACAGTGATCTGGGAAGGGTCCCAATACCTGCAAGATGGACATTCCCAGTGTGGCATCTGGAGGCTGGAGATGCTCACTGGGGGGTCGTCCCCTGAGTAGCTAGAGAGCACACATCCACTGACTGGAGCCGATTACACGCAGGAGGCTGATGTGGACTGACCTAGGGGTGGGGGTCCACCTAGTGAAGACCTAGTAAGTTGGGGGTCCAGGAGTCGGTGCTCAGGGAGGCACAGTGGCACTACCAGCCCAGATTCTGGGAGGGGAACATCAAAGTGGATATCCCGGGGGGGTGGGATCATACCCCAGGGGGTTGTGCATCCCATGACACCTAGGTTTCCCCCTTGCACATCAGAATACAGGCAGGCTGCCACCTTGGTGCAAACCCCTTTCCCTGGCACACACACAATGCACAGTGAGCACATTTCCAAATGCCCTGCCTTAAGGATAACAAAGTGGAAACATTCTGATGGTGGTTGGGGGGGGCGAGCCAGATGGAGGGACACGTCCTGATGGAGCCAGCTACATGAAGGAATTTATCTAAGAGAGGATAAACAACTGGCAAGGGACTGGTAAATCTCAGGGTGTGTTCTTTACCCATTTGGATTTGGAGATGGGGTTTGTGTTTGCTCTGTGTTTGCTGGGAAGAAACAGTCCCAGGTGCCAAGTCCTTGGTTTCTGATCCAAAGAGAAGCTGAAGGAAAACTGTTCATGCAGTGTGACCCTCATTGCTGCTTGTCCAGTTTTGCATGATGAACTCCTTGAGACACAGTCATTTGCAAAAAAGAAAAAACAAAACAAAAATCCTTCCCTCAAAGAAATACACCCCGGATGCTGGTAAGCCAGCAGTAGCATATACTGACTGCCTTTCTGCCTTGCTCAATGCGGGACCTTACGGCCCAGTCTAAAATAGAAAAGTAAGTCGGTATAACCAGAAGTGTGAAAAATCCACACACCTGAGCGGCACAGTTAAGCCACCCTAAGTCCCCCTGTAGACAGAACCAGGCCAAACAGGAAGATTCTTCCACCAATCTAGCTACTCCTGCTGGAGGAGGTGGATTAATGACAGCGATCAGAGAACCCCTTCCACTGCCATAGGTAGTGTTAAGCTGAAGCACAGTAGTGCAACCCTAGTGTTTCAAGCCCTCTGTGTCCCAGTCGTATGTTTCACGTAGGACCTGTCCTGAAGGCCACAGGTCATCTGCAGCGCAGCGGGGAGGAGGGAGGGGCTGGCTGGCACATTTGAAGAAGAGGCTTTCCCCTTTGATCACACAGAGGTTGCTCTCTGCTGCATTGAAGCCACATCCCATTTGGAGTCTGGCTCCTATCCCGGCGCTCACATGCACAGGATGAGTGTTGCGGCAAGAGAAAGCACCAGACCAGGGAAACAGGCGGCAGCAAGTCCACAGACTGGATCCAGGATGGGGGGATGGTCTGCGAAGAAGGAGGAAAGAGTGAGCTACTTGGAGCTTCCCAGGGCAGTGGCTCACAGGGAGTTCCCAATCCCACCATCTCGGTAAGGCTCCCGTTTAGCAGATTTTCTCTGCCAACCAGTTTTCCCCAGGGCTCCAAGTGCTGGGGCTTTCCCCTGGCAGAGGTTTCACCAGCATGTGCAGAGGGCTGTTTTCATGGGCCGGGGCTGCCTCGCCATCTGGTGGGACATCATGCCACTGGCAGATCATCAGCACGCAGTGCCCAGTGCCAGGTCGTAGCCTGAGGCTCCTGGAGCTACGAACCCGCCACGAGCTGGCACAGGGAACACAGGATGATAGGCAGGGTGGCCCCCACGCATAGGACATGAACTTGAGATGGGGGAGACCAAGTTCAATTCCATTCCTGCCATCGGGGGCAGAGCTGCTGCATAGCTGGTTCTAGCTAGCTCCGGTGCTGACAACTGCCATTCAAGGGGACCAGGGGATTTATACACCCCTGACTACTATGGCGTCCCCCCTGTTGGTACTCTGCCTCCAGAGGCTGCAATCCCACACATTCTGATTGCCCCAAGTCACTCTGTGCCTCAGTTTCCCATCTGTGCAATGGGGGCAATAGCTCTATCCACACGCACAAGGGGGTTGGGATTAAGGCATGGGAGCTGCTCAGATACGATGCTACGGGGAGCCAGGTGCATACTGAGAGAGGGCCTGGCACCCCACTGTCAGATACAGAGATGCCTGCTGGCACTCACCAGGAGGCAGAATAAGCTCAAATGGACATGAAACTCTGAGGTTCTCTTACCCCCAAGGCTGAGTCTGAAAGCTCAGGAGGACCAGAGGCCTCAACACACGCCTCCTTGTGCTTACCTGTGACCCACAGCTGCACCTCCACAGACACGCAGTCAAACTCCAGGCCCACCCAGCAGTGGTACTTCCCTTGGTCGGGTGCCATGACTCCAGTGAGGTGCAGGGTGGCATCGCCATGGGTCAGCCCCGTGGTGTTCACTCGCACCCTGGCCTTGAAGTGCGACCAGTAGCCTGAGCCATTCTCGACCCCGTCTTTGAATTTGTAGAGGTTAGTGTTTGTCGTATTGTTGTCCTGGCTCTGATAGTTCCAGCGGACGTTCGGGAACTTTTTGAGGTTGTGGGCTGGGAAGAGGCAACTCATGGAGACGTTCTCACCCACCTGGACCTGCACTTCAGTGGTGGAGGTGTCCCCACATAAGGCAGCTGGGCAGACTATGGAACAGCAGAGTAAAGTCAAACGCTGGGGAGCAGGAGCCAGTTGTAACACGGTCTGCACCCAACTGAAGTTGATCCTGACTGGGGCCTCCAACTACTACTGAGCCCGTCCTATGGCTCCCGCCACCACCATATTACCAGAACTACACCATCCCAGCGAGAGAGTCCTGTGGCCTTGTCACCCACACCACCAAATCTACTCCACCCCAGCGAGCCAATCCTATGGCCTCTGTCATGCTAGGCCTGAAAAAACCAAGCCATCTTGTGAAATACATGACCGAAATCTAACCTTCAAAAGTATATGGTAGAGTTACAGGGAGGCTAGGGCTTTGATACGCATGTGTGTTTTAGTAGTTACTCGATGATGTCTACATCTATATATATATACATCTATATAAGACTCTGTTGTCTTTCTACAATAGACTAACACGGCTACCCCTTTGGAATTTGAATACATCTATATTGTTAAAGCGTAGCAAGGTAAATGAACTGCTTCCCTATCTGTTACTATTGTTCTATTACAAGAGGTCAAAAGGGAACATTAACATCTAGATGAAGCTTTGATGTACCAATTATGTAAACTGTCTATTAATGGTGCTAATGCAACTAATTACTTGTGGGGCCCAAGAGGTGAAGGTTTTACTTCAAAGGACAATACACATTGCTATTCTCCACTTAAGGAAGTATTTGTGAACTGTCATCAAAGCCCACATGAAGAAATGACCTGCAAATGCCCATCTTGCTACAACCGGGCCGTCCATAGAGGGGAGCGGGGCCCAGGGCCAATTGGCCTCGGCGGGGCCTCCCCCCCATGCTGGAGGGAGCTCAGTGGGCCAGCCTGGTCGGCCCCTGGGGAACCGGCCCCGGCCCTGAAAGCTGAGCCCCCGGGGCGGGGGGGGGGGAGGAGCCGGGACGGCGGGGAGCCACAGCTCAGGCCACGGCTGCGGGGCGGTGGAAAGCTGCGGCTACGGCCCTGGGGCGGTGGGAAGCTGCAGCCGTGGGGAGCTGAGGTTGAGGCCGCCCGCTGGCAGGGAGTCAGCCCCTGGGGAGGCCGCCCCAGCCACAGGTGGGGCTTCAGGTTGCCGTGGCCGGCATCCCAGCCGGGGTTCAGAGGCCATCACCGGGAGCCAGTCCCGGCTGACACCACGCCGCCAGTGAGGGCCAACCCCGGCCACAGCCGGGACCCATCTCACCAGACCAAATGCAGCCTAGCGATGGGTGTGGCCGTGGGCAGGGTACAGCAGGCCGGCCCAGAGTCGGGCGCTGCTCACTGGCCCTGCCCCTGGGCCTTCCTGCTCCGCCCTGGGAGTGGGGAGGAGGAGGGCCAGCCCAGAGGCCAGGGGAAGGGCTCCTGGTTCGCCCCGCTTCGGCAGCGGGGAGCAGGGTGAAGCGTGGCAATGGGGGGGCCACAGCATGGGCCCCGCACTACCCCGCAGGGAGTGGGACAGCGCAGGGCCCACGTAAACGCGGGACCCGGGACAATTGCCCCGTTCGCCCCGTTGTCCCCCTCCCTGAGGATGGCCCGGGCTACAACTATAAAAGGAAGTTGTGAACATACCGTAATCCCTTTGTCTCACGTCTGTCCAAGCTTCTCAGGGAAAGTTTGGGCCACAGGATTGAGATCCCAGCCAGCACTAGCTTGGAATCACCCTGCTGATTCTCAGGGGAGAATTAGAGCAAACGCTACACTTGGACTATTTAGCCTATATTCCTTCGAACTGGATTTCTAACAACTGAAGCTGTTGAAACAAGGACTTAAACCCATCCAGGTATTGGATGTGAGCCAAAGATCTGCAAACTTCAAATTCTACTGGAAAACTGATACATTGGACTTTCAATCGTTGTATGTATGTGATTGCTTTAACCCTTTAACAGTACTCTCAGAGTTTGTTTCTTTCCTTGCACAATAAATCTTTAGTTTTAGTTACTAAAGGATTGGCTATCAGTGTGGTATTTTGGGTAAGATCCAAACCTATACTGTTCTGTGTAATGTGGCTGACCCTTTGGGGTCAGGAGAAACCTTTTTGGGTAAAGAGCTTGGAGTTTTAAGCAATTTCTCTCTTTACCAGACCCAGTGGCTGTATTGGGAACTGGTGGCCGAAATGCAGTAAAGAGGGCTGAGTATATTTTATGGTGGCTTCTTGATATCCAGTGTGGGGGATCAGAAGCGTTGTTTGTGACTGGTGGGGGAGTTTTGCTCCAGGTAACCCACCAGTATTGGGAGAATCTACTCTCCTTTTTGCAGCTTGCCCTGATCTTTGCATATTCAGGTGGTTAACCCAGGAAGCCCGGGTTACAGCCTCTACCGCCATGCCACCAGAACTGCACCACGCCACAAAGCCAAGCTGCCCAGGACTGTGCCCCTCCCACCCCACACCAGGTAAGCCCTGGAAAAGACACAAATGAATGGATTGAGCTAACGGTGATAGGATTTAATACAACTACACAAGCACATCAGTGCTTAATGAAGCACCCCATTTTGCTCCAAAAGAGCCCTCTTTCTTACCCACCGTGCATGCAGAGGGAGAATCAGTCCAACCATGCCAGACTTGCAGCTACCGCTGGGTAGGACACAGCAGCTGCTGCTGAGTACACAGCAACACCGAGCAAAATGAGAGGGAAGAGAACCCTGGGTCCAAAGGGGTGGGGGGAAAGCTGAGCTGGGAGTGCACTTGCATGAGGGCACCTCTTAGGACCAGGGCCCATGTTCCATGTCTATCAGTAAATAACCACAGTTACACAAACATGCAGAGAACAGCAGCCACAGAAAATGGTTTCCACACACCAGGGCTGCTTTAAACTGCGGGGGAAAGGGTAACGGATTCCAGGGCCCTGATATCCACAGATTTAGGGGGCACATTTGGGGCCTGCAGTGGGGCAGGAGCAGTTGCCACTTGGCAGGAGATTGGGGAGCTCTGGCTGAGGCCAACAACTGAGTGGGGCACTTCTCCATAAGACAGTGGCCTGAGAACCCCCCAGATCCCTGCACCCAAGACGCCACTGGGCAGGAATTTTTGGCCCTTTGGGAGATGACTGGCTTGGAACCCTGCCAGCCACTGCAGGGTGCTAGCTGCTGGAGGACCGGCATCTCCACTAGAGCAGCAAAGACAGCTTTGTAGGTCTGCTAGGAAGCCTGTTCCACACCATGCAGAGGTGTGCCTTTGTTCTTCCCCTCCAGCCTTCTCTGTGTTCTTCCCTGTTCCCAGCCATGGCCAGCAGCAGGGCCTCTCCGCAGGACCCTGACTGCGCCCTACCCTGACCCCTCATCCTGTGTGGAATATTAAATGTTTTATATTGTCCAACCGCTAGGTAACACTGTTTGTACAATACCAATTAAAACAGGTCTCAGCTGTATGGCAGAGCACTAAAGAAACTCATGTTGAGCAGAGCTGGGGAGGATAAGTGAGCTCTGTAGCCAGGCCAGATCTGGTACAGAGGAAGCTGACATGGCATCAGGAGTAAACTAAAAACAGACACAGAAGGAACAAAGATTGCAGGATCTCACCAACACGCCACTTTTCAATGCCCCAGAGAACTTCAGATTTGACAAACCTTCCCAGGGGACAGACTGGAAACAATATTTTGCAAGATTTCCCATGGCTACTTAGCTGCACAAAGAAACTAGAGATATGCAGATATCTTCTTTAATTTATGCTACAGGGAAGCAGGAAAAACCTATCTTAAAATCCTTTGATTTTATTGCAGACAGTTATAAAGATGACTATTAAAGGGTCTGGCTATGTGTGATGCAAACTTTATATCTCATAGAAACATGGTTTATGAAATAGAATGTGGTCACCAAAGAACTCAGGAACATGGAGACAATGTCTTAGAAGAGCTCTGCAGATGGATGAAAACTGAGCTGGGGAATGCCAGACATGAAAATATCAGAGACTGGCTGGTTATTGGGTTCACTGCAGCTACATCTGAAAAGATTTAACTTTAACCACAGCTATACAGACAACAAACCAGTCAGAATTAGTCAAATAACTGAACAAAAGGCAGAGACAACTTGAAAAAAAAAGGAACCAACTTAGAAGCTGCTAACCGATGCAGCATGAGTGCCAAAAGTCTTTCCCATAAGACCCCAGAGGCAAGGGGAGAGAACTCTCAGGCTAAGAGGGATAAATTCTAGCCCAAATGCACAAAGTGAGGAAAAAGTGATATCCCAAGAGATGACGCACATCCAGCCGGAGGCATGTGGTATAATAAATGCAAGAAATATTGACATTTTGTAGCTGTTTGCCTCCCCAAAGCAGTCAGGAAGCCAACTCATGTTAGAGACCAACAAGAGTCATTATTGCTGGGATCTATCGCTTTTGACGACACAGGGCCTGCCTGGAGAGTGAAACTGAATATTCCTGGCAAGACTTCTGACTTTAGAATTGACCCAGGAGCTGACCTGATGGCCATCTCAGAAAGGCTTTTACAAGCCCCTTTAATCCCTCCCACAGCAGAAGTCACCTGATACAGCTCTGACTAGCCCAGGAGGGATTTGAACTGCAGGGACCAGTACACTGTGGAAACTGTAAGGGTTGGGGGTCTTGTTCTTTTGGCTAAATTGAGGCCTTTTTCTTGGGCTAAGCAGTAGCAGCCATATGCGGAAAGACAGCAGCCATTAGTTAAGCAGCAGCTGGGCACATCTTCACTTTCCTGAAGCTACTTCAAAACAATGTAATGTCGGGCTGTTAAGAAGGTGATACTGTCTTAATAGTACCTACAACCACCAGATAAAGAAACAGATCTTCAGATGCTCAAAGAAAACTTTCTTGGATAGTGTTCTGTCTGACAAGGAATCACTTGTCAACATTTGTGGCTGTAAAATCTACACTTCTTATTGTTTTGTTGTTATGGCCCCCCAACTCTCTATTGTTTATCTAAAAGACTTCTGTCACTTTCGTGGATTGTTTCTATCTATTGCATGACTGAGGCCTTGTACACACGATCAGATTATCGCGCATTAAAGCTCATTACCGCGCGATAGCAACAACGGCGTACACACGTGCAACAGGGCTCTTGCGCGTTAAGTGCCTTGTTGTCGCGCAATCCAACAACCACTCCGACGAGAGTGGTAACAGCTGTTGCGGATCATATATTGCGCGTTTGAGCTCGTGTGTACGCTTACCGCGCATTGACTGGAGTCCGGAACTGTCCCAGCATTCCCAAGTCGTCCTCTCTGGTCTCCCCCCCCACCCGCTCTGTGGCCGTGACGAAACTGTCCCCGCCCTGCCCCGAACTTATTCCCGGGATTTTCAAATTTCAAGTCTGTTTCACTTCCTGCTCTCTTCCTCGTGGAGTGTGTTTGTGCTCCGATCATCAGTAGCAATGGCGGCCCGCCGTGGAAGACGCGCACCCCTTTGGAGCACGGCAGAGGTGCTGGACCTGATCAGCATCTGGGGAGAGTCCGCCGTGCAGGCGCAGCTACGCGGCAGCAGGAGGAATTATGACACATTTGGCATAATTTCTCGGGCCATGTCAGAGAGAGGGCATGATAGAGACACAGTGCAGTGTAGATCAAAGGTGAAGGAGCTCAGAATTACCTATCACCGAGCGAAGGAGGGAAACCGCCGTTCTGGATCAGCGCCTGCAACATGCAGGTACTATAAGGAAATAGAAGCCATCCTCAGCGGGGACCCCACAACCACTGCCAAAAGTCCCGTGGACACTTCAGCCCCTCCTCGTCCGGTGATTGCCAGAGCCGAGCAGGATGAGGACGTTGTTGAGGAGGAGGAGGAGGAGGAGATGGAGGATGATACGGAGGAAAGCGCAACCGCGTGTAGCCAGGAGCTCTTCAGCAGCCCCGCTGAGACGTCCACCCAAGGCTTGAACTGCAGCTTGTTCTCTGAGGCGGCAGAGGGGGGTTCAGGTAAGTTTCTCCTTCATTCAGCTCTGCTCCTGCTAAAATATCATTGTCTGGGGTGGGGGTGCTTGCGGGTCCCCGCTGTGCACGCTATTTACTCTGCATTCATTAGCAGGGCATCAATACAAGCAGTGATTGTAAAATAATCATCTGCATTTAGGTCAGAAAAGGTTTCCTCGATGTACCTCCAGAGCCTAATACTCAGGTTAGATGGGAGAGCGTTTGTGTCTGCGCTCCCAAAGACGGACACTCTGCCTCTCCAGCTGCAAAGCACAGCCCTGGGAACCATGGCAGCACACAGTGCAGCAGCATACGGTCCCGGCCTGCTACCGGCAGCATGTAGGAGATGTATTCTAGATGGAAGGGGCACTCTGAGGAGAGGGATATTGGGTTCCATCTGTGTGCCCTCTTCCGATTCTTAGCCCCCGGTAAGCCGTCTATTAGAATGTACCTTGTCTGCTTCAGCGCAGCGTAGTGTGTTGACCGCCCTGTACCTTCCAGTGGAATGTGCTACTGGAAGGTTACATTGGCTATCTATGCTATGTGTTAACAATGTCTATATTGTTATTTTTGTATTAGAATTGAGCTTCACAAGGCCGGTGTCTACCCCAGCTGACCGAATGAGAAACATTAGGCGGCGTTCTCGAAGAAACAGGGAGGATATGTTTAATGACCTGCTGAAAGCAACACAAGAATCCGCAAGGGAGAATAGAGCCTGGAGAGAGGAATCCCAGCAGAGGAGGCAGAAACACAGGGACGAACTGATAAGCGTCATGAAGGAGCAAACAGAACTGCTAAAGAACATGATAGCTTTGCAGTCCCAGGCGATAAATGTCCGGGCTCCACTCCAGACAGTTCAGCCGTGTATGCCTCCCACACACCGCAGTCCCTCAAAGCATTTCTTTGAAGGCCACCCTCCACCCCGGTACAGGACAACATCCAGCCCCCCCCCCCCAAGCTACTTTTACGAGACCCGGAGCTACA
>ML685905.1:834221-850318 GCA_007922175.1 Pelusios castaneus
CCCCCCCCCCCCCAAGCTACTTTTACGAGACCCGGAGCTACACCAACCTGTAACCCCACCCCCATCTTTCAGGTTTCAATAAAAACAGTAACAAATACTTTGAAGAATGCATTTATTTATACACATTACTGAAATGATCCTAAGGTGCACCTCATGCGTCATGGAACTTAACTAGGGAAGGGCATCATTGAAATGCTCCCTGAGTGCCTCCCTTATGCGAGCAGCTTCTCCTTGTGCCACCCTAATACTCCTAGTGGCTGGCTGCTCGAATGCTTCCTCGAGGCGCTGTGCCTCCGTAGCCCACGTAGGGGAAAACTTTTCTCCCCTACTTTCACAAATGTTATGGAGGACACAACATGACGCAATCACGGCAGGGATCTGGTCCTCCGCCAAGTCCAGCCTCCCATACAAACAGCGCCAGCGCCCTTTTAAACGGCCGAAGGCACACTCCACAGTCATTCTGCAGCGGCTCAATCGGTAATTGAACCGCTCCTTGCTGCGATCAAGGTTCCCGGTGTAGGGTTTCATGAGCCATGGCATCAGTGGGTATGCTGGGTCTCCGAGGATGACTATGGGCATCTCCACCTCCCCCACTGTTATTTTTTGATCAGGGAAAAAGGTGCCCCCCTTGCAGCTTCCGGTACAGACCAGTGTTCCTGAAAATGCGGGCATCATGCACCTTTCCCGACCACCCAGCATTGATGTCCGTGAAACGACCCTTGTGATCCACGAGTGCTTGCAGCACCATGGAGAAGTAGCCCTTCCTGTTTATGTACTCCGTCGCGAGATGGTCTGGAGCCAAAATAGGGATGTGTGTGCCGTCTATGGCTCCCCCGCAGTTAGGGAATCCCATGGCAGCAAAGCCGTCCACAATCTCTCGAACATTGCCCAATGTCACTGTCCTCCGCAGCAGGATGCGATTGATGGCTTGGCACACTTGTGAGAGGGCTAATCCGACGGTGGTCCTCCCGACTCCAAACTGGTTTGCAACGGACCGATAGCAGTCGGGAGTCGCCATCTTCCATACAGCAATCGCAACACGCTTCTCCACGGTTAGGGCTGACCTCATGTTGGTGTCTTTCCGTCGCAGGGCAGGGGCCAACTCTGAACACAGTTCCAGAAAGGTTGCTTTCCGCATTCGAAAGTTCTGTACCCACTGCTCGTCATCCCACAGCTGCATAACAATGCGATCCCACCACTCGGTGCTCGTCTCTCGCGACCAGAAACGGCGTTGCACCGTGTGCAGATGATCGGTGAAGGAGCTGAGCAACGCGGTGCTGTTGCTCTGCATGGCATCGATCAGCCCCTGCTCCTCGGTGTCCTCATCTGACTCGGAGCTCATTGCGTACTGAGCAACAAGCCGAGATGTATTCAGAATGTTGAAGGCGACAATGGAGATCATAGCAGGATCCATGCTGTCGCTGTAGCGATTGATTGCAAGTGGTGCGTTGCGTCACTGCAATGTTGAAAATAGGCGCGAGTTGCTATTGGCAACGAGGAAGACGCTAGGGGAACACAAAGCACCATGGGAAACTGACACTTTACCCATGGCGCTTTGCGTTCCTTTCCTTCATCCCATGATTCATAGCGCCAACTTAGGGGAAAATGGAACGATGGGATAGGTGCCCAGAAGTCATTGCGCTCAACCGCGATAATGCGTGTAATTTTGTTGCGTTGCAGGGAGCAACGTGTGTACGCGTTGTCCCGCAATAAAGGTCACGTGAGTTTTGTAGCGCGATTGCCTTGTTGCGCTTTAATCTGATCGTGTGTACATAGCCTAAGTGTGCATTATTTAAATCAATGAAGGTGGTGTGTTATGACTGGTTAAAGGACTACTTCGTAATGGGGTAGAATTGATGTTTTGTAGTACTTTAGTCTAAAATAATTGGTTAGGGTACAGCTAAGCAGGACCCAAGTTTTAACTATGTAAACTGAGGTTTAAAAGGAAGTGCTTTGGAACCTAACTCCAGGACACAGCGCTGCCAGATCTGAACACCCTTCCAACCATATTCTTCAGAAATTGGAGCCCCCAGATGATCTAATCCTGATTGGCCACCCAGAGAAGTCTGTCTGCCTTATTGGACGTGGTGAACATTGTATGCTTAGCGTGTGTATTCTGTTTTGGTAATCGTTAAGAAATAGAGAAAAAGGATATTACCATGTAAGGCTCCTTCACTGGTATAAGATCCTGCAAACCCATGCCCTACAGACTGGGAAAGGGTGGGTACTTCAATTAACCAGATGACACCCAGAGCCCTATTGTGAATTAGGTAAGGGTATGTGACTTCCCCCCGGCATCCTATGAATTAGGAAAGGATGGGGGGGGGGGTGCCTTAACCGGGTTATGCCTTGAGCCCTACAGATTTGGGTAAAGGTGGGGTGCCCTAGTCTGCGAGTAACAGAAACAATTTACAAAGACAAAAGCTGTTCACTCAGGTGCATGTGATCAAAGACCAACAGCCTTTCCAGCTGCAGTCCAGCCTACATGATGGGCCTCGTTGGAAAGGTGGAAGAACTTGACAGAGGATTTGATGATATTGGACTTTTGAAAAGAAAGCCAGGACAACAGAGACATAGAGTGAAACATACAGTGTATAAATACCCCTAACAGAGGAAGAGACTAGCTGCATATTGATGCAGTTTTAGAGGACATCATTACCCGGTCGTACTGGATTATTTTTCCAGGTACATAGAAATAATATATATTTGACAGATATAACGTTGCCATGTTATTGACAAGTTGTAATACCCTTTTGCTCTTTTTGGTATTCTAGAACTAGTAACTGACAATGGACCATAATTCACTGCGGCAGAACTGAAGTCATTCTGAATAAAATAACACTTTTGATCATATTTCTAGCAGCCAATATTACCCACAAACAAATGGAAAGGCTGAGAGAGTGCTAAAGACAGCCAAAAAAATAAAAAAAAATCCTACAGCACAAAAATTCATTCCTGACTCTTCTAAATTACCAGCACCAATAGCAACTACTGGATATAATCCAGGGCTGACAGCAGCAAAAAACAATTCTGCTTAAAAATTTCAGCCAACTCTAATATTAAGCAGCCATCCAGGGAGATTGTGAGTTGATCAGGTACCACGGTGATGGGCGGTACCGGATGTCGTAAATCTGACTAGACTAGAGATTTTAACCCTACTATCTGCAGAATGCACTGAGATCCCTGAATGCAGGGCTCTGGAGAAAGATTCCAACCCATATGGGTCCCTATCCCATGCCCACACAGACAGAACAGCCATACAGGGGTACTCCCAGTATTTACCTAGGTGCTGGAGAACCGTGATGAGGAATCCCACGTGCAGCACATTGCTTCCCATCTCCACCGTTTGTTATGGCAGCAGTGGCCTCCCTGACCTGAGAGAAGGAGAAGAAAGGTTGTGCTAGGCAGTGACCACGTGCAAACAGGAGGGGAACGTGGCTGAGACAGCAAAACGCCAAGCAAAGAATGACTGGGAACAGATCTGTTGTGGTGGGATGAGATCAGAACTGCTCATTTATAGAGCCTGGAAACAATTGCAAAGCTGAGACCCAGCCCAGGGCAGGAAACTTCCCACAGTTCAGACGTATCAGAGTGCTTTGGAGAAGCTGAAATAACAGCAGTTCACTCCATGCAGCCCAACACCATTCCCCAGTTTGGCCATTCCCTCCCATGTCAGCCAAGCAAGGGCTGATTGGATGCAGATACACCTTGCTTCTTCCTTGCTGGTAAAACAAGGTGATTTGTTATAATAATGGAAGTTTCAGCATGGCTGCCCAGAAAAATAACATACAACTTCCGCTCATTTGATAGCTTATCTGAACAGGCTGCATGGTTTCTGAGTAAGCTTGGAAATTTTTCATTGTTTTTAGTGAATGCTGATTGGACCAGATAACCATGAAAATATTTCCAGCAATAATCAACATTGACAGAGAAACAAAGTAAGAAAAATGTATAGGATATATTAGTATAAATCATGTATTTGCCAGCATTCCTGGAGTTGGAGTAGGAGCCCAATTTAGGTGTGTGGGGGGAGTGCCCCCCCAGCCATGCTCCCTGTAGCATCTTAATTTTAGAAAGAGGAAGGCACTGAGGTGAGGGTGTGTGATGGGGTCTCTAAGACCTATTCAGAACTTAGGTGATGAGGACAGCCTTTCCTGCCTACAAATAAACAGGCTGGCCACACCCACACATGGAGGCAGGGACCTACAGCCAAGCCTCATAAGGGTAATGAAGCCTAATATAAGAGAGGGAGAATATCCCAGAGTGGCAATAGCTAGTAAAGGAGATGTTTAATAAAAAAATATAAAAACAAAGTTTTTTTAAGAAGAGACAACCTTAAAGGAACACACTAAAAGGGAGGAAACAAGTAATTCACATCGGTAAGAGTAGTTGTGTGAGGATTTTTAATCCGCTGGAATGCATTTGTTTGCAAAAGGTTGGATGGCCAGTTTAGAGAGTGTAATGTCATGCTCACATTTACACTGGCCATCTGACCTTTTGCAAACAAATGCATGCAAGTGGCTTAAAATTCCTCGTTCAACAACTCTTACTAATGTGAATTACTTGTTTCCTCCTTTTTAGTGTGTTCCTTTAAGGTCAGCTCATCTAAAAACTTGTTTTTACATTATTTTATTTTTGACTTATTTGTCTTCAATCAAAAGGAAAAGTAGATCAAATCATGAGAATTTTATTTCTATCATGCAATCCCTGTAGTAACCTTGGGAGGAAAAGGGTTAACACCATAGACAGTGAGTCCTAGAGAAGGCCCAGGAGAACCAATAGAAACAGGGTTCCTGTTTGGTGGCAGCAGAGCTCCTAGAAGGATCAGGAGGAAGCCAGGAAGCCAGGTATGGAAGCTCCAGTGACATCCATGCCTAAGGAGGATTAATTCTATGACCAACCTTGTGTGAGTAGAACAGGGAATGTTTATGAAGTCTGTCTGGATCTGTGCAAGTTGTTTCATGTTTAGTTAGATGCGTTCAGGTATTTCTTTGTTTTGATTCTTTTTTGGATTCCTCTATGCTGAGCACATGTACTCCACCCCACCCCTATCCTGTAACTACCTGAGTTAAATCCCAGAAGAGCAACTCTCGGTGTTTCTTAGCTGTCCTTTAATTAAAGAACATTTATTCTTTTAACGTAAGTTTTATTTCTGTGTCCTAAAAGGCAATAGGTTTTGTGTGCATGTGCCTCGGACTGCACAGTCAGCTAATAAAGGGAAATCAGTTCCATTTTTAGCTGGTATCATAACTGGGGTTCAATCTCTCTCCTGAGGGAGGATTAGAAGCAATTGAAGGTACCTTGCAAGAAGGCATTCCTGGGTTTTTAAGAGGTTTTTGCATTTGGGTGATGGCAGCAATACCACTCCAAGGCCAGGAAATTGGTAGCATTGGAGAGTTTTAAGACAAGGCTTTAGGACCAGTGGTTTTTAAGGCCTTTTGCAGGTCTCTACCTTCCCCACTCAAAGTGCTAAGATGGGGAAACAGCCTTGACAATCATTTCTTCTACCATTACTTCAACTAGACTAAGTTCTGCTCATTGTATCTAGGCAAGTTACAAAGTCTGTTTAATTACTAGCATTCTAAACATAGACATAGGGGCTTATTAGCATTGATCTCATGAATTTGCATCTTGTCTAATAATCTGCTACAAACACAGGTCTAACTGCATGTGGCCTCATGATCTTTTTGAAGTTGGGCATTTTTTGGCTGTGCTGGTGATGTCTTGGCACAGCTTCATGCATTTTTTGAAGATGTGTGCGTCTCTTCTCTACAGTTTCATTCTTCTTCCATGTCATATTGCATACCTTCAGGTCAGTGACAGGAGGTGCAATGACTTGTTACTAATCTGGAGTCTTTATTCACAATTTTTTTGACTGGGCTCCCAGGCTGCTGTACTAACTCCCATGCCACAGCAGGGGGGAGTTTGACTTGGAGGCTGCAGGGAGCATTAGTGGAAGCCAGGGACTCTTAATCCTTGACTGACTTTTCAGCCCCAGATGTTATTTGAACCAGTGGCCCAGAGGTACCCATGCTCTGGCACTACTAGAGACATCAGGGAAGCTTTAGTCCTCAAGCAGCTTTTCAGCCCAAAGTAGGATTTGAACCAGTGATTACCAGGCTCCCGCCCTAACCCCTGCACCACGGAGCCAGGTATCTTCCGAAGTGTGTACTGGGAGCAGGCTGACTTAGGTGCTGTAGCCTCTTACACGTTTACTGCTGTGCTTGAGGTAGGGAATATCCTCATGGTGGATGATACGGAAAAAGTTGAAGTACTCAATGCTTTTTTTACTTCAGTCTTCACAGGGAGGGCCAGCTCCCAGGCTACTACACTGGGTAACGCAGAATGGAGAGAAGAAGTGCGGCCCTCGATGATGGAAGGTCAGGTTAGGGACTACTTAAAGAAGTTGGATGTGCACAAGTCTATGGGGCCGGATGAACTGCATCTGAGGGTGCTGAGGAAGTTGTCCAAAGTGATTGTGGAGCCGCTGGCCATTATCTTTGAAAACTTGTGGCAAATGGGGGAGGTCCCGGAGGATTGGAAAAAGGCAAATATAGTACCTATCTTCAAGAAAGGGAAAAAGGAGGATCCGGAGAACTACAGACCGGTCAGCCTTACCTCAATCCCTGGAAAAATCATGGAGCAGGTCCTCAAAGAATCCATCCTGAAACACTTGGAGGAAAATAGAGTGATCAGGAACAATCAGCATAGATTCACGAAGGGCAAGGCTAGGCTAGGCTGTTCTCGATGGTAACAGAGGACAGAACAAGAAGCAACGGTTTCAAGTTATAGCTGGGGAGGTCGAGGTTGGATATTAGGAAAAACTTTCTCACTAGGAGGGTGGTGAAGCATTGGAATGGGTTATCTAGGGAGGTGGTAGAATCTCCGGCTTTGGAGATATTTACGGTCCGGTTAGACAAAACCCTGGCTGGGGTGATTTAGTGGGAGTGGTCCTGCTTTTTAGCAGGGGGTTGGACTAGATGACCTCGTGAGGTCCCTTCCAACCCTATGATTCTATGAATACAGACAGACAAGATGAACTGAAGTTAACATAAAGGTTGTCTAATAAACACCATTCAGGGCACATCTCCCGGCCACCCCTTGCCTGGAAGCCTCCCGTACTCACCCCCCAGCTCTGGGCTTGATCCGTCCCCAGGCCAGATCAGGCCGCCAGCAGTGGCACCAGTTCTGGCTCACCGCCCGGCCCAAGCTCCAGCCATCTCCCTGCCACTGGCCCCGGGATGTGGGGAGCCAATCCCCGGTCCATCTGGGCCAAGCCCCTTACCTCACCCACCCCACTGTGCCCTCTGATCCCACATCCCTGTCCTGACCCCCCAGCACCACTGTGAACCCTGGCCTCAAACCCTTTCCTTTTCTTCCTCCCACCTCTCCACCCCCACTTCTAAACAGCACTTGCCATTGAAACGTATAAATGTTGTGCCATCTGCTGAAGAAAGGTGAGAAAGCAGAGGGAATACACACAGACAGACAAACGGGCAGACAGAGAGACAGACAGACAAGATGGAGCCCAGGAACCCAGGAATCTCCGGCAGAACGCATGTTCTGCTCTGCCTTACAGGCAGGCTGCTGCTCAGCTGGGAGCAGTGGCCGCCTGCCAGGCTGAGGAGTTTTCAAAACTCCCACCCGGAGCAGCATGTTCAGGGCGGGAGCAGCCTATCTGGCCAGCCCAACACCGGACGCCCCTGCAGCTCTCCGGCGACCAGGTAACGTGGGGGCTGGGCAGGTGAGTGCTGGGGAGCTGGGACCGGGAAGGCTGGGAGGTCTGGGGAGCTGATGGGGGATGGGCAGGCCGGGGATCCAATGGGAAACTGGGGGGTCGGGGAACAGGAGCCGGTGGGGACCGGAAGGGTCGAGGAGTTGCGGCCGGCGAGCCAGAGGCAGGGAGCTGCCGGGCAATGGGGAACGGGGGGCCCGGAGAGTGCCCAGGCCAGACAGGACTCGGGTTCAGGGTTTCTAAGGGGGACTGGGGGTGTGTGGTGGGTTCCCCTGGGGGGCCTGGCCAACCCGCCTCCTGCCTGGTCCCAGCGTGCAGCTGGGAGCCAGGCTATGGCTGCTTGCCTCCCCTCCCCGCAGCGCCTGCTGACTCCTGAAGCCCGGGAGCTGAGCTGGGGGGCCGGTTCGGAGGCTGAGCTGGGGAGCTGGCTTGGCACCCGAAGCCCGGGAGCTGAGCTGGGGGGCTGGCTCGAACCAGCGTGGGCAGCTGCTTCGGGCCAGTCCCCTAGCTCAGTTCAGGGGAGCTGCCAAACCGGGCAGCTCCCAAAAATACTCAATTTCACTGCTCTGCTAGAGCAGTGATATTGACATATATGTCAATATCACTGCTCAGCTAGAGCAGTGAAATTGACATATTTGACAGCTCCAATGTCCCAGAGTGGCCTCAATTGGCACTCTGGGACATTTCTGGAGGCTGCCTATTGTGTAAAATGAGTACACGCGCGCATTACCGCGGAACAGCTGTTCCGCGATAATGCTACCACCCTCGTTTTGAGTGGTTTAACTGTTGCACAGCAAGAGGGTGTTGCCGCGCAACAGAGAAATTGATTGTGTGTACGCTATTTGCTTTATTGTGTGGTAAGGAGCCTTACCGCGCAATAAAGTGATCGTGTGTACATAGCCTAACAAATGTAGCTGTTAATTTGTAAATGTGTTAGTCTTTAAGTGCCAGAGGACTCCTTGTTTGTTTGGCTGATGTCGACTAACACGGCTTGAGTTTGAGACCCTGTCCTAGACAGTGTTATTAGGTTACCATGCGTTTAACATCTTTTATTTGGGTGGTGGTCACTCACCATCCAGACCATATTACTTTACAGCAGTTAAATGGTGTTGATATGGGTTGTGTTTTGCATACCAATGTTGTTTGTGCTCACACAATAGACCATATATCTGTGGAGATGAAACATAGTTTGTGTTCTGGGGTCATTTCTCAGCAATATCAAATTTCTGTTTTAATTGGTGAGAGTACGAGCTTAAGTAAACTTTCTTGTCCTGTAATTTACTTGCACATAACTTTTGATGCAAACATTGGTCCTGACATTTTTTCTTGATCTGATTGAACAAGGCAGCAATGATGCTGAGGGCGTAGTATTAGCTTTGCTGCAGTGTTTGCCAGCACATGGGTTCATGGAGGAATTTCTCAAGGATAATTGGATTGGTTTAGGTGTAGATGGAGCCTCTGTCATGTTAGGCAGTAAGACTGGTGTTGCTGCAAAACTAAAAACACGATTTCCACTTTTGATAAGTTGGCGTTGTTTTAATCACTGGTTGGAATTGGCCGTGGCTGACGTTATCAAATGCTGCAGTGAAGTTAATCACTTTAAATCATTTGTGGATTCATTGTATGCTCTGTACAGTCAGTTGCGGAAGTGCTTGAGAGAGTCGGCTGACTGTGCGAGTGGTCTGGAAGTCCAGCTTAATAGGATTGGATGTGTACTTGATGTATGTGGGGTTGCCTCAAGCCACCACACTGTACGAGTTGTTTGGCAGTCATATGCAGCCCTCCATCGCCACTTCTTGAAAAAAATCAACTGATTTCTCACTAGAAGGGAAAGATAAAGCAAAGTTTGCTGGCAAGGCAAAAAACCTTGGGTCTCATGCTTGATGCTCTGGAGGAACTTGCAGACCTGTCCTTGGTGGTGCAAAAATCTGATGTAACATTATGTACAGCAAGTAAGTTGATAAGTCGACAAGTTCAAGTGTTTATAGCTCACAGAGAGTGAGATTCAGAGCTCTACCAAGAGGCTTGATTGCTTGATTGAGATGATTGCTGAGGTTGCTTTAAAGGTGTACATGTAAAGATGTCTGCGAATGCTGGCAAGCAAATTGAAATTTCTAAATGTCAGTTTTACCAGGCCTTAGCGGACTGTATGAATGCTAAATTGTTGCCAAACTCAGCGAAATGTCTAAGCAGTGCTGTTGAAGCACTTGACCCATCATGTTTCACTACAGAGCTGTCACCAGAATTTGGTGAAAGTGACATGAAATTTTTGTGTTCCAAGTTTGGCATTGCGTTTAATGAAGTGAAATGTGCATATCAGGACTATAAAGATCACAATACTTATTGTGTTATGCAGTGTTCGCTAGTTTGTGACAATAACTGATACAGACATAAATGCCATATAAAATTATAAATATGTTTATGGAGTGATAACTGTGGCATATGGTACTGAGAAGTGGTTGCATATGCCTATTTGGGCTGGGACCCGTGCATGCATGTAGGGGCCCCGGACAAAATGGGAAGGGGGCCTGGAGATTAGGAGGATTCCAGGGCCCACCAAATTATACTTTAACCAGGGCCCTACCCAATGCCAGGGTAGATGAACTACTGGACTGGTGGGGTGAAGCTTAATACTTCACCATGTTGGATCTCACAAAAGGTTATTGGAAAATTCCCCTGACACCAGAGTCTTGAGAGATAAGAGCCTTTTTGACATCCCTGGGCCTCTTTCAGGTCAGGACCATGACCTTTGGTTTACACGGGGCTCCAGCAATGTTTTAATGTTTGATGGCTGGAGTACTTCAGCCACACACTCAATACGTAGCACCAGTGCTCAGTACCACTGAGCAGGGCCAGGTTAACTGGCCCCAGGGCGCTGGGCTTCCCCCGACTGTGGAGCCCCCTGACTGCGTTCCCCTCCCATCTGCCCCCCCCACCTGGATGACTGGGGGGGGCCAGCTGATGTGCAGCATGGGGCCCTGCTCCAGTTGCGCCGGAGCGGCGGTGGGGGTGGCCCCCCTGTGGCTGTGAGCCAGCCGGCCCTGTCCCGGGTGAAGAAAACAGGGGCTGGCCCACCCCGCCACTGCTCCAGGGGCAGGAGCCAGCTCAGGTGTGGGGCAGAACACAGAGCCTGGTCTCTGGCTCCGCTCCCCACTCCCTGCAGGCCAGGACAGGAGCGCTCTCAGGGCTCCTGCCCTGCCAGCGGTGAGCCGGCCAGGGACAGATTATTTCAGGGGTTTAGGGGCATGAGCCTGGGGCCCCCTTTTTGGCCAGAACCCAGGGCTTAAACCCCTCAAGCCCCTGCGATAACCCAGCCCTGCCCCTGAGTACCAGCACAAAAAAAACCTGAATAGCAGCATATTTAGACACTGTCATAATATATAATAAGGACGGGGACTGCTACCTAGACAAAGTGGCTGCCGTCCTCCATTCACTAAGGAACGCAGGGCTAACAGCCAAGCCCACAAAATGTGCAATAGGAAAAAAATGAAGCTCATTACCTAAGACATAGGGCAGGGGGAGGACAAGTCTGCCCGCAAATAAACAAGGTCCACAGGATGTCCAAGACCCCTACAACAACACGTCGGGTGCGCACCATCCTGGGTTTGGTGGATTATTACCGTAGATTAGACTATGACAGTAGCCCCATTGAGAAATTGAACTAAGGGTGCCATCCCCCAGTGGGCAAACTGGATACCTGCCTGTGAAAACGTTTTCTGAAAACGCAAAACCATATTCTCTGAGCACCCAGGTCTATTCAGCCCAGACTTTGAAAAGCAGTTTATATTGCAAATAGACACATCAGAAGTTGGGCTGGGGGGGGCGGGAGGGATCCTCTCACAAGAAATCAACAGAGAGAAACATCTGATGGTCTATATCAGCTGGAAACTTCCTCTAGAGAAGGTGTACTCAGAAATAGAAAAAGAATGCTTGGTTGCAAAATGGGCAACAGAAAGCCTATGTTACTATCTACTGGGTAATGAGTTTTCCCTGGTTACTGCTCATGCACCCCTACACTGGCTAAACGTGATGAAGGACACAAACCCCAGGAGTATGAAGTGGTACCTTTAACTACCACCTTACACCTTCTGAATACAACACTGTGTGGAAAGGCTCCATAGTAATCCAGATTTCCTGTCCAGGGAGGTACCCTGTGCCAGCTACGACCAGGAATGGGTCTTGCAGGGGAGGATAAGTGATGGGGTCTCTAAGCCCTGTTCAGAACTTAGGCAGGGAGGGGAGGGGAAGGCGTTCCTACCTACAAACAAACAGGCTGGCCATGCCCGTGCACAGGGGAAGTCTTAGGGTTTCTGGGACCTGAGGCTAAAGTCAAGGAGGGGGGCACCATCCTTGACTTCCCCCCCAGCTCCACTCTGGGTCCCCCTGATCCTTCAGCAGGGGTCCAGCCCCACCATCAGCCTCCCCAGGGCCTCCCCGGCCCCACCACAACCCCCCCTCCCTGCTGGGTTGCCTGGCCCCATTGCAGCCCCAGCCCCCGCCACCCTCCCCCCGTGAGGGCTGCAGCCTGGCTGTGGTCCCACGCCGCCCCCTACCATAGGCGGGCTTAGCGTGTGGGACCCGCAGCAGCCAGGTGTGCTGCAGCGCCCCATCCTCCTGCAGGGCCATGGACAGCTGCCCGCACTGCCCACCTGCTAAGACCGCCTATGCCCATGCATGGAGGCAGGTACCCACGCTCAGTCTCATAAAAGTAATGAAGCCTAATATAAAGGGGAGAGAATATTAGAAGTGCGGGTTGGGGTGGCAGAAAAGCTTGGAACAGCAGGTGACAGAAATGAAATTGCAGCTCCTGATGGATATCAGCTTACTGGGGATGCACTGAGATACTGTAGTGATAGCTGGACAGATAGAGAGATTTAAGAATGGCCAGACTGGAGCAGCCCAAGGGTCTAGCTAGTCCAGCATCCTGTCTTCTGACAGTGGGCAATGTCAGGTGCCTCAAAAGAGAAAATGAATGGAACAGGTAAGCATCAAGTGTGATCCATCCCTTGTCATCCACACCCAGTTTCTGGCAAACAGAGGGTAGGAACACCCAGGGCTTGGGTTTGCATCCCTGCCCATCTTGGCTAATAGCCATTGCTAGACCTGTTCTCCGGGAATTTACCTACATCTTTTTTTTAACCCAGTTAGTTTTGGCCTTCAGAACATTCCCAGGCAAGGAGTTCTGCAGGTTGACTGTGTGCTGTGTGAAGACGTACTTTATGTTTATTTCAAACCTGCTGTCTATTAATATCATTAGGTGACGCTTAGTTCTTGTGTTACATAAAGGAGTAAATAACCTTTCCTTTTTCACATTCTCCACACCCAGTCAAGATGTTATAGACCTCTATCATATCCCCCCTTATTGTCTCTTTTCAATGTTGAAATGTTCCTGTCTTTTTTAAACCATCCCCATATGGAAGCTGTTCCATACACCTAATATTTGTTGCCTTTCTCTGTACCTTTTCTAATTCCAATATATTGTTTTTGAGATTGGGCAACCAGCTCTGCACACAGTATTCAAGCTCTGGACATAGCAGGGATTTATACAGAGGCATTACGATAGTTTCTGTTTTATTACCTAGCTCAGTGACTCTCAATCTTTCCAGATGACTGTAACCCTTTCAGAGCCTAATTTGTCTTGTGTAACCCCCAGTTTTACCTCACTTAAAAATATTTAATTACAAAATCAGACATAAAAATATAAAAGCGTCAGAGCGCACTGCCATGGAGAAATTGCTCACTCTCTTTTTTACCAATGAATTATAAACTAAAACCATTGCAATATAAATATTGTACTTTCGAGTCAGTGGGTCATATATAGAGCAGTATAAACAAGTCCTTGTTGGTAGGAAATTTTAGTTTGCATTGACGTTGCTAGTGCTTTTATGTAGCCTGTTGTAAAACTAGGGAAATATCCAGCTATGTCTACACTTACAAAAGCTAGTTCGAATTAATTCATTCGAACTAACTAATTCGAACTAATTTTAGTTAATTCGAATTAACTTAATTCAAACTAGCATGGCCCCACTAGAATGCTAGTTCGAACCAGCCATGTCCATGCAGGGCACTTGCTTAGTTCAAATTAGTCAGTTGCATGAAGGTCGATCTGCCGATTAGTTCGAACTAAGCAGTTAGTTCGAACTAATATGGCCACATTGACTTAATTCAAACTAACTATTTCGAATTAAGGGTTAGTTCGAACTAAGCAATCGAATTTAATAGTTCGAATTAAGGAAGCCCTTAAATCGAACTAATGAACGCCTAGTGTGGCCAAGGCTTAAGTTAGTTCAATTAAGCTTCCTTAATTCAAACTAACTTGCAAGTGTAGATATCTAGAAGAGTTGATGTACCCCTGGGAAGACCTCTGCATACATCTAAGGTACATGTACACCTGGTTGAGAACCACGGTTCTGACCCTTCTTTAATGTTCCTAACATTGGGGATAGATGGACTAATTGATCAATCCACCTCACTTGCAGGGTTTTGCCCCCTGCTCTCCACAGCTTAGTGATCTTCACTGAGTAATGTAACCTTCTCTTCCAACCACACACCCCACTTACTTCCCTGTCTCTCCCAGTGTGTGAGCTGGAACATGAGTCCAGCTTGGTGGGGTTATACCGGTCACCCACCGTGAGTCACCGTCCACAGGCCCTCGTCACTTCTGGACAGGCCTTTCGTCATTAGTTTCTGCTGCTGGCGTTTCCCTCGGTCTGTGCTGCCCATTGGCACATTCCCGAGAACATCCCAAGCACCAAATCCATCATGTGGACCACCAGAAATGCCACTGGCCATATCCCAGCTGCTGGCACAATGCAGCTCAGGCTGGTAGGGCGCAAGAACTGTTCCCATGATGGCTGCTGACCGGGTCATATGAAATGAGCTCCTGGTTCTCAACTCAGTGCCTCATGAACCCGGGGCCCTCCCCTCCCGCCCCTGCATGGAAAAGGTGCCGAACTGGACGCATGGCGGTGGGTAGGGCTTGGCTTGGCTTCATCCTTTTTCAGAAGCTGTTCCTTTGTGAACCTGATTAAGCAGAAGTGAAATTTATCATAGGTGTTAGCTAGCTGTGCTGCAGTCACCCCTAGAGGCTCCTGTCTGTCACAGATCTCAACCAAGATCAGGTCCCCACTGCACCAGGTGCTGTGCAGACCCCAGCTGAGACTGGGGTCTCCCATGGGGCTGGGTATTACACAGACCTTAAGTGAGATCAGGGTCCTATTGTGTTGGGTGTTACATGTGCTCAGGATGAACTTTGCCTGATTGCTAAAATCCTAACAGACCCCTAAGGGAGTCAGGGGAGAGTGTGGGGTTTTGTGAGGAGAAAGGGCTTCGAGATCCCATCTTCCCCAAAAATGATCCCTGGAGCCTTGAGCAGCTGTGAAGGCAGCCCCCGAGCATGGGACCCCTGGGTGTCTTAAGTCCCGGCACAGTGGAGAATGCAAGAACAAAGCCACGACTGGCTAATCAAGCAGGTATCAATGCTTCCTGCCTGCACACCACCCGTCGGTCCCCTTTGGGCTCAGATTGGCTTGTGGGAAGAACGAATCTGAGCTGAACCTGCTTCCCTTTCATCCAGTTGCACAGCAGGACTCTGGTGTTGATTAGCTGGACTTTCCATTTCATGGAGAAACCATTCACCCAGTACGTAGTCGGGGGTCAGAATACTCTCATCTTGCATAGTTGGGGGTCAGAATGCTCTCATCTTGCATAGTTGGGGGTCAGAATGCTCTCATCTTGCTCTGTCCGCTCCTGCTTCTCCCAGGCCCCAGTCAGCTCTTCCAAATGACACTGAAGGCAGAGCATTTTCTGGGCCACAGGACTTGGGTGCCAACAGCGTCTGCTCTAAGGCTTCCCATGAGCCAAAGATCTCAGGAGAAGCCAAGAGGCCCCAAAGAAGGGAAAACAGATTTCCAGCTCTGAGCAGCAAGTCAGCCTCCAAAAACAACATTGATCTTCACAGCTCACTAAGGGTGCGTCCACACTAGTAAATTAGGTCGACTTAAGCAGGCTTAAGTCGACTTAATTTACTCTGCGTTCACACTGGAGTTTCTTTAAGTCGACATAAGCAACTGCTGTTTAAGTCGACTTAAGGAAATTTAAAGTCAACTTAATAAGACCTGCTTTTAAGTCGACTTGAATGCTTAAGTCAACTTCTTAAGTCGACTTAAGCAGTGTGGACGACTCTGTTGTCTTACAGGGTAAGTCAACTTAGGGCAGGGGAAAAAGGGAGCCCCTGCTCCCTTCTCCCCAGGAAGCCACCAGTGGCTCATCCTGGCTCCATTCTCCCTGGGATCGCTCACATCCCGTGGAGAAGGGACGGCGGGGCTCCTTTCTGCCCAGGACCGAGCGGTCCCAGCCAGAA
>ML685905.1:850718-899867 GCA_007922175.1 Pelusios castaneus
GGAAATTAAATGCAGGGGAGTGTATGCTCATGCGATAAATAAATCTGTTAGTCTTTAAAAGTGCCACAGGACTCTGTTGTCTCCCTAAATCCAGACAGTGTCACACACAGGGCTCTGCTCTGCCAGGGTCCCTGTCCCCCTTTGCCCCATTGTACACAGAGGGTGCTCCCCCCCCTGCCACCGTGGACCTGCCCAAGGTCCCCCAGCCCCACAAAGTCGACCTAGAGCATCCAGTGTGGACGCTCTAGGTCGACTTTGTAAGTTCCCCTTTAAGTCGACTTTAATTTTAAGTGTAAACACACTAAGTCGACTTAACTAAGTCCACTTAAAGTCGACTTAGTTAAGTCGACTTAAAGGTGCAAGTGTAGACATAGCTTAGTCGACTAGTGTAGACTCTCTAAGTCGACTTAGTAAGGCCAGCTTTAAGTCGACTTCAGAGTCCTGTGTGGACTTGGTAAAGTCGACCTAAATTTCTCAATGTAGACATAGCCTGAGACTATTGTGAGAGATCCGACGGGTGCCTCTGGGGCAGCTCCGGTGGGATTTCCACCCAGGTGGCCAGAACCAGACCAGCCAGCCAAGAAGCCCAGCCAACGCAGCAGTGCCATCCAGCGGGGTACCAGGGCTGGTCTGTGCGAAGGGAGAAGTTTGGGCACCTAAAGTTCTTGGGGCTGGTTGAAAATGCCAGTCTGAAGAACCCTGGCATCATAGCATATAGCAGAGTAAGAACTGCTCCCACCTGCCTGGGACCATGGGGATAAGGGGAATGAATGACCCATTGTGGGAGGGGAAGGCAAGGATACATGGGAGGCAAAGGGCAGGAAGGAAGCATGCAGATGCAAACATCAGGCTGGAGCACTGAGCCCATGTCTCTATACACGCAGCACAGCAGGTGCCAGGCTGCACGCATGTATGATACAGTCTGTGCAAAAGCTCTCTGTGCCCCTTCACTGGACACTGCGACGTATATGCTGACTCCAGCGGGGCACCCTGCATGCAGCACCCTGCATGTCCACTGCACGCTGGCACCCGTTAGCATGTGGAAATAATAGCAGGGCTCCTGGGCACCCTTCACAGTTTCAGGCACTCACGTGCCACATGGCCAGACCCAGGACACTCCCCTGCCATGTGGCATGGCCCCGGACACTCACGTTCCCCGTAGCATGTCCCCAGACGCTCCTCTGATACACAGCTGGGTTCCCGCAGAGGCCAGCTGCTCACCCTGTTTGAGGCAGAGACGGCTGATTGAGTGCTCCAGGTCTCCGGCTCTGAGTTTCTCTGCAGCTCTCTGGCACTGGTGAGAAAGCTGCTGCCTGACCCCAGCTATCTGGGCGTTTCCATGGCTCACTGCCTCAGGCCTGAGGCCCAGCTCTGGAGGAAGGAAGCTGCTCATATTAATGCAGCCAGGTACTCGCGAAGCCCAGAGAAATAGCACCACATGGCCAGCACCTATACCTAGCACCCTCTGGGGATGCAGCCCTGTCCAGGGCACAAATCATGCTGCCCCTTCAGAGCCCTGCCCTGCTGCCAAGCACAGGGATGATACAGGCATAAGGTGGTCACAGCACCGAGTGCTGAGCTCTCTTGGAGGAGGGGCGGTCACTGGTGCAAACCCAGCCTAGGCTGGTGCCCTGGTGGCTGCTGTCTGTGTAATGAGTTTGGTGGGTCTCAGTCTGTTTCTGAATGGATGAGTGCCCTGCTCACTAGAAGCGTGCGCACACACACACACAGGGTGCACTAGCTGGCAGAAAGACCGAGGCCTGAGAGGTTACGGCACCTGATCCTCATTCTCTACTCCAGGGGCTGCTTACAGGGCACCTCCAGGCTGGTCCGGCTCCTTTCCCTAGAGCTGCTCCAACCCCAGCCCCTACCCCCTGCAGAAGGCCTGCCCTATTTTGCTGAGCCAGACCAGGTTCAATGCCTGTCTTGGCGGGCTGGGCTGGAGCAGGGTGAGGGGGCAGTGCCTGTCCTGGGGGGTGACGATTAAGAGCAGCCTGAGGGCAGAGCACAGGGGTTACTTACTCTGGCATCCGCGGTACAATCTAGACCAGCAAGGAGCTGTGTCACCCTGGCCCTGCAACTTGGGGTGTCACAGAACTTTAGTGTTGTAGCTCCCCTGGGCTGCCCACTGCCAGCCTGTCAGGTCTGGAGAGCCACAACCTTGGCCCAGCCCCTCTGAGGCCAGCAACCTGTCTGCACACATCAGCCACATTCTGGCTCTTACCCGCCTGCGTCACTACATGCAGGGTGAACCCAATACAATCCTGTGCCTGGATTCTCCACCCCCAAAACGTGTGTCCTGCCCTCTCTCGGACAGTCCGGAGCTAGCAGGTGTGCTGTCCCTCTCAGGGGATCAACACACAACAATTTGCTGCCATAAATGGACTCACCCAAACAATTAACAACGCGGGATTAGTTGTAACTGAAGAATAAAACAAGTTCATGGAGCTACAAGGAGCTGGGTTTGAAGTGAGTGCAGGTATAAGGCCCTGAAGTCCGAAGGCATTAAATGAGAAAATGCTTCCAAATATGAAGTTCGACAAACAAGAGGAAGTTCAAGGCGGCGTTCCTTACCAGATGTTTCCAGCATGTGACTGCCCAAACACCCAGGCCAACATCAGCTCCCAAACGGCCGTTACTTTTGTCTTCTTAGGCGAAAAGAGCAAGAGACGGACACAGACCATGAACATGGGGTGCTCAGTCCCTCCTTCAAAATGCAATTTCCTGACAGTTCCCCTAGATAAAGTTCTTCCCTGCTATGAGGTTAGAGTCAAGGGATCTCAGGGTGAAAGATGTTCTGTGCTGTTGTTTGCTTTGGTTTATGTTCATAACTGCACAGGTAAGGTTATGACACCCATTTCTCATGGCGGTGTTGACCAGGATGTTATTAGTTTTCCAGTGACACGTCACAAGGTGTATTTTATACAAAGATTATTGCACTGGTGGAGGGTGTGAATGCAGAGGTGCTTTCTGTCACAGGCATCCAGATAGCTGGTTGGGAATTGCAGTCGGCTTAACCCAATGAATTTGTTCGTGACCTGCATGTTTGTGGACACGTGCATACATGTGAGCGCACTCACGCGCATGAGTTCGTGCAGTTGGGTGTACAAGCATATGTATTGGGGTGTGTGCATGTCTCAGCCCCACAGGATGCCAGAAAGGAGCAAAGCATACTCCTTCAGCAGGGCCTGGAAAAGCAGTTTGGACACAAAATTACCAGCTCCTCCCATGACAGCCGGGTCTCCAGCCTGTTTTCCATGACAGAGATGAGCCATCTGGGCCCCTCTGCCGTTCCCCACCCTCCTGGACATGTGGGAATTTCAGCCCTGCACTGGGGAGGAACACATCTCTAATTGGCTGCCTACCCTGCACTGCGTCCTGGGGAGGAGCAGCCAATCAGTGCTGCTGCCAATCAGCAGGCAGCAAGCAGTCTCCCTGACATCCAGGACAGGAGCCAGAGGAGTTTTGGGGGAGGCAGTGGGGACAGAAAGAGTCAAGCAGTGCAGGGCTGTGAGCAATGGGTCACTGGGCTCCCTGCACCCGGCAGTGTCAGGGTGGGGTGGATAAAGAATCCCTGGAGCTGCAGGAAGAGCAGGGGTAAGGTTGAGGGGCCCTGAAGGAATCAGTCAGGGTTTTGGGGAGAAGCTGAATGCTCAACCTCCAGGGCTGAGCTCATGGGGTTGGGGGTGGCTCACAATTTCAGAGATGGGCTAGCCCCAAGGACCTGCCCGTGCAGCTGTTGAATGAGCAGCCACCCTGGGCCACTATCCTTCTGCTCATCTCCCAACATCCCACTCCTCTGAGAAGCTTGGATCAATACCAGGAGCTCTCTTTTCCAGATGGGGAAACTAATCATTAGTTCACACTGCCCTTCCACAGCTGGGAACAGAACCCAGGAGTCCTGGCTCCCAGTTGGTACACCAGTGCCCGATGCAGCAATTTAGGGGTTGTGGTGGGCCGTGTCCAATTTCACACAGCATGCTGGGCAAACTCGTCTGCTGTCATCAGCTGCAATATCCCTGCAATCTGCACAGCGCAGACACAACCAGGGCTGGCAGCTTCCCAGAGGGAGCATTAGCTTTTGCAAAGGAAACGGAGGAGCTCTAATAGCAAGGCCCAGAGGTCACCATGGCAAGCAACCCAGGCCAGAAAACACTGCGCAGGCCTTATGCCTCCCAGCGCCGCAGACTCACAACAGGGGAATTTGGAAGTCAATGAACAATTTTTAAAGGGTGTTCCTGATAAAGACAGAGGTCACCAGCCAGCCGCAGACCCTCAGTCCTCCAGGCTGCGAAAAGCGTTGAGCATTTCCTCGTTTAGTTGAGCATAATCGGCTTTAATCTTTGCTTCACCATCCTTTACCGGATCCTTGGAAAGGAAAGAGAGCAAGAAATGAGTGGCGGTTGTTAGAAACCCCTTGGAATAGGAGTGTCCTCAGGAATTTAAATTTGAACTCTTTCAGAGGGGCACCTTCTCTCCCTCACCCATCAACCAACAGAAGCTCACTCTTTCCTCTCCACCCCACGACCTCACTCTGCATCACATCCGCTATGGCCCAGAGTTCTGTCCCCCAATTATTACTGAGGGGCTGTGCTCCTGTTTTCCCCCTGCTTGTCCACGCCCCTATCTTTGATTCAGATCAAAACAGAAAGGCCAGGGAAGGAGCAAAGGGGACTTTGGGCCCAGCCATTGAGTCTCCATTTACTATTATAGATTATTTGTATCACCGCAGTACATAGGGGCTCTAGTCATAGAGCGGGGCCCCATTGCGCTAGGTGCTGTACAAATCTAGGGCCAACTTTTGCCAAATTGGCCACCGGGGAGCCTGGCATGAGACGCTCAGAGGTTCCCAAATGGCCCAGCCAGGTGCTGGCTCTGGGCAGGCGTCCAGTGGCAGTGGAGTTCATTGGACAATCTGTTCCCTGCCAAGGCAGAGCAGTTGGTGATCACTGCCACCGTGGCAGCAAGGAGTCAAGTCTCACGGAGAGAGCGGTGGCAGACAGGCCAGCCCCGATTGTGGAGAATCTGGCTACCAGCACTCAATGCCCCGGCCCCTCTGGGAATCCAGACCTAATGGGAAGCATCTTGAGCAGGGCTCTCAAAAAACCCAGGCAGCCCAATCAGCAGCTATGTCTGATGATTCAGCTGCAGCTGCCTGGTGAGGAGGGGCACCCTGGGTCGCTGAGGCTGACAGATTAGTGCCAATGAGCTGCATCCTGGAGCCAGTGGGGCCTTTGCCCAAGGAAGAGCTGAGTGCAAACCCGAGTTTGGCCAAGTGATGATTCCACAGAGGGCCAGAGCGTGCCACCCTTGTTCCCCAGCCAGCACCAACTCCACTGGGCTCCAGCACAGCTCGAAGGGAGTGATCCGGCCAGGCTCATGACCGAGGGTGCGGCCCCCCAGAATTAAGGCCAAACTCCCATCGGGCAAGCGCAGGGGCCGCAGAGCATTGCAGCAGCAGGTGCACTCAGCAGGGCTGGGGGCAAAGGGCCTGTGCCTGCCAAGGGTATCGCTGAGGCACCCATCACCAGGGTATCTGGGCTTTGGATGTAACAGGGAGCCTGTCTGGCCAGGCCAGCGGGCCTGGGACATCCACAGAAGTAGGATCAGGTCCTGAAACTGCAGCACAAAGAGACCTACCCCTGTAGAGAAAGAAGAAAAGGTTACTTACTTGTAACTGGTGTTCTTCGAGATGTGTTGCTCCTGGCCATTCCATGATAGGTGTGTACGCGCCGCGTGCACGGAACGCCGGAATTTTTTCCCCTAGAGACTCCGTAGGGCCAGCTGTGGAGCCCCCTGGAGTGGTGCCCTTGCGGCACTCTATATAACCCACAGCTGGCCCTCCCCTCCCCAGTTCCTTCTTGCTCCCATTCCGAGCGGGGATGGAGGGAGGGAAGTGGAGTGGCCAGGAGCAACACATCTCGAAGAACACCAGTTACAGTAAGTAACCTTTTCTTCTTCTTCTTCGAGTGATTGCTCCTGTCCATTCCATGACAGGTGAATCACTAGCCTTACCTCAGGCGGAGGGTCGGAATCACAGCTTAGCCGAGAGCAGGACAGCTCTACCCACTGCTGCATCCTCTCTCGAGTGCTGAGTGATCGCGTAGCGCGCCGCGAAGGTATGGACTGAAGACCAGGTGGCTGCCTTGCAGATGTCCACCAACGGTACACCCCCCAGAAAGGCCGCTGAGGAAGCCTGCGCCCTTGTCGAGTGGGCCTTGATAGGGGGCGGGGGAACCTTCGCCAGGCTGTAGCATTCGCGGATGCATGCCACTATCCATGCCGAGAGCCGCTGCGATGAGATGGGTTCCCCTTTCATTCTGTCCGCCACCGCCACAAACAGCTGTGTAGACTTGTGGAACGGTTTCGTTCTCTCAATGTAGAATGCCAGGGCTCTACGCACATCTAGGGTATGTAACCTGCGCTCCCTGTCAGAGGAATGCGGCTTGGGGTAAAACACCGGCAGAAAAATGTCCTGGTTGGTGTGGAATTGAGACACCACCTTCGGCCGGAAGGCTGGATGTGGGCGCAACTGCACCTTGTCTTTATGGAATACAGTGTACGGGGGGTCCGCTGTCAGGGCCCGCAACTCTGATACCCTCCTGGCCAATGTGATGGCCACTAGGAAGGCCACTTTCTAAGACATATATAGCAACGAGCAGGATGCTAGAGGCTCGAAGGGCGGGCTAGTCAGTCGAGCAAGGACCAGATTTAAGTCCCATTGTGCCACCAGCGGACGGGTTGGGGGAAAAAGCTTGTCTAGGCCTTTAACAAACCGTTTCACCATAGGGGCCGAGAAGACTGTGCCCCGCCCTGCCCCTTGGTGGAAGGCCGAGATGGCCGCCAGGTGGACCTTTACCGAAGACGCCGTTAAGCCTGATGACTTGAGATGCCACAGATAGTCCAGGATACATGGGATTGTGGCTGATCCCGGTGTGACTCCTTTGTCTGCTGCCCAGGCAGCGAACCTCTTCCATTTCGCACTATAAGTAGTCCTTGTAGAGGGCCTTCTGCTATTAAGCAGTACCTCCCGAACCTCTTCCGAGCATAGCTGTTCGCTCGGTGCTAGCCACTCAGATACCACGCCTTGAGGTGGAGTGACTGGAGGTTTGGGTGTCGGAGTCTGCCGTTGTCTTGTGACAAGAGGTCTGGCACTAACGGCAGGTCTACCGGGGCCTTGGTTGAGAGGTTCCACAAGGTCGTGTACCAATGCTGCCGGGGCCACGCCGGGGCCACCAGAATTACCGTGGCCTTGTCTTGTTTGATCTTTAGGAGCACCTTGTGCACCAAAGGCGTTGGGGGAAAGGCGTAGCTCAACCGCTCTGTCCACCTGATTGCAAATGCATCCGCTATGGAACCCGGGCTGCGACCTCTGAAGGAGCAAAAACGGGTGCACTTCGCGTTGGAGACCGAAGCGAAGAGGTCCAGACAGGGAGAGCCCCACCTCCGGAAGACCTCCTCCAGGATCTCCCGTTTCAGTGACCACTCGTGTGTCATAAATTTCCTGCTTAGGTCGTCGGCCAGAGTGTTCTGTGATCCTGGTAAGTATGACGCTATCGGCAGGATTGAGTGGAGAATGCAGAACTCCCAGAGACTGAGGGCTTCTTGGCAAAGGCAAGAGGAGCGGGCTCCGCCTTGCTTGTTGATATAAAACACAGTTGCTGTGTTGTCTGTCTGGATTGAGACTACTTTGCCCTTCAGGTGGTCCTTGAAGGCCTGACAGGCCAAGCGAACTGCCCTGAGCTCCTTCACATTTATATGGAACTGGAGCTCCTCGTCCTTCCAGCGGCCCTGGGTCCTGAAACGCCCAACATGGGCTCCCCATCCCAGGTCCGACGCATCCGTTACTAGGTGAGCCGAGGGACTCGGGGTCTGAAAGGGCAACCCGGCACAGACGTGTTCCTCGCGGCACCACCAGTCGAGGTCCTTCAGGATCCATGGTGGAGGGGCCACAATAGTGTCCAGGTCATCCCGGATTGGGCGGTACACTGATGCCAGCCACAGTTGTAGGGGGCGGAGACGGAGCCGAGCATGTCTGATCACGTAAGTGCAGGCCGCCATGTGCCCCAATAATTTCAGGCACGCTCTTGCTGACGTCAGAGAGTGTCTTTGCAACTCTCTTATGCTGTCTCTGATCACCCATAATCGTGACTGAGGAAGAGTCGCTCTTGCAGGTAACGAGTCCAGGACCGCGCCTATGAACTCTATTCTTTGTACTGGTATAAGGGTGGACTTCTGCCAATTGATCAGCAAACCGAGGCGGTTGAACACGCCTTCGATGATATGTAGATGGTGGGTCACCTCCTCGTGGGAGTGCCCTCACACTAGCCAATCATCCAGGTATGGGAAGACCTGAACTCGCTCTTTCCTGAGAAAGGCTGCCACCACCGCCAGGCACTTGGTGAATACGCGGGGGGCCGCTGCTAGTCCGAATGGAAGGACTGCAAACTGAAAATGTCTTTTTCCCACCAAGAAACGTAAAAACCGTCTGTGGCGTGGGGCTATCGCAATGTGAAAATAGGCATCCTGCAGATCGAGGGCGGCGTACCAATCTCCCGGATCCAGGGAGGGGATAATCGTGGCCAGCGAGACCATGCGAAAACAGATCTTGCGCAGAAAACGGTTCAGGCCCCGCAGGTCCAGGATGGGACGGAGGCCTCCCTTTGCCTTGGGAATAAGGAAGTACCAGGAGTAAAACCCCTTCCCCCTCAGGTCCTGAGGCACCTCCTCTACCGCCCCCTTGTCCACAAGAGACTGGACCTCTTGGGCCAGCAGTTGTTCGTGAGAGGGGTCCCTGAAGAGGGACAGGGCAGGGGGGGGGCGGGATGGGGGGGGGCGAAGAAAACTGGAGTGAGTATCCATGTTGTACCGTGCGGAGCACCCATTGATCTGATGTAATCTGTGCCCAAGCACGGTGGAACCGGGATAACCTGTTGGTGAAGGTCGAAGGGGGTGGATCCGTGGCAGAGTCTGGTATGTCGTCCCCGATCGCACCTTCAAAAGGTCTTTTTGGACCCGGAGGACTGACGCGGCCCGCCTTGGTTCTGCTCCAATGGGCGGCGGTTGCTCCTGCGCCCATTACGACCCCTCCTGCGGTTCCAATCCTGACGCCGCTGGTATGGACGGGTCGTCTGCTGCGGCTTAAAGGGCTTTCTCTGTGCCGCTGGGGTATGTAGGCCCAGAGATTTTACTATAGCCCTCGAGTGGGCTGCAGTCTGGAATCCATTTGAGGAGCAAACAGTTCCGGGCCTTCGAAGGGCAAGTCCTGGAAGGTGGCTTGGACTTCCGTCGGGAGGCCCGAGGTCTGGAGCCAGGAGCTCCTTCGCATGGTGATGCCAGAGGCCATCACCCTGGCGTCGTCGTCTGCTGCATCTAGGGCCGATTGTAGGAGGGCACGGGAGACCACCTTGCCCTCCTTTACCATCGCTGACAGCTCGGACCTCGAGTCCTGGTCCAGCCTGTCCGTCAGCTTGTCTAAGGCCGCCCAGGAGTTGAAAGTGTATCTGCTGAGGATTGCCTGCTGGTTGGCAATCCTCAGCTGGAGCCCCCCCGAGGAGTAGACCTTGCGCCCAAACAGCTCCATTTTCCTGGCGTCCTTAGATTTAGGCATTGGACCCTGGTGGCCTTGCCTCTCCTTTTCATTCGCCGCTTCGACTACCAGCGAATTTGGAGCTGGGTGCGAATAGAAGTGCTCGTGTCCCTTGGCTGGGACGAAGTACTTTTTCTCCACCCTCTTGGCCGTCGGAGGAATAGAGGCAGGGGTTTGCCACAGTGTCTTGGTGGTATTCTGCACCGTCTTTATCAGGGGCAGGGCCACCCTGGACGGACCTTCCGGGAGGAGAATGTCAATCATGGGGTCCGCCTCCTCCACGATTTCCTCCGCTTGCAGGCCCATGTTCTTTGCCACCCTCCTGAGCAATTCCTGGTGGGACCTGCTGTCATCAGGAATGGGTGCCGGTTTCACCCCTGTCACTGCCTCATCCGGGGGTGACGATGACGATTCCCCGGCGGGGTCCATATGGGGGCCTTGCACTCCCATGATCTGCTGGCCCGCCTCAACCGGAGCAGGGCTCCTGAGGCTTCCCTTGGTTGGGTCCAGGCGAGTTGCCCTTCCCAACTCTGGCGGGGCACTCGCCGTGCAGGAGGGCTGATGCCTAGACGACAAGGTGGAGGGAGGTCTATCCGACACTGGACCCTGGGTTTGATGGTACGCCCAAGGGGTCCAGAACGGCCACTGCTGGGGCGGCTGCCACTAAGGGCCCCACTGTGTCTGGGAATGTGGGCGGCTATCCCCTCTCCTCATGGAGCGGCTCCTGCTCCGCCTGGCAGAGCTCGCACTGTCCTCAGAGTCAGAGGAGAACTTGCTCCGGGGTGACCAAGGCAGGGCGGTGCTGGACACCGTCGAGTAAGCAGAACGGCCCTCTTGCGGTGCCGAGTCCTGCAGTGCCGTCAGCCGACGGTGCCGTGAGGAGTCCCGATCCAGACGCTCCGAGGGAGAGCGGTATCGGGGGGCCCCTGCCGCTGCTATCACCACTGGCGGTATGAGGGAGCGGTGCCGCGCCGGGGGCGGAGCCTGCCCCGATGCTTGGTTCTCCTTGCGGGCCGGGCTAGTAGGTACCCGGCACGGCCGCTCCGGCGGCGAACGGTGCCACAGGGAGACTGGGCAGAGCAGCGCCAGCTTTCCCTTTGACGGCACCGATCTCTTTGGTGCCGGAGGGCATGTCTCTTGCGAGCATGGTGCCGTGTGCTCGATGAGCTCCCGCGCCGCTTCGAAAGTTTCTGGCGTCGAGGGGAGCTGGAGATCCTCCTCCAGGATCGCTCTGGTCGGTGAGGCAATGGACACCGGACTCGACGGAACCCTCTCCCGGGCCGGAGTCAACGGTGCCAGTGTCTGTTGCTCCGGGAGCGAACGGTCCGAACTCGGTACCGCCTGAGTCCCGAGCTTGCCACGTCTGACAGGGGATCTGCCTCTGTCCGATCTCCTCTTCTTCTTCGCTGGACCAGGGGAGAGGGAACAGTGCCGTGGAGGCAGTGCCGTAGGCTTCGGTGCTGACGGGGAGAGCCGGTGCCGCGGCTCCTTAATGGGGTCCTTAGGCCTCGGCACCTCCTTCGTGAAAGCAGGAGCGCTCCGCACCGATGGTGCCGCGCTGGAGTCGGGATCCCCCGCGCTCACCGGACGCAGAGCTTCCTCCATCAGGAGAAGCTTCAGTCTGTGCTCCCTCTCCTTCTGGGTTCTCGGACGGAACCTTCTGCAGATTTTGCACCGCTCGTGCAGGTGGGACTCTCCCAAACACCTCAGACATGAGTGGTGCGGATCGTCCAGGGGCATAGGCTTGCGACAGGCCCCGCACGCCTTGAAGCCTGGCATGCCCTAGCCCCGGGGCTGGGGCTCTCTCGTCGAGAAAACCACCTAACTACTCTTACTATTACTGTTTAAGCTACTCTATCTAGGGTACTCTGCTAGCAAGCTAGCTGATGTTCCAGCGACCGTCAGGGCGGTAAGAAGGAACTGGGGAGGGTAGGGCCGGCTGTGGGTTATATAGAGTACTGCAACAGCACCACTCCAGGGGGCGCCACAGCCAGCCCTACGGAGTCTCTAGGGGAAAACATTCCGGCGTTCCATGCACGCGGGGCGTACACACCTATCATGGAATGGACAGGAGCAATCACTCGAAGAAGAACAGTGAGTTCCCCACAGTGCACGGACAGCCCCAGCCCTGGAGGGAGGCCTATTGGCTGGAGCTGGGCCTGGGCCTCAGAACACCTGGCTTCTATTCCCAGCTGTGCCACAGGCCTGCTGGGTGACCACGGGCAAGTCCTTTCCGCCGGCAAGTGCCTCAGTTTCCCCATCCATACAACAGGAAGGAAGGTCCTTGTCTCTTTTGCAAAGCGTTTTGAGACAGACTAGATGGCTGGTGTCACCGCAGGCTGCGGGGCTGGACGAAGGCTCAGGTGTGACCAGATGAGCCACATGTGGGCGACGCGATCTCAGCCCCCACGGCTGACTTGAGTGTAACTGCAGCAGCAACACCTGCCTGAGTCTCCAGAGAGGCTGAGACACCCACCCGCGCCCACTGCACCCACAGCGCTCCAGACACTCCTTCATCATGGCTCTGCTAAGGGAGACTGACAGCCCCACAAAACTCCCTGCCCAGGTGGCAAGGTTGGGTCTTCCCTCCTCTGCAACAGACCCAGCCACCTAGAGGGGGAAGGCGGTCAGGGGAGGGGGAGCTTTGGCTGCCCAAACAGGTGAAATGAGGGTACCCCAAGCCCAGCAGGCAGCTCTTGTACATGTGCCCCACCTCAGCTTCCTTAAGCAGAGCTGGGCCATGGCTTAGGGGAGGGGCCACAGCAGAAGGGGCAGGGCCAAGGGGAACCCCCCCATGTGGAGATGTGGCTAGGGCCCTGGAGAACCTGTCTGTCCAGGGAGATGATAGTCTGGTCATGCAGCACTGGACTGAGTGGTGACACTGTAGGACATCAGCAGGGGAGCGAGAGGATGCCGGGTAGTGAGTGATCTGGGGTCATGATGAGGCTGCGCAGAGCTCAGATTGTAAGGGGGGAAGCTAGGTATGGACTGCAGGTGGAAGGAAGGAAGGGGATTACATGGAAGGGTGGGTGGGTAGAAGTAGATGGATGGATGGATAGCTGGCTGGCTGGTTGTGAAAGCCATGCAGAACCATCCATAATTTAATTAGCCAATGCACTGTTTACCCCTTCGGCCCCAGAGCCAAGTGCCCAATGCAACAACATACGCCATTGCAGAGCAAGGCCTGCCCAGCGCCTCACCTTGAATTTCATGGAGCTCAACTTGTACATGATATCCCCCAGGCTCTCACGAATCAGGGCCCAGGTGATCTTGTTCTCGGACTGGGATGTGGATTCCACCGCATGCCGGGCCAGGTCATAGAAGGCGATCATGTTCTGCAGCATCCCCACGGTCTTGTAAAAGGGACAGAACCTGCCGCAGCGGAGACAGGACCGGCCTGGGGAGTCAGGGAGCCTCTGGGGTAGCCTCCCGTGGACGCAGCGCCAGAGCCACTTCCCTCCCTGCCATCAGTCATATCCCAGAGCACGGCCCCCTTGGAGCAGCAAGCAGCTCCTGGGGAGGGTCATTCAGCAACAGAGGGTTGCTCAGGCTGGGGAAGGAGCCAGGCAACAAAGCTCCCATCTGTGGTTGGGGTTACTCCCAGATCCTCCCACATGTCAAAGCCCTCCCTGGTCAATGTGAGCCCATCATGGCCTCTTTCATCACTCCGATGGGTCCCTTGGCTCCCTCACTCCCATTCCCACCCTCTCCATGCCAGTGGAACCAAGAGGAGAGCCATTCCTCTCCACTAAAACCAGCTGTTTCTGGGGTGCAGCACATCAGTGCCCTGCAATCATTTAGGACAGGAAGTGAAGAATGGACTGCAGTCCATGGCCAACGGACACGGCTGTGGGGCAAGCCAGGGGCCAGGCGACTGGTACCTGTCGTAGGAGGAGTAGCCGTTCTGCTGCAGGAAGTCATCTTTGATCAGCTTAGCCACCTCCAGCGTGATCTTGTCAGCCTCGGCCAGGGAGGCCTATGGGGAGGGAACAGGGGGCCTGAAAGCACAGTTCGGCTCTCCCCACCTTGATTCCCTCCCCACCTTTCGCTCCCCCTTTCCCACCCTTACTCCTCCTAACCACCCCCCTTTTTTCCATCCCAGGCCACCCCCTCACCGCAGGGCCGTCTCTAGCAGGGTGTGGGGCCCAGGACAAAGCTGGGACCCTGGCGGCAGTCTCCCACCTCCCAACCAATCCTGGTGGAAAGGACGGGGCCCCCCAAAGTGCAGGCCCAAGCGCGGTCGCCCCCGTTCGCCATACACTAGGGACGCCTCTGCCTCACCTTGCCCACCAGCTGCACAATCTCGGCCAGGTCCTCCTCCTCCTGCAGGATCTCCTTGGCCTTGGTGCGCAGGGCGGTGAACTCGGGGTGCTGGCGTTCGTAGTGTTCATCCAGCGCCCGCATGTACTTGCTGTAGCTGATGAGCCAGTTGACCGAGGGGAAGTGCTTCCGCTGGGCCAGCTTCTTGTCCAGCCCCCAGAAGACCTGGGTGGGGCGGGAGAGACACCGCAAGAGGGGAGGGTGAGAACAGGGCTGGGGGGAGGAGATTCCCAAAGGGAGACTCACCTGGACGATCCCCAGGGTCGCAGAGGTCACAGGGTCGGAGAAGTCGCCTCCCGGAGGGGACACCCTGGGATGACACGGAGAGGGGCTTAGTCTGAGCAACCTGCCATTACTAATGCTAATCCATCGCTGGATCCTGCTGGCGCCAAATCCCCTGCCCACCGTCCCCATGGGGCTAATGCACCACAGCCATGAGTGTGGTACAGATACAGGGATGGAGGGGTAGACGGGTGCAGTGATGGAGACGGAGGGATGGATGGATGCAGGGATGGGTGGGTGGACAGATGCAGGGAAGGGTTGGTGCAGGGAGAGACAGATGGATATTGAGATGGGTGGATGGAGGCAGGGATGGATGGATAGACGGATGGTGGAGGAGAGCCAGGCGGATTCTGAAATGGGTGGATGGTTGGACGCTGAGCACTCCACTCCCATTGACCTCAGGGTGAGTGAAGACCTTCAGCACCCCTCTGTCCGTCCATCTCTCTGCACCACACAGACCATCTGCACAATTCCAGTCAGTGAAGCTGGGGACACAGCACCTCACAGAGTTGTCTCTGGATGGCACCGTAGGGGCTAGAACAAGCACAGCGAATGAAGGGTGGGATAATTCCCTTTCCATCCAATACAAAGGGGTAGCGCACAGCCCAGACACCAGTGAGGGGTTACGGGACTGGAACCAGAGCCTGGAGTGCACCAAGGGGAGGGTGGGAGGTTGCCACTCAGGGTTGAATACAAGCAGCATCACATTGGAGCTATCACCCACGGGGTTGGAGCATCACCAACAAGAGGCAAACACTGAGCTCACGAACACTACATTCAGCCCAGGAACCGTATCAGCCATTCAGGAACCAGAAAACGACACTGTATTACTGGCCTGACCAATCACAAACCAAAGAGCAAGAGCAATTCACATGTTTCAGCCACTCGACTACCGAATGACTCAGAGGCAGCCATCAACAGCTCCCTAACGTTCCAGCGAAAGAGGCCAAAGCCATTGTATGAACAGTTTGTGATTCCCATGAAAGCAGATGGTATATCATAGGAGTCCCTGGCTCTAGTGCATCATGGGAGATGCAGTTCAGGTATTTTATGCTCCCACTCTCCTCTATGAGTCAGGTTCTCTGGTTGGACTACATCTCCCATGTTGCAGTATGGTCTCTCCCATTGGCGAGGGAATGCATCAGCAGAATTCCCTGGTGGTGGTGCATCATGAGGGATGTAGTCCTGCCAGAGAACCGGGCCACAGAAGAGAATAGGTGCAGGAGGAACCCAGCCTGCAGAATAGTGCTGTTTTGGGTTGGGGGTGTTGGGTCCGTGGCTGAACCAGCGAGACTTGCTCCATGGAAAAACCTGTTCCATCCAAATCCCAGTTTTTGGTAGAAAACTCCATTTCAAACAGCTCCAGCTTGACCAGGCAGGGCCTCTTAGCCCCAGCGCAGTGGCCAACTCAGCTCCTGCTCTGTGTGCAGCCATGGGAGTGAGACAGAGAGCAGCCCCCAGCTACATTCACACATAGTTGCAACCCCGTGTCCCTCACCCAGCAAGGGCACGTGGAGGTGTCAGAAGCTGTGGGGGTTGTCAGGTGGCTATGGAGGGTGCCTGGGGCCTTTCTCCCCATCAGCTGAGACTAACCCTCTTGGTCAGTGTCATGACTTTGCAGCGAATGGCCAGACGCCCTAGGGAAAGTGGGAAGCACTCACGCGCCGACGATGCTGACGCTTCCCTCCCGCTCAGGGCTGCCCAGGCACTTGACCCGTCCCGCACGCTCGTAGAAGGATGCCAGGCGGGCACCGAGGTAAGCCGGGTACCCACTGTCTGGAAAGCAAAGCCACAGGGTAACTGGGGATACATAGAGCAGGGGGTGCCCCAGGGACAGGATGACACCAATCGGGGGCTGCCTGAGGATACCTGTGGAAATGGCACCAATAGGGATGGCGAGAGGAGGACAACCATGAAAAGGGACAAAACCAATCAGTGTGAGGCACAGGAAAGGCACATCGGCTGCGTCTACACTTGTAAATTAAGTCGACTTAATTAACTCTGCGTCTACACTACAGTTTACTTAAGTCGACTTAAGGAAAATAAAGTCGACAATAAAAATTAAGTCGACATTATTAAACCTCCTTTTAGTTCGACTTTAGGCTTAAGTCAACTTTTTAAAGTCGACTTAAGCCAGTGTAGACATGGGGTAGCCCTAAGTCGACTTAGGGCTACTCCAGGACTCCCCCACTACCCTCCCTGCCGCGGGGGGCATGGGGGGGCCTGGCGTGCCCCCACACAGGGCAGGGCAGAGCCCTGTCCACCCTGCCCCTATGCTCTGCCAGGGTCCCTGTCCCCCTTTGCCCCATTATACCCATGTACAATGGGGCAAAGGCTGAGCCCCCTGGCACTGGGCAAGTGGTGTACCCCCCCGCCCCCGTGGACCTGCCCTAGGTCCCCCTATCCCCTAGAAGTCGACCTAGGCATCCAGTGTGGACGCTCTAGGTCGACTTTGTAAGTTCCGCCAAAGTCGACTTTAAATTTAGGTGTAGACATGCTAAGTCGAGACAGAAGGCAGCACCGTGGGGCAGCACAGGCAGTGGAGGAGAGAGAGTTACAAGCACGGACCATGGAGCAGGAACATGCCCAGCCCCATGCCCCAGCAGTCAGCCCCATATCCCAGTGCTGGGAACCAGCTGCCCCACAGAGCATGGCTGGGGTTGGGAACGCAGACTCACTGTGCTCCGTTCTGCTTTCCTAGTGAACCTAGGGATTCAGAGTGGAGGTTAATCCTGCCCTGCCATGCAGTCCCCAGTTGTGTGAAGATGAACAGTGGGCCGAGTATCACCTGCAGGCATCTCTGCCAGCCGGCCGGATATCTCACGCAGCGCCTCGGCCCAGCGGGAGGTGGAATCGGCCATCATGCTCACGTGGTAACCCATGTCGCGGAAATACTCCGAGAGCGTGATCCCTGCAAGAAGCGAGCATCGAAAACAGGAAACCCACAGATCCCTGCTGGCTCCCCACAGGTCTACCGCTGCCCCTCAGTCCCAACCCACAGTTCCCTGATAACTCCCGACCTGGGCAGACTGAATTTTTTACACTTGTGCCATGGGGTGACCAGCTGGGAGCTGAGCCCTTCCCCCTCGGTCCAAACATCACGTAGCATCTGTGGGCACTGTGCTTGGCAGGCAATGGGGCAAAGCAACCCCCAGCACTACAGGCAGCGTAGGTGCTCACCTGTGTAGATGGAGGCTTCCCGGGCAGCCACAGGCATGTTGGATGTGTTGGCCACCAGCGCTGTACGCTTCATGATGGTCTCTGTCTTCCCGGCCACCTCCATGGTGAGCTGAGGGCAGGGTGCAGCAAGGTCAGTCTCAGGACGGGGCCTTCAGCACAGACATAATCTGGGCCAGGAGACCTGGAGAACTCCCAGGAGACGTTCCCATCCAGGGACAAGTGGGGTGAGCAGAGATGGACGCCTGGCCAGAGGCTCCCAGCTAGAACCAGCCCAATCTGACCTCCTGCACAATGCAGGCCACAGACCTCCCCCATCCACTCTTGTAACAGGCCCCTAACCTAAGACTGAGTTATTGAAGTCCTCAAATCATGATTTAAAGACTTCAGGGTACAGAGAATCCACCAGCAAGTGACCCTGTGCCCCATGCTACAGAGGAAGGCGAAAAACCCCCAGGGCCTCTGACAATCTGCCCTGGGGGAAAATTCCTTCCCAACCCCAGATATGGCAATCAGTTAAACCCTGAGCGTGTAGGCAAGACTCACCAGTCAGACACCCAGCAAGAACTCTTTGTAGTAACTCAGAACCTACCCCATCTAACATCCCATCACAGGCCACTGGCTATATTTACTGCTATTAGTCAAAGATCAGTCAATTGCCAAATTAGGCTGCCCCACAGTCAGATGGAGGTCTTGGTGATCCCACTGGAAGAGGTCTCAGGGAAACCCCAGCATGGGGTCCCAGCTGGAACCAGCCCAGCCCAGTCCCTACCTGCCCAGCCAGGGGCTCCCAGCTGGGACCAGCTCAGAGCTAGAAGAGCCAGAACATTGGCTGGGGGGAGCCGCAGGTGTGGGTGACAGGAGGGATATAGCTCCTGAGCTCAAGCTTGATTGGAGAAGCCCAGACAAGCCAGAATCCCCCAAACGCAGCACCCCTGACTGACGAATGACCCCAGCAAAAGGGAGATGCTCTCCACCATGGCCCATGGCTCTCACCTCCCAATGGCCCAGAGCTCACACCCACCACGAGCAAGATGCTTCCCATGTTCCACGGATCCCATCCCCAGCTGGGTTCACTCCATGGCCCCCACTCCTGTCCCCCAGCTGGGTCACCCTGTGGCTCCCACCCTTCACACCTCCTGCTGGGTTCACCCCATGGCTCCCACCCTAGCTCACCTCAGGGAAGTCCCGCAGCACCTCCGACATTTCATTGCCGCGCTCGCCACAGCCCACATAGATGATGACATCGCTGTTGGAGTACTTGGACAGCGATTGTGAGATGACCGTCTTGCCACAGCCAAAGGCCCCCGGGATGGCCGTGGTCCCGCCCTGAACACACCTGGGGGCCAAACGGACCCTGAGCCAGCAGCACAGGAGGCGCCTTGGGGCACAGACATGCCCCTCAGCCAGAGAGCTCAGGACTTCAACAACGTCCCTGCAGGAATGGGGCACATTCCCAGCCTGCAGCTCCAATCCTTGTCCCAGCTCCCTGGGCAGCCACGTGGGGGGGGGGGAACCAGGGCACCCACGAGTGCCTAGTGCAGCCTCCTTCTCTTCCCAGGGCTGCTCAAGCAGCAGAGGTCCCCACTCTAGGCACCAGCACACCTGGTTCAATCCTGACTGACAGGATCCAGGTGGCTGTGCTGACTTCGGGGGGTGGGGCACGAGAAGAGACTGCAAATATCCTAAACACCAAAAAGGGTGAGGGGAGGTTACAGTTGTCAGGGCAAGGGAGACTGACTGCCGGGGAAATAAACTCCCCCCCACCTGCCAGATCTCCTAGCAACCTGCCTCCCAAACACGTCTCACTTGTTACCCTAGCCCAGACTCCTACTGATGCTGCCTGGGGAGCACATCAGGATCAAGCCTGCTGCTCACCCTGGTTAGCTCCCCAGCTGCCGCACAGTGAAGGGGGCAGGTGAAATGCAACAGGCGCTGTGTTTCATGCTCGGTACTTAATCTGTGCCAGGCTAATCCCCCAGCAGCTCAGCAACTCATAGTCCCGCGGGCACCCCTTTCCGTGCAATGGAAGCACTGTTTGTCCTGTGTAAATACCAAGAACAGGGTGGGAGGCTAGAAGCAGTGAAGGAAGGAAATGGTTTGCCGCACCAGCAGTGCTGGAGAGAGGAGAAATTGGCATCACCCCAAAATACTGAAGAGTGGGTGGAAAGTGGCCAGTATTCCCATCCCACTCCCTGTGGCAAGGGGAGGAGGCAGCTGCCACTCCAGGAGGGGCGTTTGATGCATCAGAGAAGGTAGAAAGCCAAAACTATGTAAATCCGTCCTGTGCTTTTATCAGTTACTGGGCCCCCAATGCCCTGGCTGATCAGATTGGGCCCGGAGCTCCCCAAGGCTTGGGGATGGCCACACCGAAAGCACAAACAAGAACGTGGATGTAGATCCTGGGTGGCAATGGGGACTTCAGGCTGGAGAAAGAAGGGGAAGGGGGAAACTGAGACAGGGCCTCAGGAATTCTCTTCCCATCAGCCCTCGTGTTCCAGGATGGAATGTGCTGCTGAGGGAGGATGGGCAGCCTTGGGACTGGGCCATTTCAAAGGCAGCTGGATAAAGCACTTGCAAATCAATCACAGGGGATGAGTCTACCCTGACCCCTGCGATGGTTTGAATGGGACTTGTATGCTACCAGCTTCTCGGGGGGACACAGTCAGTTATCCTGCAGCTGCTGGGAGAGGCTGGGACTGGAGTAGCCAGGAGCTCCCCCCACTATCAGGGCTCTTGCCCCATTCCCCACAGAGATTCGTTGCTGGATGCTGGAGGACACCTACTTTCCAGCGCTCTCCCATCTCTTTGGTGCTGGAGCTGGTGGAGGAAGAGCCCCAGTTCCATCATCTCCCTGAGATATTACCCCCTGCCAGGAGCATTGTATGACTGACTAACACCCTCCACACCCAGCAGTGCTGAATGTGAGGGGGGGGGGGGTGTCACTTACGGGAAAAGGGCATCCAGGACCCTCTGGCCAGTCAGCAACGGGTAGTTAGCGGGGAGTTTCTCCGTCACAGGCCGGATCTGCCGCACGGGCCATACCTGCACCATGGTGAGCTTCTCCGCCACGCCCTCAAAATCCAGCTCCAGCACCACGTCCTGGGGGCAGGGGAGACACGGCTGAGTAGAGCCCAGATTCAGCCAAAAGGGGGGGGTGGCAGGCCGGAGGGCTGATTCTCAGCTATTCCATCCCTGTACTGGGGCAGGGAGAGCTAAGGGGCTTTGTGAGCATTACACAGCCCATGTTGTCTCAGTGTCCCTCCTCTATGCCTCAGTTTCCCCATCTGTGAGTGGGGGGGGGGGAATTCTGCCCTCCAAGGAGGTTTATAGCTGAAGCTGGGTGCTTGTAAAATGCTCTCAGCTGCAAGGCCCTGCGCCAGAGCAGAGGGAAGCTGGTTTCTGGGGTGAGCTGGCTGAGGCTATGCAGGATCACATGGGAACGGCTGCTGTCCTTGGCAAGCTTGGGGCTCAGTGTGTATTGGCTGTTTAGTCTGGCACAACAAACCCAGCTGGAAAGGGCTCAAGATCATCAGCTAGATTGAGAGGTTTCCTAGCCTGGAAATGCAACCCAGAGCTGCCGATGGGATTGTGCAGTGCAGCAGACCCTTTGGCTGAGAGATGTTAGACCCTCTAGTCCAAATACGAGAATTGCATGTCCGAGGGCTACAACCGATTGCAGGGAAGGGTCAATTATTGAGAGAGGAAGGCAAATGCCTCGTTAAATACAGGGGCTCTGGCTCATTAATAAACAAACAGGAAGTGAACGTCTGATAATGTTGTTTAAGACACAGGAAGAGCAATTCAGCTGCTGGACTAAAAAAAAAAAAAATCTAAAAAAATCTAAAAAAATAAAACCAAAATACTGCTGGCTAGGGATGAGCCTGACCTGGTCTCCTGAGTCCAAACTGCCTCAGAACTGACCCAGGGTCAAACTTCACAGCTCAGGGCCAACAGGATCAGAACCACAAACCCAGCTTCAAATGGCCCTTGAGTTCTACGGCAGCTCAGATCCAAACGTCCCATGTGTCTGGCATGTGCCCTGGACCAGCAGGCCGCCCACTGGAGCAGCAATAAAGCAACTGTTCCTGAATCAGCTGCACTGAGCGACAGGTGAGCACCCCTGGCCCTGGCACCCAGAGGCTGCTGTACCAATAACAGGGAATGCTCATTGCTCTGGACCCATCACTGTCTGTGAGCCAAATTGCTGCCCAAGCCACCCCCCGAGCCGTGACCCTACCGAGATGTCATAGTGCCCCGGTGGGGCAACGTAAGTCACAGTCCCCCGGTTACGGGGTGGCACCATGATCTTGTGCTTGATGAGGGAGTTCTCGGTCACCAGGCCATAGACATCCCCACCGGTCACGTGGCTCCCAACCTGGAAAGAGGGAAGAGAAGTGTGAGATACATAGAGGATGATGCCTCCTCTAAAGTGGCAGGGCCAGGACTGCCCAGTCACCACGCACACATATGACCAGTAAGGGGTGCTGCGTGGCACAGATCCACATAGATTCTCCAAGAGCCACAGAACCAGTGTCCCCAACCAGAATCTGTTCTACTGCCAAGGCTGGGGGGCTCCCTGTGTCTCTCCTCATTCCTTCTTTCCACGCCCAGGTCTCAGCTTATCCTCAGAGATTTGTCCTTGAACCATGTCCTGCATCCTCTCCTCCACCAACAGAGCTGGCCGCAGCCTGAGCTGGGCACGGCCCGAGCCCATGAGGAGCTGCCGAGACCCCTGCAGAGGGCTGAGCCCAGGTGCCTGGGAACCTCCTGCTAACAGGCTCTCCCACAGAGTGTGTTGCCCTGCACCAGGCCCCTACCCGGATGCTCTGGCTTGGGGCGAAGTCCCACTTGATGTCCCGGGTCAGGGCAGGAATGTTGATGCCACGGGGAATGTAGATGCTCTGGGTCAGCTCCGTGATGTCCTTCAGAGGGCGCTGGATGCCGTCGAAGATGGAGCCCATAATGCCTGGGCCCAGCTCCACTGACAGCGGCTTCCCGGTCCGCAGCACCGGGTCCCCCACACAGACCCCAGCTGCCAGCAGCGTTCAGGAGAGAGCTCCAGCCCAGAGACACACACTGATCTGGGGGGGAGGGGGGGCAGGGGGAGTTAACTATCTTATATATGTTTAGAGTCCACCCCGCCCCGATTGTAGATGCGGGGATGTAGGCGGGGCCAGGAGATAAGGGAGATCAGGGGTATGGGGTGCATGCTGGCAGGGGGCATAGCCTGGCAGGTTCTGGGGACATAGCCTGGGGGGGGGGGAGTGCAGGGGGCAAGGCCTGGCAGAAGGGGTTCAAGGGCATGGCTGGTGGAGAAGGGGTTCAGAGGGCACGGCCTGGTGGGGAAGTTCGGGGGGCAGGGCTTGGCAGGAAGGATACAGGTCTCTTCGTACACCTGGATGGTGGCCAGGTCTCCCTCGAGTCGGATGATCTCGCCCACCAGCTCTGCATGCCCCACGCGCACCAGCTCGTACATGGCGGCCCCAGCCATGCTGCAGGCTGTGACCACTGGGGGAAAATATAGGGGATTAGAGCCCAGGGACAGCACCCAGGGCTGAGCTGAGGGAGGGAGATGCCTGTGGCTCAGGGGGGCTACCCCCTGTATACCTTGCCCCCACTCCTCTCCCCACTCCTCTCCCACCTCTTACCCAGCCCCGGGGGAAGGAAATCAAGGTCATTTAAGTTCCAAAGGTCATTTAAGTCATTGTTCAAATCACAATTACAATCCCTCTGGGTGTTTTCAATCATTCCTTTGTGGAGGGAAGGGGTCCCTATGGCCATTGGGAACTCTTGGGCCATTTCAGCTCCCCCCTGAAAAGCAGGATGGATTCAGTTATCAACGCTGGGCATTGGAGGGTGGGGGGTTAAATGCCACTGCCGAGTAGGCGTCTGAGCTGAATGTTACAAACTGCCATAGTCTAAAAACAAACTGGGCCAGTCACGTCCCTGCTTTGTGCCTCAGTTTCCCTATGTGCACAATGGGGCTAACAGAACTGCCCTCCTTTGTGAAGCCCTTTGACATCCACTGATGAAAAGCTCTAGATAAGAGCTGAGTTTTTATCCGACAAGACGAATTAAGCCCTTAAAACAAAGCTGTAGCAGCTGCAACTGGATTTTTATTAATATTTTTCTAGGAGTGACATCCAATCTTTATTGCTTCCAACCAAACAGCTTCCACAAGAACCAGGCAAACTGACAAGGACTTTCACTACAAGTTACTAGGACCATTTTTCAATGCACAGAATAGCTATTGAAATGCAGAGCTGGCTATGAATGGAGCAAGGGGCAGCTATCCAGCGTGTGTTGGTGGGCGCTGTTATCTCAGGACGATTGCTAAAGTTGTGTCAAACTTCTTGGTCTCGGCGGGGTGGGGGGGGGGCGCAGACAGGGAAGAGAAAGTTCACTGTGAAATCTGAAATCTCACTAACAGCTGGGAAAATATTTCCAGGAACAGGTAGAAAATACCCCCCTTAGTGACAGACGATGGGAAGAAAGTCAAGAATCAGGCATGGGAAAGTGAATAACTGGATGGAAATGAAAACCAGCTGTTTAATTAAATAATAATAATAAATGCTTAAATTTAACTTTAAATTAAGGGGGGAAATCCAGATTTCATTCCTCTTCCCTGTGTTCCACGGCCAAACATGATTCTTCCCAAGAGTGCCCAGGATGTGATTTCTGCAGCCAGAACTCATAGCTGGCATCACAGACCCTCAGGGTAGATTGTGCTCAGTTTCAGAGGTGACTTTTAAAGTAGGTGAAGCAGGCGCATGCCTAGGGCCCCAAGCAGAAAGGGGCCCCATTGCCTGCTTCGCCTACCCAGAAGCTGCATCTGCCTCCGTGGGCAGCAGCAGGAGGAGCTGGCTTGGGGCTGGGGCTATGTGGAGGGGAGCTGGGGCTGGAGGTGGGAGGTGTTGGGGTGGGGAGGGGGAGCTGGGGGCAGAGGGAGCAGGGCCACAAAGGGGGGCCCCTGTGGGCCTATAGGGGGCCTCACAATGGGCCTTTGCCTAGGGCTCCCAATAGACAAAGGCTACCTCTGCTCAGTTTGCCCCAGCTGGCCCAGTTCCTAGCACTGCCCCTCGAAGCTACATCCCGTCACCCTACCTGGCCCAGAGACACCATGGACAAACCCCAGCTCACTCTCCTTCTCCACATCCTCTATCTTGGGCAGCTTGGAGAATTCCATGACTCTGGTGCTTCAGGGAATCAGCTCCGGGGTTACTGTGGCGTCTGCATTTCCAAAAAGAGACACATTTAACCCAAACCAATCAGGGGCTCCGTCAGCGCCCTACAGACCTGGTCAGCTGCCGCATGGCTCCACAGGTGTTGGGACACCGGGATGGGGGAGGTTTAGAACTCTCACCCTCATGGGCAAAAGGACAGAGCAGGCTCTGTAATGCAAAGCAAGACCAATAAGCCTCAGGGTTGGAACAGCTTTGAAATCCCCGCTCCCAATACAGAGGGAAACATCTAAGAATTCTGGGTACAAAGTGTAGCTGGATACCCCCACACCCCACGTGTTTTCTTAAGTATAGTCTGAGTAGGTTTCCTCCAATGCCTCTCTGTCTATGCTGGCTTTGCCTATGTAACCACAAATAAACAAAACCACAGGTAACAGAAAGCCCCCAGTGATGTTAAAATGCACGCTTAAAAAAGTATTGCCCTACATACCCAAATAGGGCAAAGAATCTCAAATTGGATCAATTGCATTTGTGCTTATAAATATGTAATCTGTTAATGTATGGAATGAATAAGGAAGAGAATGGAAAAAAAAACAATCATGAGGCTTGACTCACCCTGTGTCCAAATAAAGCAGGGTCTAGGCAAAAGGATATAAAAATCCAGACCAACTCCCAAGTGGAAAGAGCAAAAAATGTAACGGCACACCAGATTCAGGACCGGACAAGAAGCAGCAGAGCCCTCCTGTGGATCCGAAGGAACTTGTCACTTCACAGCCAATCTCCAGGTAGCTGTAGGCTGGCCAGCCTCAACCACCTGTGAAATCAAAATCAATCTATGCCAGTATGAATGTAGTGTGTGTGTAAGTATTGCCGCGTATAACTAAAAATCCACATTAAATAAACCTCAGTTCTGCTCATGTTCAACCTTTGCCTGGGTTTATTCCTCAGCTGGTCTGGGGACAGGTAACACAGAACAACCAAAAGGATGGACCCCCTAACATCAGAAGTGCCAACCCCAGAGTGGGTCGCACTTTCGGCTCACTCAAACTCCTTGAGAAACGTGCTCACTCCATAACGCCTGGCCAGGAAGAAATGCAGGGAGGGGGCTGAAAAAACTCTCCATGGGACCCACTGACTAGAAAGAAATGTGAGTGTCCCTTGCTGTTTTGGCAGCAAATTATTTAATCCAGTTCAAGGACAGATGGGACGGTTATGACCATCCATTCCTAGGGCTCAGTCTTCCATTCTTGTTCTGCAGGGAAATAATCTCCCTGAGGAAAGAAGGAAGAGGAAATCTCACTGAGACGCAATTTCCCATTCCCAAATGCCAGAGCCTGCCTAAGGGAGTAACAATCAGGGAATTGCACGTATGTATCTCTGTGGCCACGTCCTTCTTGTTCCAACCACTACACCCCACTCCTATTTCAGAGCTGGGAACAGAACCCAGAAGCCATGACTCCCTTGACTGGGGACAGCAATGGGGGTCCGTCACTCAATGAGACCAGTGTCTGGGGAATATAAAGGAACCAAAAGAAAACACCATATTTGCCTGTGCATCCTGGGGAAATCCCTGCTGCGGGTGACTGAGTTACACTGAGGCTGGGAAATGGGGCAATGTTTAATGCAGAGGAGGCCAATCAAACCACAGGCTCCCGGGCATGATTCCACCCACCTGGGTGGAGAGGGGACACAGCGTGCAGCAAAACTGACCCACGATGCCTTGCAGGATCAAGGTCACCTTCCCCTGAAGAGCCAGATGCTGACACTGCCAGAGATGGACTAATTGTTTGGTTTTCATAGGCTTTGCAGTCTCCCCACCCTTCTGCACGGACCCCTTCTTGAGGCGTCTGCTCAGTCTCCATGGCCCATCCACTCCTTGGCCTCTCCGCTAAGCATCCCAGCCAGGGCAGAAACAATTGAGCCAAGGTGCTTCAGTACCTGGAGACAATCTGTTGTCGTTAGCCGCTATGCTGAGAACCCACCAGCTCGTTTCACACCAGCCCCATCACCACCTGCGCCATAAAGTGGGGTGGGATGGGGGGAAGCTCAGGGCCGTTTGCCAGAAGCCTGGACTGTGTCAGACCTGCTCTGTGGCACTGTGGCTCCTCTCCCCTGCCACTGGTGGCTGAGGCACACATCCTCATGATGAGTCCACAACAGCCTCAGCTAACAGAGGGGAGCTTTTTAGCTCAGGCTGCGGAGCCATTTCACATCAGTGGGTCCCGGTTCTGTTCTCACTTCAGGCAATGAACAGGCAGCCCCAGCTGGGCAGGACCTGTCACGGGCAGCCACAGCAAAGGGCATGTTTTGTTTTCATTTGCCTGCTGCAGGGGGTGGGGAGAGTCAACCTCTGTGCCAGCCCCTGGGAAGAGCCCAGCCCTGCTGCGAAGTGAGCTGTACCTGCAAAAACCCCTGGGAAACAAAACCCTACTAATGGGAGCTAGAGCCCAGCACAGGTCTCTTCCCTGGAGCCCCAGGCAGCCAGTGCGGCTGATCAGACATGCTCAAAATCTGCTAGCCAAGCTCAGTGGCATGAGCCTGGGGTTTGCACCACCTCAGTTTCCCAACAGCGCAGCTTCAGACGTCACATCCTCAGGCACAACTGAACCAGGAGTGGGGGGTATCCAGGACCCCAGAGATTGTGATCTAGGAATCAGAGCAGCCAACAAGCAGCTATAGCACCTGGGTTCTACCCTGGCTCTCAAGGAGGGTGTCGAATCAGAAAAGCGGGGATTTAGCAAGCTGGGCGCCTGGCTGGGTAAGGGAGGGCATTTGGAGTAGGACTGTTGGGTTCTCTTATGTGAGACTCAGGCCAGCGACCCCCCCAGTAAAATGGGAGGCTAATAATCTTCACCTGTCCCCCAGGGCAGAGCTTCATGGATGTGAAGTGACCTTTGCTGCCTCAATGGGCAAACAGCAGAGACCAACCACATTCCATTACTTAATGTCGTGTCTGCCGTGGGCTCCAAGGGTCCCTCTGGCCTTGGGGAGCCTGAAGTGCCCTTCAAACCCTGCCCCCACCCCTGTTCTTGGCTAACTCAGTAGTGACCATGAGGATCAGTGAGCCAGGCGGGAGAAGTCCAGGGTAATAAATAAAGGGGCACACTCTGGGCAGACAGTCTCAGGGCCGGGGAAGGGATCAGGCAAGGAGCAAATGTGGGGCTCAGAGTGATGAAAAATGGGGCCCAAAACTGTGCTCCTTGGTGGGGTGAGGGACGTCTCCCTGGGAAGGGATTTGCTGTGTTCTAATGCCAGAGCCTGCATAACAGCAAGGGACTGCCATGTGTGCGAGTCCTCCTGGATCGCAACCAAAGGTGGGCAAAGAACCCAGGAGTCCTGATTCCCAGCACCCCCCCTGCCACTCTAACCACATCCCCCTTCTAGAGCTGAGGATAGAAGCTAGGACTCCTGACTCCCAGGCCTCTCTAACCATTAGAGCCCACTAGCCTCCCAGAGCCAGGAATAGGACCCAGGAGTCCTGATTCCTAGTCCCCTACTCATACAGGGCCAGATAGCAAACGGTGTCGCAGCCCAAGATAGTTCCTACCTTCTGGTCTCTGGCTCTGTCTGTCCTCTGCCCCTGTGGCTGGCAGGCTGTGAGCAGTCACCCAGACTGTGCCCAGCCTTCACGTGGGTTTATACAGCAGACAGGCCAGGGCTAGGGCTGCTTCCTTCTGTCTCGAAACCAGTTCTAGCCCAACCAGGTCTTAGGGAGCTGGGGAAGGCGTGGAGGTCACTGGAAGGGGACTCAGTAAACAGAGAACTCAGAACCAGCATCAAACAGCCAGCAGAACTGTGTACAGTAAACACCCTGCATGGCTCCATGTCCCATGGTTGGTCCCTGCTGCTTCCTCTGCCACTGTCTAGCTCTATGGTTCCCCACCTTCTCTCTGCTGTGGCCCACCTTGATACCTTTTCATTCTTTTGAGGCACACCACCATATAGTTTCCAAATGAACACATGAATATTCATGAGCTAACTCATTTGAACTCTTTGAATAGTTTTTTAAAGAATTCCGGGGCACACCTACTCAGGCCTGACAGCACACCTGTGGCACACTGGTTGGGAAACACTGGTTGTGATGCTGTCCGGATTTAGGGAACCATTTATGATATTATTTTGTATTAATATTTTATAATTGTTATAATCCGTAGGAATTATGTCATGTTTGGTGTCAATAGAAAGGTAATAATTTGTGGGGAATGATTATATAGTGTATGTGTAGGATTCGTATTCATATTAGAAATTAGGAATATGATCGTTATATTTTAATTGGTGTAAGCCTAGGGAAACTCCCCAGACTGAATGTCTACCAGGCCATTGTCTCTTTAATGGCCCATTAAGGAAGCTCCCCAGTATAATGGGCTAAAGGAGAAAACCTGTTGAGCCACTAGGCCTTGAACATGTGACTCAACTCCAGTTTGACTGGAAAGAACTGCACACAGCATGGAGAAGGCCAGAGGTGATAAAAGGCAGCAGCCCCAACTCCATCTTGCTCTCAAGTCCCCAGTCTACAGCCAACACCCATCTCTGGAACTATTCCTCTGAGACTGGACAAAGGATTGAGGCCCACCCTGGTGCTGGGTGTTTACCAGAGGAACAAGCCTGCAAACTCCAGAGGAACAAACCTGCAAACTGCTTTTCATGGACTTTAAATCATTTGTATGTATGTGATTCGCTTTGACCCTTTAACATCTCTCATATTTTGCTTCTTTTCTTCTTATATTAAACCTTTAGTTGTAGTTGCTAAAGGATTGGCTATCAGTGTGGTATTTTGGGTAAGATCCAAACCTACATTGTTCTGTGTGCTGTGGCTGGCCCTTTGGGGTCAGGAGAACCTATATCTTTAAGGGACCGTGCGGCTAGGTGGGAGACGGAGGAGCTGGAGTGCAATAAAGGGAGCTGTTTCTATTTTGGGCAGATTTCTTGGTACCCAGTGTGGGAAACCAGAAGCCTGATTGTGACTGATAGGGAGACTGGTTTAAGTACCACCCATCAGTGAGTGGGGAGTTTGGCTCCCGGTTTTACAGCTTGCCCTGATTTTTGCACATCCAGGAAGGTATCCCAGGAGGCCCCGGTCACACTGGTCTAGCTGCCACATCCCACAGCAGCTCAGGCACCATGTTGCCTGTCCTCTACCCACCTAAGCTCACCCCTGGGTGTCAAGCCATGTGACCTGAGCAGCAAAAGCTGTCTTGGAGGTGCACTCACTGCAGCCTCCTCTGGGGCGGGAGGCAGCAGCTGTTAACGCAGCTGGGATCTCAAGTCACACACACAGCAGGCAGGGCCCAGGGCTCATTTTCCTGGACAGGAATTCCCTCAGTTTGTTCTTCTCCACCAGCCCACAAATGAGGGGTTTCCATTGTGCAGCTTCCCCTTAATGTCTGGCACATCCAACACCCAGGATTGCTGCCTTCCCTGCAATGTGCTCACACCAGGACAGTCCCACGCCAAAGGAATCCTTTATTTCCAGTTTTGTACTTCCCAGGAGCTTCATCGCTGATGCTGCTGAGAACCAGGCTGCACCAAGCCCCGGAGGCTGGATCCACAGAGATCAGTCTTGCATCAGACAAGGGGCCATTTCTCTGGCCCTTTGCAAAATCGTGCTTCTTGTGGGGATGCAGCTGCTTCTGGGGTGGAGTGTAACATGGGACACAGCAGAGGGGAAGGGGGAATGTCAGCTAGGAGACAGGGCAAACTCTTCCTCTTCCAAAAAGGGTCTTTTATGGTCTGCCAAGGCCCCTGTTGCAACAGCATCTCAACTCTGTGCATTGAGAGGCCGGGGTGATGGGGGTCTGGGAAAAGGCACTGAGGGACATTAAAGCCTTTCATAAATCTTACAAGCCCCCTGAAAGGGGGAGGGGTGTTGAACCCATTTTACAGTTGGGGAAACTGAGGCACAAGGCAAGACAAAAAACTCACACAAGATCACAGAGCCAGGAGTCCTGACTCCTGAACTTTACTCCTAAACCCCACTCCTCAAAGCTGAGAGCAGATCCCAGGAGTCCTGACTCCCAAGCCCCTGCTCTAACCACTGCCCTTCCACCCAAAAAGAGGGCTAGAATCCAGCAACTGACTCCCAGCTCTAATAACCAGTCCCCCACACAACCACCCTGGAGGGGACTGAACTCAGGAGTCCTAATTCCCCAGCTACCGACTTTAACCACTAGATCCCTTCTCTCCATGTAACCATCCCACTGAAGAAGTTAGAATCCGGGAGTCTTGTCGCCCAGCCACTTGCTCTAACCACTAGATTAGACACTTCCCATGAATGGTGACAGGACCCAGGAGTCCTGGCTCCCAGCACTGTGCCATCCTCAGCATTGCCACAGTTGCTTGGCACCACTCAACATCCCCTTCTCTTGGGTCCCTGAGAACACCAAGTGCAAACAGGTCCCCCTCCCACCGCTGGGGGGCTGGGCTGGGCCACCCTCCCCCTGCCAGGTCTCTGCGCTGCTTGTTCCCTGAAATCACGCTGAGCCAGCCCTTTCAGGCAGGGCTGGTGACACATTAGAAACAGCTGCCGGGACAATTTGCTACTGTAGCAGTTACAGACCCCTAAGTGTTTTCTTTGGCTTTCTCTAGCCCGAAGCAGCAAATTCTGATGGATGAGTTCATTCCCATCATAATGTGCAACCTCTTGCCATTCCCCATCCTCTATCTTTCCCCAGTCCAGGTGTAGCAATCTGTGACAGATAGAGGCAGCACTCTGTCCCTTTGTGAAATCTCTATTTTAAAGGGGGACACTAATAAAGAAAGGTGTTTTGGCAATTGGGAAAAGCACTCTACAGAGTTAAATCGCAGGGCTATTGTACAGTAAAACCCTGCAGAAAGGCACTGTTTCTTATTAGGCTCTTTCCATCATAGAATAAGCCAGAGTTTCTACAATCAACACACAGTTAATGCACCCAAAACATTGGAGATGTGGAAAGTGTTGAAAACAGTATTACCTCACTCGCCTTTAACCCATAAGGCTCCAACTATTCCACAAATATTGTATTTCAAATACTTCTAAACACACGCTATTAGGCAGAACACCGACCATTATACAGACCCCCACCGCCCCCCTTTGTCACTGCTACACGTATTGGACAAGATTCCCATAAAAGGTGCCCGTCCGTCAACGGGGATGGCATTTTTCGCAGGTTATTTATTTATATGTATTATTCTCGCAGCAAAATGACTGGCCAAGTACTCTTACACAGTAAAGGCACCCTGACTGGTTAGCAACTTAGATTGGTAAGTCACACAGTGTTTTCATGTCAGGTGCTGCAAAGAGCTGCAGAAGACACAGTAACAAGCCACTTGCAGTCTGAGTATCTCTAAGACAGCAGCTAAGACAAATCTGTGCATTGCTATGGGGCTTTATGCACACATATAAACTGACCAGGGATTCTTTCAATTGCAAATAACGTTTTTAACAATTATAATTTTGGAGGCATGGATATGTAAAATATTTCACTGAATCCAATCATGTTTGGCAGCTCAGTACATCATACAGAAAGGAAGAAGTGCCTTATCAGGTGTTGGGGTGCCCTGAATCTTTAAAACAAACAAGGAGTCCTGTGGCACTTTCAGTCCTTGTTTGTTTTGCTGAACTAGACTAATGTAGTTACCCGTCTGGAACTGAACCCTGAAAATGGGTGCTGAACTGTACAGTCCTGTTGAGGGGGAGAAGGGAGACTTTCTGCCCCCACCACATTATTTTTGCAACCACTACAGAGGTCTCCCTGCTGGATAACATTCCCAGTGTCAGATTTAGAGGAAGGCGAGGGCCTGAGGCTGTGCTGAGCTTGGGAGGTGCTGGGGTCTGGGGGCGGTTTGTGATGTTCCCAACAAAAGGGAAAATAAACCATCTGAAGTAAAATGTGTCAGGTATCCCGGGCGTGGGTTTGTTTGTCACTAACCACAGACTGTTCTGGACCTTTCTGGAATCTCATGGAACCTTCCAGACTTGTTTTTCTCAAACCTCCTAGCATATTGCTAGCCGTGCCAGACAGGCCGGCATAGAAGGGGCCGGGTGTTGCCAGGCTGTCAGGGAGAGGCAAGAACCAAGCAAAGTGAGAGCCCAGCTGGCAGCGATATTGCAAACCTTGTTTTATTGTGCAAATGTGAAAGTGCACTTGTGTTCCAAGACATATTTAATGAGATGCCAGAGGTATCTATCAACCTCCGTATTGTGCAACATGCCCAGCATAAAATGTTTGATGACTTTCTACAACTGCAGAAGACTTTTGCTCTCCCTAACACGGGCCTGTTTCCCCTGCAGGAAATAACAGATGCCCCCAAAGAAGCCTAGGAGCTCCAGATGGTAGGCAGTGAAACACTCCCCTGCAAACTAGTTTGCAGCAAGTTTCCATAAGCTCAGAGGAAGCACGATTTTTGCATTTGCTGATATCTGGCATGAATAAACGCAGCGTTGCAGATCCTGGCATGCAAACCTATCGTCTGATATATATGACCAGGATAAATCATGAATCAACCTCATGACACAGGCTACACATGCAGTAAAAGACAAGGTGTTCAGAAGTTTAACAAGGGGAGGTGTGGCACAGAAGACGCTCTGGGGCGCCGTTTGGTCTAGGACCGGCTGGCATGTTCCCTTTCTGGTGTGTCACAGCCAAGCCAGCCACAGTGCCTCCAAAGCCAGCAGCTGACCTTGGCAATGAAGGTGGCTTGTGGGCGAAGCAAGCAGGGGCCTCAGGCCAGATTCTGAAAGGTATTTAGTCAACTAGTGGGATTTTCAAAAGTGCCTGCAGGCACCTGCCCCCATCCTGCCCTGGTGTGTGCCCTTGGGCGCCCCCTTTTTTGCATCTATTCTCTGCCCTCCGGCTCAGCTGCATCAGGGCTCCCTTTGCACGAGCCCTGCCACTGGGCCCCTTGGCACGCGGGCAGCCCAGGGAGAGGGCGGAGCCCCAGGCGCAGCCGAACGTGTCGGCCCGCAGAAGGTGGCATTGACCCGACCCGGGCTGTTGCCAAGACACGCGGCCGGTTGCTAAGGGCTCCGGGCTGCTCGAGCCCGGCCGCGCGCTTTAGAGCGCGGCGGGTCGCCCGGGGAAACCGGAGCGCGTCTGACTGCCCAGAGCTGCTGCTGGCGCCTTCCCTTCCCTCTCGGTACCGCGGGGTATGCGCGTGCGCGTGAGCTTGTGCATGGGGGTGGGGAGGTGTGTGCGCGCTGGTGCAGGTGTGTTTAGTGGTGGGGTGTGCATGGCGGGGGGTGTTCCTGCCGGTGCATGGGGAGGGGTGTGTGCACAGGCGCACGGGTGCATGCGGGCGGGGAGGCGTGTGTGCTGGTGCTGCACGTGTGTTTTGTGGTGGGGTGTGCATTGGGGGGTGTGTTCGTGCGGGGGAATGAGGGCGGAGAGTCATGTGTGCAGATGCATGTATGTTTGTGGTCTGATGTGCATTCTGGGGTGCAGGTGGGGAGCGTGCATGCGTGTGGTGAAGGGGGTGAGAGGGATAGGCGTGCATGCGTGTGTGTGGGGGAGGGGAGGCGTGCATGTGGGTGCATGGGTGTAGGGTGATACAGACGGGTGTCTGGTGGGTTGTACCTGTCATTGGAGGGGCAGGTGCGATCTGGTTCAGGCCAGTTTTCTAAAATTGGCTTTCCAAGTGACACCCATTGAAATGAGTGTGATTTTAGGTGTCTCATTGGGGACTTACAGGACAAAATCCATCCATACCAGAGCAAGAGTTTAACAACTGCCTCCAAATTCCTATAGTGGGTGGGAGCCTTTATCTGAGATATTGCAGGCTTGAGTGAGAGAGAATCACCATCTTAGCAATGTGGGTGCCTTCGACACACAGTTGACCCATTGTGATTGCATCCAGAGGTGGTGAACATGTACGCTAGACAACACAAGTACAGTGTTGATAGCCCTGCTGTAGAGATGGGGGGCGACTTGCCTGATATCACCAAGCAGGTGAGGGCTAAGACAGGAATAAGACCCGGGAATCCTGACTGGTGGCTCGCTAACCCCACTGCTTCCCTTACAGGTGAACAGCAAGTCCTTTGCCCTTGCAGGTCAGAGCTGGCACGATGGCCACAGGCAGCTGCTGGGCGTGGAAGCCCATCGCACAGGATGCCCTGCTCGCACGTGCCTACCACTCATGTGATGTGGTGCGAGGGAAGCTGTTGCTCTTTGGGGGGCTGAAGTCAGGCGAGCCCAAGGAGCCCCCACTGGGGGACATGGTGGCCTTTGACCCCACACTGCTGACAGCTGAGACAGTGGCCCCTGATGGCGGGTGCCGCCGCAGCCATCATGACACAGCGGTGCTGGCCGACCGCTGGCTGTGTGTGGTGGGGGGCTGGGATGGCGCCCGCAGAGTCTCAGCCGTGTGCTGCTGGGACACCGAGCAGGGACAGTGGGAGCGCTGGGCCGAGGGGCCCTCCAACGACCCTCCCGTGGGGCTCAGCAGCCACACTTGCACTAAGGTGTCGGAGCACGAGCTGCGGGTGGTGGGCAGAGAGGGTGGACTCCGCACCCAGCGGCGCTTCGCCAGTGTCTACACCCTGCGTGTCAACCCTGCCACCAAGACCTATTGGTAGGTCCCTGCCTCCCCAAGGGGGCTTTGGGGCTGGGTCACACGCATACCCCCCCCCCACACACACACCGCTCGCTCTAGCCTTGGCATGAATGGTGTGAGAGCCAGGATCCCATCTGTTCTTGGGATTGGTTGGGGTCCACTCAAAAGCCAGAGGGCTGTGTGGTCCCCAGAGTCCTGGGCTATCCCCCTGAGATCCAGGCTGTGGGGATGGGGGTCATCCAGGCAGTGCCCAACACTGAGGAGCCCAGTGCCCAGGCTGTGGGAGAGGGGACAATCCAGGCTGTGCCCAGCACTGAGGAGCCCAGTGCCCACTGGGCAGGAGATCTTGATTATCAGTTCCACAATGCCCAGAGAGTTGGGTTCTAGAGTTTTGGTTCAGCCTATGGAGATTCCATCTCCCCAAAGTTGAAGGGTGCTCAGATCCTAGGCCCTTGTACTTGAATGCTTCCTTAAGCCACCATCTCTGGGCACTGTGAGTGGGCTGGGTGATCCATCCAAGCACCCGTAACGCCTCTCTGTGCCCTAGGTACAAGGAGGAGGAGTCACGCACAGCCTCGCGGGCTGGACACTCGGCCATGCTGCTCCGTGACGCAGGTGGCTACCAGCTGGTGGTGTTTGGGGGCCGCGACTCCTCTGACTGCGAGGTGGCTGGGCGCTGGGGCAAAGGGAAAATCCACGTGAGTGCCTGATGGCCCTAGAATGAGCCCTTTGCTCCTGCCCTGTGCCCCATAGCACCCCCTGCTGCAAGGGGCTAGAGCTGTAGTAACCAGGATCTCTGGTCACAGCCAGCACTCTTGCCCCACTCCCCACAGTGCCCCCTGCTGGGAGAGATTGGGTCTGGAGTATACTGGCAAGCAAGTTCACAAACTGACCCTTCTTCCCTTTCCTTCTTCCTAGGTGGAGTCCATCCATGCCCCCAAGCTGACAGAACAGCTCTCCCGTCTGGTTGGCTCCGAGAATGGCTCACGGCAGGCTCCAAAAGGCCTGAGGCATCAATCCTGTACGGTGGTGGGTCCCTTTGCGGTGGCCTTCGGTGGGGAGACCCTAACGAAGGGGCGAGATACCGTCTGTAACGAGCTCTTTGTTTATGATACAAGTAAGAGAGAATACATGTGTATGCGTGTACTACTGTCCTCTACTGGATGGAATCTGAACTGCTGCATCCAGATGTCATAACCCCTGTACGGCACAGAGCTATTGGGGAATCTCCTTTAGCTCAGGTGTAGACAATCCCACAGGCACTTGCTGCAATTCACAAAGCCTCAGCTCATCCCCAAGTTTACTAAAGGCCAATGGGGATAGTGATTTCAGTCTGCAAGTTACAGAAGCCAACATGCTAGGAGTTAAGCACCTCAGCTTGCCAATGGGAGATACTAACAAGGAGTTTCAGAGGGGTAGCCATGATAGTCTAATTCAGCAAAACAAACAAGGAGTCTGGTGGCACTTTTAAAGACTAACACATGTATTTGTCTCATTGATGAAGGGTGTGTCTTAAGCCCTGCACTGTGATTCACAGCCAGGACCCCTCTTTGAAGGTCAGCACCTCTGGCTTCTTGTGGCAAGGGGATGCAAGAGACCCCTAGGTGATGTGGGAGCCCAGTTCAAGTCGTTCTCCTCCCCGCAATATGGGGAAGGGATTTGAATAGCAATCTTCCACTTCTCAGATGTGTACCCCAAACCACTGGGCTATTCTGATGTTCAGCCTCTCCTGTTGAAGCTGTTCCATTGTGGGTTGGGCCGGAGAGAAAGTACAAACGTGAGAATGACTCTGCTCTGGTTTGGGCATTTGTCTAGGACAAGAGGGACCAATCTGCCTACTCCACTGACTCTTTAATTAGTTATCTGACATGCAACATCCTCAGCAAGAGAGACTAACAATGTGCCATCTCAGACTATCCTATAGCCCAGTGGTGGCAGATACTTGTTGAAATTCCTTCCCCTGGGAGGGTGAGGAGAGGAAGAGGGACTTGAACCAAATGGTGCTCATGTTCTAGGTGAGGATACTGAGCTGAGAGTTATGAAGGTGGGAGGAGCCTATCCCCTTTGGTTCATGAGTCAGGGGAGGGGCTTATCAACCACCAATGACAACTTCCCCTGCCCTGCCTGGAAGCTGCCACTGGTCATTTTCATAAGGCAACACCTTTAAAAGGGAAAAAAGGAAACACTTTCTGTTGCAATGTTATCGTTACCCTGTGGAACTGGCTGCTGCAGGATGCAGTGGAGGCAAATTGACTAGCTAGAATTACAAAGAAGGGATTATAACATTGATATAATTGAAGACAGTCTCTGCAGTCACACTAACTAGGAGAAATTTCTAAGGGCTCTCAGTTCTCATGCTTCAGGGCATGAGCTAATTGGCAGTCAGGAAGGAATGTCTTTCATGGTATTGCATGGCAGATGATAGGGTATGTTTGGCAGGGGGTAGGAACTGGTCATTAATACCTTCCTCTGATGCTTCTGGCCCTAATTGCTTGCAGAGATGGGAGGCTGGACTTAATGGGCCATCTGGAGGAAGCAGGCTACCAGTCCTAGTCCAGCATGCGGCCACCAGTAATTTCAAAACTCTTTACAAATGTGCATGAATCATGACAGCTCTGCTGTGATCTCCATTTCACTAATGGGGAAACTAAGGCACAATAAGGGATGTGATTGCATAAGATCACCCTGGAACAGTGCTGGGGTTAGAACCCAGGGATTCCCTGGCCTCCTTAGATCCCATTCTTTCACAGTGTTTTATTTAAATCCTGGAGAAGTCTCAGATCTTTGACTGTTTTGTATCAGCTCTTGTCTTCAGTGTTCAGTAGATCTGACCTGGAGAGCAGCTTGAGAACTGCCAGAACAAAGTGAGGAGGTGGCTGAGTGTGGAGCAGTGACATCAACTTTGCCCCAACAGCATCAAACTATTCCCTTCCCTTTATATGTTCCAGGATGCTGTCCTCCAAGCTGGTACCGCTTCCCCTGTTCAGATCGGGGCCAGAAGAGAGTAGGGCATCGCACATGCCTTTGGAATGACAAGCTCTATCTTGTTGGAGGCTTTGGCCCAGATGGGAAGACACCCTGTCCTGAGATCTGTGTCTTAGAGATCACCCAGTGAGGATGAGGAGAGAGATGGGGATGCACCTCCCGTTGGCAATTGTGTGCACCCTGCAGTTGACTCAAGCCCGTTCTGTTTAAGTGAAATAAAAATGTCCCTTGTTGACCCAGCGTCCCCATCCCTCTGCAGGGAGCTGGGTGTTAGCAGCAGGGATTTAACTCAAACACAGAGAGATATCTGGGAGAAAAAATTCTTTGTTAAAGAGTTTTTTACATACACACCCAACTGCCAGTCTCCAGAAGTGCACAGGCAGCTCTCTGCAGTCTTCAGGGGAGGTCAGATGTGGCCATGCTAATGTGTCACTGGGCAAAGGAAAAAGGGGGCTGGAGGAAGAAACTAAACATGCCCAAATGGGGCATGTGTTGGTGATCTACTGGGAGTGAGGGATGGGCAGGGAACTGTTCTCTTCCCATACAGATCACTATTAAAATAAAGCCTTCCACAAAATAAAGAATTCCTCAGAGGAAGCAACTGGATGATATATTCCTCATTCAGAGACAGTATCGGCCTGGAGGACTGGCCACAAGCCAAGCCTGTAATAATGAAAGCTGTTCCCAGCTGTTCCATGATCAATTAGTGAAATTTACTCCAGGAGGTGTCCTTCCAGTTCCTCACAGGCGACCACCCACTCCCAGGAAAGAGGCTGCTTTCTCAGAGGTTTCAAGCTGTGCTATCGACAGATCAACACACGGTTGGTATGTCAGCTAGCCCAGGCCCCAGCTCATGCCAGGAGAAAGGACTGTGGGTCTCGCAGAAACTGCTCCTGCAGAAACATTCCCATGGTCATATGCCAAGTGAGCCTTTATAAATCAAACTGTCTTCTGCTGCGATGAGTCCCCAGCCAGAATCCCAGGCCAAAGGAGCTTAAAAATAACTCAGGCCTGTGTTTGCTTCCCTATTCAGAGCATGACATGGTGGGACTCATATCCTCTTGGACTCATCTGCCAGCCACATGATCCGCAGATGTACCACTCCTTATAGCAGGGCCATAGGTGCCTTCTGCTCCCCTTGGGGGGCACCCTCACTCAGACTGAGTGGCGTGGGTTGGTCTTTCTGCCCCCTCTCCTCCAGAAGGCAACAGCTGAGGCACAGGGGTTGGGAAGCAAAGGGGGCTTTCATGTGGTGGCTTCACCGGACCAACATCACTTCGGGATCCTGCAGAGGAGATATACGACCTCACCTTGCTGGGGATGAATTGTTGGCTGAGTAGGGGGAAGAGTATTGGGAAATTCTGGTTTAGCAGGCTGTGCCCAGAAAGAAAGAAAATGGTCATTTGCCATGCTGCACTGATCTATGTTCCATCCCCTCCCACCAACCACAGGGCTGGCTTCTCTAGTTAGATCAGAAGCTCTTTGATGCAGGGACTCAGCTCCCATTGTGTGTATATGCAACATCTAGCACTCTCACTGCTACTGGAATAGCCTGTAATAAACTAATGGTTTCAGACTCTGCGAACTCAGGTGGATGTCTCTGCAGCAGATGTGGATTTTCTTTGCAATTGTAACATCCAGAGACAGCTTTCTTCTGCTGGGTCTGCCTGTGTCCTACCCTCTCCCTGGGCTTCTGAAGTTAAGCCCCAAAAGATTGAGCTAAACTGCCACAGGGGCATCCCAGCAACAACTAGAGTCGCTCGGGCAGACTCCGGGGTCACAGCACCAAAGTCCTGACCTGCGATTAGGAAGAATTAGCTCAAATTGGGTCCAGGCTCCTTCTACGCAGCAGGACACAGAGTGAGTTTGCCTCACACTCCTTGCTTAGTGCCAGATCAGGCTGGGTCTTCCAGACACCCATGCAGGAGCGTTTTATTTTAGGGCCGTGGTTGCAGTTTCAGCACGGCATGGATCAGTGAACTTCAGCCCTCCCCCCCACCCACATTCTATTGCAAACTCGGCTTTGCCCTAGAAATGCAATGGCCTGTAAAAGACCACCAGCCGTGAATGGGGTGGGAGGGTAGGAATAACAGGATGGGTCTGCAGTTGATATAAAGGGTGCAGCACCATGCAGCCATCAGCTAAAAAGCTGGGCTAGACTATTATCCAGTGTGCATGCATCATCCAATGCCTGGATGGGAAGAGGTTCAATTTCACCAAAACCTGCTCCACGACTAATGCTGCCTTGTGGGGCTGGATGGCCGATCAGCTGCAATGATACAGCCTAGAGCAAACCAGTTCCAAACGCCTCAATACAGGGGGCACCCGACCCTCAGCTCCCCCATTCCTGTGCTAACACAGATTGATTTTCACCCTCTCCCTCGGCAAGATCTCTGCCACTTGAGGCCAAGCTGCTGAATTTCAAGTCCTCTCTCCAAAAGCCAGCTGAAGCTGATGTTCAAGCATGTTTAATTTCTTACAAGAACCTCTCAAAGGAGTCAAGGAACAAAGGCTATGTCTACGCTAGCAATTTAGGTCAACATAAGAATGCTTAAGTCAACCTAAGTTACTCAATGTCCACACCAGGCTTCCCTTAAGTCAACTTAACTACCGCCTGTTATGTCTACTTAAGGTCTAAGTCAACTTTATTAAGTCTACCTAACAGTGGTGTGGACACCCTAGATCGACTTAATTACTTGAGACCTAGGGCTCTCTTCCCCGGGGCTCCCCTGTCCTGGGAGCTGCTGGTGGCTGTCTTCCCCAGCACTCCACGACAGGGGAACCTCCAGGGATCTCCTATCTGTGGAGCGCTGGTGAAGACAGCTGCTGGCACTCCACGGACAGGGGAACCTCTGGGGATCCCGTCTGTGGAGCATCAGCGGCTGTCTTCCCCAGCACTCCGTGGAGAGGGGAATCTCTGGAGATCCCCCATCTGTGGAGTGCCCCCCATCCATGGCGGCTGTCTTCCCCAGTGCTCCTTGGAGAGGGGAATCTCTGGGGATCCCCTGTCCATGGAGCGCCAGCGGCTGTCTTCCCCAGGTCCTGGTGAGAAAGGAGCCACCAGTCCCTTCTCAGCAGGGTCCACAGCTCCCTTCTCAGCAGGGAGCCAAGGCTCTGTCTAGGCTTGAAAAGTTAAGTCAAGTTGACTTCATAGAGTCAACTTAACTTTTTAAGTGTAGACACAGCCAAAGTGCCCCACATATGCTTACCTGTTCTGGCTCTAAACTCAAGCCAGGATTAAAAGCCTGAGGTTTAGGAGCATTCCAGTAAAGAGGGAAAGAAAAACAAAAGCTCCCGCACAGCAAATGCAGACAGTTTTCATTGAAGAGGAGAGTGATGAATGCTTGAAATTTTGTATCGGGTCCCAGCTGTTGGTTCATTAGCACACAGTGAGACAATTCTAGAGGCATCCTGGGGAGTCAGGCTGTGAAACCTTTCAATCTCCTGCCTAGGACAGTTTGTAGCCACAGCAAGCCCAAGTGGATCCAATTAAACCATCACTGGGCTCCAGTCCAGGCTGCAGCTGCTAAATTTCTGGCGTAGTAACTCTTTGCTTTTGGCTGCACCTTTTAAATTATCAACATATTCAAGTTCCCGGCTGGGGAGATCTTCCCAGCATTTTAGGGAACTGGACATGTTTGAGCTAAGCCAAGGATTACAATGACCTGGAAAATGTCTCAAATTTTGATCTCCCTTCAGCAGTGGGAGCAGAAGAGCTGTGAAAGCAATACACTTTTGCAGCGGGAGGGAAGGCGAAGGGCTTTGGGCTGACCTATGAAACTTGCACGTTGGCCTGGCTGTTGCGATGTTACACTGGTATTACGCTGGTTGAGTTTAAGGAGGGCGCAGCTGTAAGGAACAGCAAGCAGGACAGGAAAACCTGCTCAAGCTTATTCCTCAGCAAATACTTGAGAAGGGATAGTGCCAGGGTGGGAAGAGGCCTGGGAACAAGAAGACAGGAGCAGTTTGAAAAGAGATCAAAGTCAGAGTTTAAGGCCAGTAGCGGCCACCAATTCGGCTAACCTGAGCTGCCATCCAGCATAGGCCACTAGCCACAACTTCCACACAAGTCAGAATGAGATCATTGCAGGTATGCATTATGTAGGAGCGGCTCAGGGAGATCTCAGGGGGGCTGAGCCCCACAACCCCACTGAGGTGTCTGAAGAAGTCAAGCCTGACTAGGTGCCCATGAGGGGAGGGCAAGGCCTTTAGTTAAGACAGACTTGAGTTCAAAAATCCATTCCCACCCCAGAAATGCTTTTCTTATACTGGGCTCACAAAGCTGTTTGCTCCCCGTATTCCACCAGACCCAGCTGCCAAAGGAAAGAACCGAACCCAGCAGGACCTGCCAGGGAAGCGTGGTCAAGCCATGGGGGCCCTAGGAGCGAGACAATCAGAGGAATTCACTGCAGTAGATCTGAAGGCCTTTGGATGGGAGCACTCAGAGAAGGGTCTGAGGTGCCTCCAACCCTGTCCCCATGAAACAGAGCTCCGTGAGAGCTCCATGATCGAATGGCCACAGATGGGGAGATCCATAAACGTCAGATGCCTTGAGCCAGGCCTTGAACTGGACATCCTGCCCAAACCAGCTGGTTTAACGGGTGTGGACATGGGAGATGGTGCTGGTGGGGCCAATGCGACCTCTCACCTTTGGTTCGCTTTCCATGCATTCAGTTCCTGAGCCAGTTGGAAGAGGGCACAGACTTGCTCGTTCTCAGTTCGGGAAGGCAGTAAGACTCAGTAGCAGCACAAAAGGTTGCAGATACAGGGTTTGGAGGCCTGGGAGCCAAAGGATGCATTAGCGCCTGAGGCCAGAGTTTCTGCAGCCAGGAGACACTGGTGACTAAACCCCATTTTTCCATGAAACCGTTGACGGAAAATTCTCCACCAGCCGGACCTGGAAGGCTCCAGTGACTTTTCCTGCTGGCTGCAGAGCAGCTAGCTAGGAGAGAAAACCCATGGAGAAAAACAGATGCGATGCAGCCACCGACTCCCATTCTTCTACATGGCTCCCCTTGTTTCCACAGGGCTGATTAGCCACCTTGGTCCCCTGCCACCAGCTGGGGCTCCAGGCAGGGCCGTCCCTTGGGGGGAGCAGGGCCCAGGGCCAATCGCCCTAGGCGGGGCCCCCCCCATGCTGGTGGGGAGTGCAGCAAGCCAGCCAGCTCTGCCCCCAGAGACTCCGGTCGCTGGGAGAGCCAGCCCTAGAAACTGAGGCCGCCCGCCAGGCGGCGGGGAGCCGACACTGCGGCCCCAGGGAGCCGAGGCCGCGGCCGCCTGCCAGCAGGGAGCCAGCCCCAGGGAAGGCTGTCGCGGCCCCAGCCGCAGCCGGGACCCCAATCCTGGGCCTGCCTGCTCCGCCCTGGGGGCGGGGAACAGGGCCGACCCAGTGGCCAGGGGAAGCGCTCCTGGCCCGCCCCACTGCCTTCGGGAAGCACGGCCATGGGGGGGGGGGGGAGCTATGGTGCGGGCCCCACATTGCCCCGCTGGGAGCGAGACAGTGCGGGACCCACCTAACCGCGGGGCCCAGGGCGATCGCCCCATTCGCTCCCCCCAAGGACGGCCCTAGCTCCAGGCAGCTGCAAAAGGAGCTTCCCCAAGACAGAAGCCTCCCAGAGTTTCTCCTGCAGGCGGGAGGCCTGGCTGACGGTGGGACACTGCCCCTTGTCGTTTCTATACAACAGCTCAAATCCAGCCACAGCACGGTCACGAAGGAGGTCTGCTTGGTGGTATGCGAGAGATGAACTCGTGTGCCTTAGTGCCGCTCCTGGCAGCAGGAATCCCCATAAAAACCCAGTGTGGCATCCGGCTCCCTCGCCAGCAACATGGGCAGAATTCAAGCACCAGTCCAGAGACTAAGCCAGGCTGCTCTGTGGGCAGAGGGCACGAACCCAGCCCCACATTCACCCAAGATCATGGCAGAAAAATGTTTATTTAACAAAAAAAATACTACAAGGGCAACACCAAATAATAAAGTTAAGCCTCAGAAGTCAGGGAGGGGAGGAGGGGTGCACAAAGTCCTTTGGGAAGGGGCCTGAATGCAACGGTCTCCCTACTAAGAGACCAGAACCCCAGCAGAGCTGGTCTTGGCTCCTGCCCCGTCAGCACTCTCCTTGGGTGACTGTTTCTGGTCGTCCTCACCCATCAGGCGAATGTTGTACTTTTCCCGGAACTCGTTTAGCTCCTGGCCCTTCGCCTGCAGCTGCTGGGTCAGGGTCTCGATGATTTTGTTGATCTGCGGGGATGGAAGCAGCGAGGAAGGGAGTCAGAGCAAACACTGGCACATGCCTCCCTGAACCCCCTCTCCACCCAGCAGGTCTATTGCAATCCCAGACTGAACAGTGCCATTTGCACCACCCCGTGATGGCAGGGTCACTTAGCCGTAGGCCAGCACGTAGGACCGCAAGCCTCCGCACACCCCCTGGGGAGGGGATCAAGGCTGCACTAGTCAGCAGCAGGAGATCACAGGGGAGTGTATGGTAGTGGGCTGGGCTCACTGTGAGGAAGGCTCAGCCGCCATGATGCCAGCAAGCCCCCGATGGGGAACAGAAAGCACTCATCCCAGTCCTGCCAGAGACCAAAGGTTAGGAATTAAAATTAGGAACTGAAAAAAGCCCAAGCACGGGAGCTCGGACTCCTCAGTTCTACTTCTCTCTCAGTAACTGACTTACTGTGACAGCCTGGCCTGGGATAACTGAGAACTGTAATATTTTAAATGGAAAATACTCCATGTTCCTTTCTACTGTGCTGCTCCCTGGGGTGTGATGGGGTTAATGTCTCTTTTGAGACAAGGGATGGCTTACCCTCTGTTCCAAGCCTCATGCAGTTTGGTGAGATCTTCATGGGACGCAGAGCTGGGGTTTCCATAGGGGCCCATTGAGGCACTGATCCTCTCCAGTGCCCAAACATGGGTCCAGCACCTCCCCAATCCCAGACACGATGCACCATCCATCCCTGCAATGATCCCATCATGGCCCCTCCAACAAGCCGGAGAAGAGGCTCCATTGCCAAGAGAACAGGATACAGCCGGTACTCACAACCCCCCTATGCAGGGCTGAGCACAGTTGCCTTCCACAGGAGAGCCAGCACAGACACCTTTGGGGGCAGCACCCTCCCCAGATCCCACTCGCACCTGGCTCCTGCATTACCTGCTCTTTGTTGTTCTCCAGGGCAGGGAGGACCTCCTTGACGGTGCGTTCCACCAGCACCCCACCTACCATGCGGTAGCACTTGCGGGTGGGGTCCACCTCTCGCAACGTGTCGATGACCAGGCTGTGAAAAGGCAGACACGAGAGGCTGCTAGGTCCCTCTGGGCACCACAGAGACCGCACAGTCTGAGCTTCAAATCCACAGGGCCTGGCTGCTCAGGATTGTCTCAGGTCCTGCCTACCCAGGGTCCTGTGTGCCAAGTCATGATGGGATCAGGGTTCAAGGCCGGAGCCCTATGTCTCCATGAGATGCCACCAATATCATCCTCAGCACAGCTGGTAACACCCGCTGAGCCAGCAATTGGCTCCAACGGTAGGTTAGCTCTTTAGGTCCCTCCTCAGCCCCTCGCTATGGTCCCCCAGCAGCCCTGCTCAGAACTTCTTCCCCTCCCCGCACCTCCCACCAGCATGAGGAAGCATGCGGTTCTTCTCGTTGGCTGCTATGCTGTTCTCCAGGCTCCCCTGCTCCTCAGTGTATGGCACCCCACATCCCAGATTGCAGCTCTGCCCCTCTCTCCCCAGCCTGGCCACACTGAACAGCCCAGGGAGCCCACGCAATTAACAACCCCCAGCAAGCAGAGCTGGTGTGCAAGAGACAACCTGGCTGGTCCCTGTAGGGAGCTAGAAAGGAGGATGAGCCCCTGGTCAGGGCACTGGCTGGGATCTGGAAGCCCTGAATCCAACTCCCTGCTCTGCCACAGATCCGCTGCATGTCCCTGGGCCACGGGGACGGGGGAAATCAGCAAGAGCAGGGGGAGGTGCCCAGAAGGCAGAGGCAGAGAGCTGCTGCAGGGCCAAGGGAGCAGCTGGGGACTCCAAGTGCAGGCGGCTCCCCCCGGGCCGGGGCATGGCTGGCTGGTCAGCAGACAACAGCATGCAGGGCCCGATCCTGCCCCTGGTCCCAATCCTGGCTGCCTGGGCCCTTCCCCCACCTGTGCTCGTTCAGCTCCAGCTCCAGCTCGGCTGCCTTCGAGGCCAGGCCCCGCTGCTCCTGCCGCAGCCGATTGAACCCGGCCACCACCTGCAAGGAGAACAGTAGGTCAGGCGGGGGGTGAAGGCACCAACTCAATAGCCCTCCCCCCCAACCGGGTGCGATGGGACCGCCCAGCACACACGCCCCCCACCATCGGGTGCGATGGGTCCGCCCAGCATACACGCCCCCCCCCCATCCCATCGGATGCGATGGGTCCGTCCGGCCTACACGAACCCCCTCCCCCAGTGTGATGGTCCTGCCAGGTACCTGCTCCGCCGTCAGGGCTTTGCCGGCGGCTGTCGGTGCGCTCTTGCCTTTCCCACCGTCCGCCATCTTCCCGCCACTTCTGCGCATGCTTCGCCTACTCCCCGCCTCCCAGCTTCCGGGGTCACACCCTCCAGCGGCCGGAAGAGGCCCCTCCCTTTGTTGATTCAGGCACCATCTTTGTTGGGGGCACGTCCGTGATCATCGGCGGCCCGAGGCTCTCATTGGCTCTCTTCCTAGTGACGCTCCTGCGGCGCCCTCTTTGTCACGGGCGCAGTGGACCTTGCTCCGGTCTCTGCCCCTCCCCCCCAACCCCACTTCCTGCGGCCTCGGTCCCGCAGCTTCCCCCGGCGGGTCGCCCCTGCCCCCGCTGCCTGCTCCATGTAACGGCTGCCGCTGCCTCTGGGGGTGGGGCTGTAGGAGGGGGCTAGGCCCGGCCTCCCAGCAGGCGGGGGGGGGGACGCAGTGGCTGCGGGGGCGCCGTGCCTAGAGGCTGGTGGGGGCGTGTCTGGGGCACCGGTTGGCCTCCGACCCCTGGCTGATGATCTCGGCCTGTTGGCCCGGTCTGTGGCACATCAATCTGCCCCCGCCGGCCCCAGACACAGCTGTGGAGGCCAGTCCTGCCTCGTGGCCCAGAGCTGGCACGAGGCGGGCCTGGTTCTTCCCTGGGAGCTAGTGACTAGCCACGCTTGTGCTGGCTGGGCCCGGCCAGGGGATGGGAAGCAACCCACATGGGGCAGTAGGTGATATTTTTGGCCCGAGATGCTTGGGAAGAGACTTGGCCGCATGCTCGGGGTTCAATTGATTGCCATATTTGGGGTTGGGAAGGAATTTCCCCCCAGGGTAGAGTGGCAAAGGCTGTGGGGGTTTTTCACTTTCCTCCATATCATGCGGCATGGCTCACTTGCTGGTGAATTCTCTGCCTTTAAGCCATGATTGGAGGACATCAGTTATTCAGTTAGCGGTCTATTACAGGAATGGGTGGGTGGTGTTCTGTGGCCTGCATTGTGGGGGAGATCAGACTAGATGATGATATTGGTCCTTTCTGATTTTACAGTCTATGAAGAGCCCCTGGTTGGGGAGAAGGTCTCTGCTCCACTTGTTAGTGTCTGGCAGGTGCAGTGGTTTCAGAACTCGATCAATTTCCTCTGCAGTCCAGATTTGATCTGATCCTGCCGTTGCATTTCTGTCCAGCCAGAGGCTGTGAGATTTAGGTTCAAAAAAATCCATCCTAGGCCTGGGTCGTTCCCCTTCTCCCCCCTCCCCCCCATTAAAATCTAAACTCCTGTCCAGGTTGGCAGCCTCTGGAAGAACTGAAGAGCTAGTGTAAATCATCAGAGTCCTGTGGCACTTTTAAAGACTAATAAATCTGTTAGTCTTTAAAAGTGCCACAGGACTCTGTTGTTTTTCTACTATAGACTAACACGGCTCCCCCTTTGGAATTTGACTAGTGTAAATCATGTGAGAGTTCACAGGGGATGGGGCTTTTACTCAAACTGCTTAAAACTCTGTGTTGTGTTGACACCATTTTAACTTCCACAACAAATGAACATTTTGGATAAAGGAAGCCTTTATTAATGCTAAACACCCCTGTCCTTACACTGTGCTCATTTCTGTAGCATAGGAACGCCTTCCAGTTACACATTAAGTAAATGATTGGCATTTGGCCTGTGCGCTTCGTTCTCTCACCCTCTCCCTAGGAGAAGCGTGTGCAGTAGATGGCTTTGCTTTGGTACTGTTTGTTCTTGTGGGTGGGGGCAGGTTCCTGGGGTATCTTTAAATGCATATTGCACTATGTTTATGGTGGAGAAGACAAGCTCAAAGGCTATGTCTACACTGGCAAGTTAGTTTGAATTAAGGAGGCTTAATTTGAACTAACTAAAGCCATGGCTACACTAGGCTTTAGTTAGTTTGAATTAAGGGCTTCCTTAATTCGAACTAATAAGTTCAGTTAGGGTATTCGAACTAAGGGTTAATTCGAACTAACTAGTTCGCGTTAACCAATGTGGCCATGTTAATTTGAACTGATTTCTTAGTTCGAATTAACCGGCCATTGAAATGAATGGGGATCACTAATTCGAACTAAGCAAGTGCTTGCTTAGTTTGAACTAACATTCCAGTGGGGCCATGCTAGTTCGAATTAAGCTAATTCAAACTAACTAAAATTAGTTCAGATTAGTTAGTTTGAACTAACTAATTTTAGTAAGTGTAGACATAGCCAAAGAGTACTCAGAAAGGATTCACTGAGCCCTCCCATAGCTCCTGCAACCACCCCAGGGCAGAGAAGGCTTGACTTTTTGCTATTGCTAAGACAAAACATGAGCAGCAAGAAACTGGTTTCTTGTCTCTGGCTGCCTGAGCCCCCTTCTTCGGGCCAAGTTTCTGGGATGGTCACTCCAGGAAGCCCTTGGAATCAGATGTTCAGGGAAAGTGGCTGCAAAAGGAGCGTGAATCTGGATGAAGTTTGTTGGCATGTGGAAAGCTTTTCAAGGAATGCAGCAAGCTTGAGCCGCTTGGGCTGCTGTGTTGTGATAGGATTGTTTGTGAGCTCTGGGCGGGTGTGAGGTGGGTGTGCTAAGGTAGGGTGGTTTGTGAGCGCTACGGTGGCCAGGCTGGTTTGTTGTGGTAGGGTTGTTTGTG